>LOEQ01000854.1:203393-242069 GCA_001685075.1 Bramus lutescens
ATCTATCTATCTATCTATCTATCTATCTATCTATCTATCTATCTATAATATATCATCTATTTAGCTACTTATCTAATATCTGTCATACTTATATATCACCTAAAATAGTATTTAAATACATTATATCCTTAATATTTCTATTTAGTGGAACATATCTTCACATTTGTTTCTATATGTAGACTTTCAGCAATCCGGGGAGATTCAAATGGGCAACCAATGTAGACTCTTTTAACATAGGCCAGCTTTTGTGTAGATACAAAACCCCTCAGAAACATGTTAAATTGGAGACCTGGCACAGTGCACCTCCGAGTCTGTATTACTAATATACCGCAGTTGGTGCTGATGATGCTGTTCCATGTGTCAGACTCTGAGCAGCAAGTTCCCAAGCAATGGTTTGGGAAGAAAAAAAAAACCTCATGAGAAGATGGAAACTCAAGGGGCAATGTTGCATGCATTTCTAAGCAAATATTAACTTTTAAACATACTAATAAAATTTAAAATAATTTAGCAGATGCAAACAAAATAGATGTGGGAATGAATGCAGAGTCTGGATATCCCCAGATATTAATATTATTCAACAAGGATGTAGGGATAACTACCAAAATGAATTCCTTGGAATATATGGAAAACTTTACAATTGGTTTAGATTCATGTTTGAAAATATCAGTGATTCTTTTAGACTTAGAGGCCATAACATTTCTAAAGCAAACCAGAATACCTTTGAGGTTAATTGTGGTGCTGTTAATTACCCTGAATAACAACAAACCATGATTATCCCATCTTAAGCCAGGACAATATGATTAGCTTCTTCAACATTAGTGTAGAGGAATAGGCAGGTCTGTCTTCTACCTCTATTGTCCCATCTCTCAGGGAACTCTTCTGTTAAATGACTTTATGCTCTGTGATTCTATGAGAATGCTCACTTGAGAAGTAAATGTCATGGGACCTTGCTGCCTTTGCTAGTCCAACACCACTTCTGCTTCTCTCCCTTTCTCCCTTTTACCCATCCGTGCCAACTCTAAGATTGGAAATGCTTTTCAAGTGGCCCACTAGTCTATTTGATTCCACCGACTATACAATGATAAAGTGCAATAGAAACATGCAAGTCAGAACAGTCATTCAGTGAGAGCAAACCCTGATAGTAAGATTTAGGGCTATATGGATTGTGCAAGTTTGCAGCTATAGGTGAGATCCCTGAAACCTAGAGTTAGAGACAGGGAGAGGGGAGGGAGGGAGGAAGGGAGGGAGAGAGAGGGGGAAGGGCAAGGGGAGGGGGAGGGAGAGAGAAAGAGAGTCTCCCTAATGAGAGAGTTTGTATCAATGCATTTAGTTAAACTTAAGGCAAATTATAACCTTGAACTGTGAGGTGAAAGGAGACAATAGCTCCTAAACCATTTCTTTATAACTTACTTATTCACTACTATTGTTCTTATTGACTTGAGCCACTTTGAACTTGGTTTCTCTACCAACAAATGAAAAGAGTAATTAATAAGATGTATAGTTTGTGAAACTACTTGACAAAATGAGCTTGGCAGGGCCTTTCAGCTCTACTGACATCACTCAAGTAGTGCTGGCTATGTAAGAATGAGAGTCAGAATATATTTTTTTTTCAAGGGTTACTATTCAAATCCAAGGCTTGGAGCAGCTACGAAACTTTTAAATGCTTCCTACATCTCCTAAAAATAGATTTTCTAACCCAACTCACCTTACAATTGGAAAAATGGGCCAGGTTAGTGCAATTCTCAATTCTCATTTTAAGGCAGAAAGCTCATAAAATGCTGATATGATCTGATTTTCAGACTATGAAGGGATTGGTGTAGATAATGGGGACTCAGCTATAGCAGAGAGTCTAGAATTAATGTTTTCAAATTTATTTATTTCTGATTATAAAATTCATAACCATAAACTATTTAAATGTGTCATTCTTAGTATTCCATAAGCGTCACAGCAACAATTAAGGTCTGTGTTCCTCAGTCCAAGGTCCTCTAATAACATCTAGGGGAAAATATCTATTATTTTTAATTTTGTTTGAACACTTAAGGTTCTAAAATCCCACATTCAGTGCACTGCAATACACTGATTCTTAAAAAATTATTTTATTACCTATGAAATTTTTCATATATTTTGAAAATAAAGTAAAAATACACTCTATTAGATGCATTCCAAGCATGTTACATTTTTGAACACAGGAAAAGTCCTAAAATACTTGCTGAATAAATAATAAATGAACAGTTAGGACAGGAAAATACACTATACACATTTATGTATACATATGTACATATATTAGTATATATTTCACTTATCAGAGGTTATAAATTGTCCAGCAAAAGCAGGAGGGTATAGTTATTGATAATTGTTACTTGTTTCTTAGGTCAGAGTTTTGAAACACAATTTCATATTGCATATGGAAATATAGGTTCCATTATTAATTATCAGATTTAAAAAATCTGCAAATAAAAGAAGTTTGGAAAAAATACTACCAGACAAATACTTCTTTCAGGACATATGATAGTCCATAACATGTCAGTATGACTCAAAGAACACCCATGAAAGAGAAAGCACTTTACCATAGTCAGTATAGTGCTTCCTATGCAGACTTAAGAAGCTGAGTTCAATTCTTGGCACCTACATAAAAAGCTGAGCATGGCAGCACCCACTTGCCGTTCCAATGCTGAGAAGGTGGATCTCAGGGATTTACTGGCCAGCCAGTCTAGACTATTCAGCAGGCCCTAGGTCCCAGGGAAAGACCCTGACTCAAACCAAACCAAACAAGAATTATTTCAGCTGCTCAGAAATAATTCTTGAGGTTGACCTCTATTCTCTAGATGAACACACATTTGTGTGCACATGCACACAATTACACACACATACATACACATACACATGTACATGCACACAGGCACACACATTCAAGGAAAGCGATCTATAAGGATGAGGTTTTAAACATAATTTTCTCATCTGATAACAAAACCAAATTTAATTTTTGTATGATATCATTTATTCTCTAGAACTCACTTTGAAAAATCTTGAAAGACTCCCACTGCCAATCTCTAGGAAAAAAGCTTGGTCATTGCTATCTCCTTTGAGAAGGATGACGAAATTTACAAGTTAGAGTGCGCCATAATCTATTATAATAATTGGTAGTTGAATTGGTTGTTATATATACCAGGTATATTTATACAATGTGTAATATTTGTGCATGTGTGTGCTGTATGGACACATTTCTGGGGGTTTGTGTTTGTGTATGTACACATCTGCATGTGCATGTGGAAGTTAGGGGTCAATATTGCGTATCTTCTTTCATAGTTCTCCAACAGTCTTTACACTGAATCGAGTCTTACTTACTGGGTAGACCAGTTGTCCAGTGAGCTCAAGGGATTCACCTGAAAGCACTAACACAGTACTGGGGTACAGGCATGTGTAGCCACACCCAAATTTTTGCATAGGTTCTGAGCAACAAACTCAAGTCTTCTTGCTTGTTAGGCAGGCACTTTACCCACTGAGCCAACTACTTGGTTCAGAAAAGTGCTCTTTGAAAGCAATAATGTGACTAACTCCTGGCCATTAATATTCAATTTAATAACTTGAGAGAAAGTGGTTACATTTCATTTTTCTGGAATTTATCTTGGCAAAAACATCACAAGGATGAAAGCAGATGTATTATTTTTGCATAGGAAAAGGATCCCAAAAATGCATCTACAGGGATGTATGGTTGAGCTCTACAGAAGGGTGTTTCGTTGAATGCAGCAAAATAGAGAGCAAGGAGGAGCAATAAAGAATTACCAAGGAGGTAGAACTGATCTATCAATTTATCAAAGGGTCATATTGTATCTGATTGCATAGATTATTTTGAAAGAGAAAACCACACATATTATGTATCACTTAAAAAAATGGACCCAATAAAAAGGCAAAATTCAGATGCAATTCTAGATTTCCTATGTATCAATACAACATGGATAAATGGGTAAAGGAGAATATTGAGTATTTCATTTGCCTCTTGTATTCAACCACATTTGGGGTTATTCCTTATTGATTTATGATTTTATTAAAGCCTCAGGGATATGTTTTCCTGCATAGTTCCAGCTGAGGATTGAATGGGTAGCTGACGTTTCATAAAGAACAAGCGGGATGATCTCTTGCAAAGCTTCACTCCCCCCTTTAAAGCAATACTTATAATAGGAGTTCAATACCACAGCAAATAAGCATCATTTGTTTTCCTCTTTATCTTATCTTTGTTCCACGAGAATTTAAATGCAAATGTGAAATAGAATGAACAGCAACAAATGCATCTACTGCTCTGCAATGTAATCACTGCAATCTATAAAGTATAACAGGCTCTCTTGTGCTGTCTGCTTACTGTCACAGTATTTTGTGGCTGGAAATACAGTCTGTGGGTGTTATTTTACACCCAAATTTGAATAGGAACACTCTGAGGAATCATCCTTGTGTTTATGTGAAAGGAGTGCAATGTTTGTCTGTGCATGTATGGATCAACTTTCTTCTTTATTTAACTTATTTTCACAAAACAATTAAGGAAAATGTATTTTTAGCATCAATAATTAAAACCAGGGAACTCAGAGGGAGGGTGGATGTCCTCAGCATTATCTGAACAGAGCTTTTCCCCTTTGCTACGCACAATATGCTGTTGTTCAGATTCTAACACACTCCATGTTGTTGTCTAGTTCTTACTGTCTGCCTCTTGCTCTTAACAGAACACAGAACATCTCAAATATCAGGCCTTCTACTCTGGGAAATTACCCCATCCCCTAGCGGGCCTAAGTCAACCAGTTGAAATTTTCAGTGCCTAATAAATGGTCTAAAGGGAACAGACCAGATTTCAAACCAGTGGTTTCCAAACTCTACATTGCTGTGGTCTGAATTTCCCCTCTCCAAACAAATGGGTTGACAACCTTAATCACCAATAAGATAATTAAGAGGAAGGTCTTTAGGATAATTAATTCATGAGGGCTCAGACCTTGTGAATGAGATTAGGCCTTTTAAGAAGAGTCTGGTCCTTCCTCCTTTCCCCTAAAAGTAGCCTACAGCAGAGAGCCCTTAGAGTCACCAGAATCTGATGCATTATGAGACAACATTTTATGGCACCTTTAGCTTCAATATCTGACCCTCCACAAATATGAAACATACATTCTTGTTTTTTTTTATAAATTACTCAGCTTTGATATTTTATTAAAGAAGCATTAATGGAATGGGTTAGGCATACATAAAATTACAGTGGGGCCATTTGTTTATTATAGAAGATCTTTAGTATTCAATAAACTCAGAGATACAAGCTTGGTGTGTCTAGAAATGGGTACCGATGTCTGGATTTGTATCTCAGGCGTTAGAAACATACATGGTCCTATGCACTTTTCAGTCGGGGATTAAAACACTAAGATCAATGGGCCAAATCTGGCTGACTACCTGTTTTTTATGAGAAAAGAGTTCTTGGAACACAGTGACATTTGTATGCATAAATACTTTCTTTGGCCACTTTGCATTTCATCTGCAATGAGAGGTACATAGAGGGAATGGGCCATATATACTCGGCAAAGCCTAAGATACTAATCACCTAACCCTTTTAGGGAATGGTGGCCCATTTTGCTCTAAATTTCATTGCATTAGTTTGTGCTTCAGATTTTAATATGCATATCTGAATATTTTAGTGTTGTAATAAGTGTATCAGATGCAGTGAAGCCTTTATCAAATTAAATTTCTCCAGACATCCCATCCCACTTTAAAAAAGTATTTATTTATTTATTATGTATACAATATTCTGTCTATGTGTATGCCTGCCTGCAGGCCAGAAGAGGGCACCAGACCTCATTACAGATGGTTGTGAGCCACTATGAGGTTGCTGGGACTTGAACTCAGGACCTTTGGAAGAGCAGGCAATGCTCTTAACCGCTGAGCCATCTCTCCAGCCCCCCATCTCACTTTCTTATCCTGCTCTGGATTTTTCAGGCCTATTTAACACATGTCTCTAGTCAGCTTCATTTCCTTGCTTCCTTCCTCTGTTCTTGTTCCCTGTGTCCCTGGCACATGAATGTTTTTCTTGTCCTTAGACAGGACACAAATGTTCACACCACAAAATCTTTGAATTGGATGCTACTTTGCAAATACGGAATCTACTCTTAAGCTTTTTGTTTTTCTTTCTAAGTCTGCTGTATGCATTGGTCTGTTCTGAACTACTCTATACAATGCCAGAGGGAGGCTAGCTTTATAAAGAAATGAGGTTTATTTAGCTCATGACTTTGGAGGCTGGAAGACAGCATTGTATAGGTTCTGACAAGGGCCTTTCTTGGTTATTTCACTGCATGGCAGATGGCATCCATGGGAGTATATGTAGCAGTCCCATCTCAAAACAGGAAAGCAAAGCAGCTGAGGCCCCACATGCCTATCAAGTATACACCCTCAATGACCTGCCAACATTCACTGGGCTTCATGGCCTAAAGGCTCAACTCTGTGAACCACCAAACTGAGGATACGCTTCTCAAAGCATGAACTCTGGTGGTGTGAAATCCACATTGAAGGCACAGCAATAAGCTTGCTCAAAACATTCACTCTGTCCTTAGGGTTCACAGTAAGTTCTTTCCCTATCATGAAGAGTGAGATACTTGCTTCTTTTCCTCAAGTTTAATATAAGAGAGAAACAAGATCTATAAAACCTCCAATGGCAAAAAAAAAAAACCCTCCCATGATATGCACTTTAATGCTAAACAACAGATGCCCTTAAAGGGAATAGCAAGAGAGCTGTGCTTTGGTTTGGAAACTCATCTTCTCTTTGCAAGTGACATTTATACTAATATCTGAGTATAAGGAGGCTTTATGCAGAGATTTTTCTTTTATTCTTATTTGTCTTTCTGCAATGGGCATCTGCGGGTGAACTTTATGTAGATGAACATATTCCAACATCTGGATTTAAGGATTTATACTTCTATGCACTGCAGCATTTTGCAATCACCCTCTTCTAGGGGAACCTTCAGTGGTTGATATGACTCTGTCCTTACTTCTTAGTGGGCAAACTCCTCTTCTTGCTCTCTATACAAATGGTGGGGCGAAGGCAAAAGTGGTTATTTTATAAATGACAATAAGACCAGTTCTTGCAAAGAGCTAATGTAATTATTAGGGAACGATGAACCAGCTTTAGAAATACTTCATATTTTAGAAAAATGATGTCCTGGACAAACAAGCATGTGTTAGGTTTAATATTCATTAAAATCTGTACACTAAGCATGAACTTCAAGTGGTGGAGATCCTACCATTTCCCCATGCTATTCCTGTCTATTCCTTAACCTTTTCTGTCTTTCCTAAAGAGAAAAGGAGTTAAAGATCAATTGTTCAGACTCTGGGATTTTTTAGAAATGGCCAGAGTGCCATGAGATAATGTTTGTGTAGTAAGAATCAACTGTGCAGTAGGTTGTGCAGTAGGCTGGCTAGGGTATTCCCACTAGCCAGCTCTTCTGGCTTTCATTGTGTCTGTGTCCCCAGACATAAATTCCAGGCCCAGAATAAAACTCAGACTTTTGGTTTTAAACTATGAACAATTTCATGGGAAAGCAGCAGTGCATTAAGTGTTGTGGGCCTTTTAGGATGTATCACATTCCCATGACCCTAGTACTTATTTTCTTTACGGGTGGACCTGTGAGACAAACTTAGGTGCAGATATCTCGGGAATAGCACTGAATCCTAACAAAGGCCTGGACTGGACACACTCAGACAGCTGAAATCTTGGCAGTGGGGTCAAACTGTCAATTTTTCTTTCTTTGACTTCAAAATGACTGGGTGTTTAAAGAAAACTAGAAAAGAATTTTAATAAACTTATGCTAGTTAGCCTAAGCCAAATAAGATTCTTCTATAAAAAATGGATTTCACTCTCACCTAGGACTAAGCTAACTCAGAGGGTTGACAGAAGAGTAGCTGAAATTCAGAGGGAGAAAGACTGGGTATATGGAAAGAGTTGGAAGGGAAAGAGCAGGGGTAGATTTGATTTAAAAAAAAAAAGACACATTGTGCACACGTGTGAAATTATCAAACAGTGAAGAAGGGTTTTCTGTAGGCTCCAGCCCACATCACTGGGGTTCTGAACACTGGTGATGGGGTTACCACCCATATCAGTAAGGAAGTCAATTTTCATTGCACACACAGCTTTCTGAGGATTCTGCAAGGGAAAGGGGATGATCTCAGGGCAAGATCTGGAGTGTTAAACCTCCATCTAGGACATTTTCATTCTCTACAGACATTGGCATGATCATTTCAATACAACCTAGAGTTAGATGAGTCCATTCTGCTTATAGTGGTGCTATATGTTTTGATTAGTCTACCTAAAAGTCAGATAAGACCAAGTCATTACTTTATTTACCAAAATCATTTACACATCTATAGATATCTTTTGAGTTTCCAGAGTCTGAGCCAATGCGATGTGATTGCTACAATAAAGAATTATGATGGAGTGGTTTTTGCTCACATTCTAACATGAACTGGCAACTGGCCCAGAATATGTGTAAAGTAGCACAATGAAGGCTTTCGGATTCCAACCGCACTAAAGTGATGGACATCTGTTGTTTGTGGACAGTGCTGGTAGGACTTTAATCAAGGTGCCTTGCATGCTTTTGGCAAAGAAGTGGACATATGATTACCACCAAGGCATTAACCCGGTATTCAAACAATAAGTGCTGAATCAAAAAAAGGCAAAGACAAAATTAAGTGGATTCATGCAAGGAAAAATTATTGGTGTAGATTCATCCTATTTGTGTCTGTAAGAGACTACAAATAAGTTCTTATGACCCAGTTCTCTGGAGCTGTCTTGCTTCCTGGCTATTCTGATGATATATACATACATACATACATACACACACACACACACACACACACACATATATAATCTATTCATTTGTTTTATGCTAATACTTTTTTTGGAAAACATTTTATTTATTCAGAGTCAGTTTCTTCTGCTTACCACCAGTGAACTAACAGTACCAACAGAAAGTATCTATGAGTCTTCCATCATTTATAATAGCAAACATGATCACATGTACAATGAAGCAAGAATATTTATAGCCTGTTACACTTATTGTGTGGGCTTCTATAATTTATTTATTTAACACTTTTATTAATAATAGGTGCCACCTTGGAAACAACTTTACCACTGAGAATTTTAGTGTAAAGGTAGCACATCTGTGCTGACAAGATGGCTCACTAGATTGACCTAGATAGTGAGTTGTATAATTCAGGGGCTACAAGGGACATTGAGATATGAAAATATAAGTAAATGGGTAAAAATTGAGTTCTCAACCCATATTCCATGTTTTTTCTGGGCTCGTTGCTTAGAAGGTTGTCTTCTGTGGAGAAAGGTGTCTAGAGGTTTTGAGAGTCACTGTATTAATGAGGTCCTCTTATAGTTATTCACATTGCTAATGATTTGATATCTGAAAATTCAAAACCCCACTAACTGATACATGCATGGGAAATTCCACATCTGACCTCATGTGATGAGTAACCACAAAAATTGTAGGTACATTGAAACTATTAGATAAGAATTTTGGGTTAAGCATGGAAGTATACAGGAGACATGGGTGGACTTCATGGATAGACTAGGTCTCATTGCCAAGATGTCTAATGAAAGCATATATATTAATATTTATGACTATAAAAATATTCCAAAATCTGCAACTATCTAAAAGCCAAGAGTTTATAATAAAGGATACTCAAATCATAATAGTTTGAAATTGGCTGTAGATTTGCTTATTTTTTCTTAGACGATATGAAAAGGAAAACTGTTGACCTATGTAACTAAACTTCCTAGCTGTGTAGAAAGACATGATTGGGAGAGAAGGAAGCCCAACAATTAGTTGCATGGTATTTTCTCTCCTTCCTGAGTCACTCTGTGATAGCTATAGCAACTCCACACTTTCCATTCTCTCAGGTCTGTATTTAAGAAGAGCAGAGACTTTCTCCTACTGGTCTTTTTGCAAGTTCCTAAACTGTTTGCCCAGCTTAAGTCACATGTAACTTGAGCCCCAATCTCTATGCCCAGACAAACATAGAGCACTGACTAAGGTGTAGGTCACAGGACCCACTGCTGGGGCAAGCTGTGTTCCCATTTAAAATACCTTAGTCAACATCTTGAGGAGAAGAGTCAAGCAAAGTAAATAACGGGCAGACAAAAACTAAAGACTCAATAAATACACCTTTAGGACCTGCAGTGTGGCTCAGGCTGTGAAGGTGCTTGCTGCTAAGTCTGATAATCTGAGTTCCTTCCCCAGGACCCACATGGTGGATGGAGAAAACCAATCCCTGCAGGTTATCCTTTCATGTTTGCATTATTCAACTTTGTATCACCAACATCATAAACATTATTGGCTCTCAATTACTATGTCTTCTTTGCATAAAAGGATGAATGAATATGTATGTAAAGGAAGAATCCAGCTTAGGAAATTATCCAGGGTCATAGTCATAGTGGATACAATTTGGATGTCTTGATAAGGAGGTTGGATTTTGTTGTTCAGCTAACAAATGTTTGGACACATATAATGTAAGAAATCTAGACTGTAAATCTGTAGGGCTATCCCCTGGAATGAGAGTGAGAGGTGGGTTGCAGTTGCAGGGCATGGAGCATGTGGCGGGATTGCATGGCACTACGGTTGGAAAAGGAAGCACCCAAGGAAGACTCCAGAGCAAAATGGCGGGGAGTGTGGTGGAGAAGCATCAGGAAGAAAGAAACTGACCACAGGAGAGCCGTGAGCAGAACAAAGAAGCCACAGTTGCTTGGTGTCAGGGCCTGATGAATTCCTCCTTAGACATGCACGTCAGGACTCAATGAGGGTATGTTCTGTTCCCTGCTAGATGCACAACATGGGTAAAGCACACTTTTGCTGCTAAATATTCTGCCCCCCCCNGGTGGAGGACAAGAAAGAGGAGAGGGAAGCTGTAAAAGGCTACGGTAACAGGTTTCTAGAGGAGGAGAAAGGAGCAAAGTCCAAAGTCGGATGCTACCTAGAGATACCACCTCGTCTTTGGTGTCTTTGATAAATATAGTAGAGATTTGAAAATAAAAAGGCTTAGGCACCCTGAAATGCCTACACTTATAATCCCAGCACTCAGGCCCAAGTAGGAGTTGTTTCACAAGTTGGAGGCCAGCCTGGGCTACATGTTGATTGCCAGGATAGTCTGGGCTGCTGTGTAAAACTCTATTTCAAAAAATTAGCAATGAATAGACAGACAGAAACACAAAGAAGCCCCTCCCCTGAAACAAAAGGACTCATGTCATTTACAGAGTCATGAAAAGGCTTCGAATCTCTCGAGCGTGGGATCGATGGGCAAGTAGCTACCGTTCGCAAAGATAGATCCATGATGCCTGCGGCACAGTCCCAATGCAGTCTATGCCCTGATGTCCTCCTTTAAATTCAAGACAGAATAAAATCCCACCAATAGGAACTTCTAGGATGAGGAAGAGATATCAAAGAGATGAGTAAAGTAGGTTTCACTCCATGTTACTGCTGCAGACTTCAAGTGACATATTAGGTAGCTGGTGACATGGCCCAGACAAGATCCATATGCAGTAATGACATCATACGCTCTAACCCTGGTAGGTCCCCTCCGATTGCTGATGAAGATGAACTGACCAGGATTTCTTTGTACTACGTACCTAGTAGATAAAGATTTGGAAGCTAAGTGTGTTCAAAACAAAGAGAACTTCCACTGCCTACATAGTTTGCCCGAGGCTATGTAGGCACTTAGTGTTACAGGTTGGCACACTAGCAGGGTCTCTTGCGTCCCATGTGTCAGAATGACTCTTTCCATGTCATCAAATTGTCTCTTCCCTCTGATACCTAATGAGATCTTAAAAGTCACATGCTATGGCTGTAAAATGGACCTATGATGGCAGCAATCACAGACTGGAAGTTCCAGGTTAATTAAATGATAGAGAATGAAAAATGAGCTAGAAGTTGCATTTTTTGATACTGAGAATTATCTACTAACAATCATCATCATCATCCAGTCTCATGCTTACCAGTCTTGATTTACCTTGATCTGCCAAACGGTAATACTGAGGCGTAAGTGAAACTGGTAGAAGAAGTGGCTCTGCTTTGGAGTCTGGTAAACAAAGGCCAACATTTCTTATTTTGCTTATTTTTGTTTTCTTCTGGGCCGTGCTTCAAGTAAGGCTACCAACATTAATTCTGACTTTCTGCAAAACAAAGATGGGCTTTTTGCTCATATGTAAAACCAATGCACTGTCCTTACTGAAAGAGGTTATTTTGTATCCACAATAATATCTAACCTAGCAATACATGTGGAAAAGTTGTGATGCCAGGGTTTAGGTATTTTTTATAAACCCAATGCTTCATCTTATCTTTCGAGTTTTGTGCAGACATCAAACAAAAGGATGATTGAGGTGGTTTTGTTTCTATTGTTTGGGAAGGATAGTCAAGCTGCAGACTTCACTCCTCTATGTAAGGAATTATTATGAGTCACAGAGAATGCTAGTGTGAGATTTGCATGCCCATATAGATCCAGTACTACTGTACTTACATAGTCTATGTATATATAGTATATACCAACATAGACTGTGTAGGCACAGTGTGATATCTTAGTCTCATGGGTCACCTCTGTTTCTCTTCCTCATGCACGAATTCAATGTCATTTTACCTAATCAAATCACTTGATTTTATTTCTGTGAGTGCAGGTGGTCTAAAGACCCTTCATGTTGAAACATGATTGATTTTGTGTGTGTGTGTGTGTGTGCATGCATGCAGGTGCACACATATGCAACTACTGAGAGTAATATTTACTGTATGGTCATGAGTCTTAAAGTCTTAGTGAGCATCTCCTAACAACCTTTCAAAGGGATATCAGCATTCAAGAACTATTATGGTCACCTCATGAAAGTTAAATATTATTTCCTAGGAACCTTAGCCAAATGAAGGGTAAAGCCAGAAAAAGAATTATTACCTCCACTATAGCCTTTAGGCCATGTTACAAGAAGAGACACAACATCACATAACTTCATAAATGTGAGGAACCTAATTAGAAAATTAATTCCCATTTATGCATACAGAACAAAGTCAGCTAAATGAGAAAGGGACCACAACAAAGAAAGGTAAAGTGCTGTAGAAATTCTTCCAGTTAAGAAACCTGCTTCCTCCAGAAGGCTGCCAATAATAAAATTGAGAGACACTATTTTATGAAAAAAAAGAAAGAAAAGAACTTTCAAATTCATGTTTTGTTTTTTTTCAGGGCTTGGGAACTTACATTTTTACTTAGAGGAGGTCAGGACATCTTAAAATTGTTTGAAAAATGGGCCATCTCTGAGAAGAACATAGGGATAGAAACAACAAAGCTAAACTAAACTCACTGACATTTTCAACCATTCTTTCCAGCAATTCTAGATCTCAATGCATGTATCCTTTATCTGTATGTCTCAAAGCCTATGTGCAGAACTTTAAAATGTACATGCATAAGAAAGCACAGTGCATCTTTGAAATACGGAATAGTACTCTCTTGTTGGAGATGCTCTGATACGAATCTACTGCTTATAGAAGGGCAGGGGATTCATATACAAGAGGGTCAGATATATTACAATTGCTTAGATACTTAATACATTGTTAGCATCCTGAAGGTACACAAAGACAGGCTGAGTAACGCACTGTCTTCCCTAAAATAATCCATATCACTCCAAGGCAACAGTCACATTGTATCACCTCTTTAGATGGGTTTCACATGCAATTAAAAGAAAAATACCATAATGGGCCATGGCATAAGAACAAAACACATTCTCAGAAGATTTTCTTCTGTGTGTGTGTGTTTTTTCCTGAGCCCGGAAAATTATCTTTGTCAGTCCTGTGGCATGGTCACAATGCAGGGGCCTCAGACTCGGGAAACGTGTTCATTTGGAGAATTGCATTACTAGGCAAGGTGCCAGGTTGTGTTGCCTTTTTTGGAAGAGGAAAGAGTTGATTTCTCCAGCCACCACCTGCCCATCAAATCCCTGAGCATTTTTTAGCCTTTCGGGTCAGCTTGGGGGATGTTAACTTGCATCAACAAAAGAAAGGGCAGGGAGTCTGACTCCAGATCCGTTAATTTCATATTTAGACTCACAAATTAAGGGCAGGTTTCAGGAGGCCTTCACAGAAATATCAAGCAGGAGCTGCTAAGGAGACTGGGGGTTTCAAATTAAGACTCGAGGAAGGAATCATCAACTTGAGCGATCTTGTTGGTGTGAAAACTGTTCAACAATCTGATCTTAAAAGTCATAGTTTCTTTGTCGATGAAAGCGCAGAGACCTGAGGAGAGAAAGTGATGTGGCACCCCAGGATGGTACCATGGTAGAGCAAGGGGGTCCAAACTGGCGGTGGTTGCAGACTGAGCCCATTTGCCTGAGATACTCCAAAAGGGTGCCCTACAGTTGGAGAGATCAAAGTACAAATGCTTTCCGAGTGGCTGAGAGCAGAGCCTGAAGACTGCTTCCTAGTCCCGCAAACCAATTCCAACTAGTAATTAGCTGATTTCCAACATCAAAAGGTGAGGCATCCCAGAGGAGCCGAAGCACATCAAAGCCTGTGGTGAGGGGTCCCCGTGCACCCCTTCCACCCTCCGCCCTCTTTCCCAGACATCCACCATCCCATCCGGATGCCATGAGAGAGGAGTCACACTGCTTCTCACTAGGGACCACCATCAAACAGACTTCTAAATAAACTTGGTAGAGTTTCCAGGCTCTGTTAGGAGCAAATGAGGAAGCTACAGGTATGTGACCATATGGCTCAGGTTTTCCATCATGACCTAGGTTTCTGATAATTAGTTCTCCTGCCCACATTGCTGAAATAGAGTCCAAAGCAGGGTCACTATGAAAAACAAAACTACCGGCAGCTCTGATATATAATAATACACAATAACAAATGTTAATTCTCTTTCCTATTAAACTAGGATTTCTAGTTTTTTTTCAGTTTATTTTGTAAGTATGTAATTTTTTTATACTATAAAAGGAAACAGTATGGCCCACTGGCTTTAAAGACTCACAAATACACAGAGTATTAGTTGGAGTTAGGTGCTGGACACAAGCCTAATGCCAAAGCAGGCTAGTATTGACCAAGAATGGGCCTTTCCCTGCAGGGCACTTCCTAAGGCATTTTAATGTTCTAAAATGCAACAGCTCCATTTGTCATCCTCGCTTTCATCGTTACTGTAGTTTGCTTCTGTGGCTTTCATAAAGGCCTGTGCACATCCAGATGCACCTTGGCAGATCCTGAGAGCCGCCTTTCAGACAGAGAAAATCTTTAGCCAAAGCTTTTACAGACTTTGTGCCCCGGGCACTCTTTGAAACTGAACTTCAGGGTGACTTGCAGTCAAAATGTATTGAATGGGGCGTGGGGGGGGGCAAGAGATAAATAAGAGGGCAAAGTCAGGACAGAGCTGAGGTTTCTAAATTAGGAAGGATTCGGTCAGTATCTTGAGCTCAAAACATCTAAAAACTGAACCTACAAGTACCCGCTACAGGTGAGGGTCTGACTATGGACACCTGTGGGCCAGTTGGTCATCTCTCGTTCACCTGTTCCGTGTATCTGCCCATCTGAACTCTATCACAAATGCTGAATGAACGTAGCATCTTCGTGTTGGATCTCTTTCTCACACTCTTTTCACCAAAGCAGCCATCTTTTCCAACCACAGCTACGCTTTTGAATCTTTGACTTTGCTCTGGATCCATCCAGTCTATGAATGTCACTGGGTCTGGTGGATCCCAATGATACTACACTAATTTAGTCTTTAATACTATTCTTGGTGTTTACTGCTAGGCTGCAGAACTGGTTTCCCTCTTCCAAACCATGTGGCAGGATAATTTGAAATATCTTTAAATTGTATCTGATACCATTATGCCCTTCATCCCTTGAATCCATGAGACTTCTACATTGTTTATGAGAAATAAGTAAACATTGGAGTCTATCTTAGACAGGGTCTTATGCAGATATTAAAGAGCATCTCAATTGCAAACTTCTCTTCTTTGAGACACACACACACACACACACACACACACACACAACCTTTATCATCCCCTAGATTTTGATTCAAACTTTCAAAAAAGGTGGAAGGCATACTTGGACTGAGGTGAATTGCAGTGGTATTCTTTTTATGGGCCACTTGGCTTGCCATAGTCCTTCCGTTCCCAATCATGTGCCCGATATTGTGGAAGTGGAGCAGAATGTACTCCACTTCCAAGCTTTGCAATTGTGCTTTTTTTTTTTCTCACAGCAGGATGAAGGGCGATCTAGGCGTTTCCTCTTTGTTTCTAGGTCTCTGTCACCATACTGCACAGTTCACTGGCTCATATGCTTTACTCCACTATGCACTTGGGTTTGTGTCTCCTACTCTGCAGCTTGTCTGTATCCAGAGCAGAGCAGGCTAACCCCTAAGGAGAAGTGAGCCTCAAAAGGTTGAACACCAATTGCTTCATTGTTTAAAGTTCAACTTGATTTCTTAGGAATTACCTTCTGTGTGTTTACATTTCTCCTTTCTTTGAGCATTTTAGTAGAAATAACCATACCTCCATGGCAGTTAATAACATGCTCCAGAACTAAGCCAGCTTTTTGATAATGACCTACTGCACTGATATCATCAGAAAATAATAGCCAAGGATAATAACACAAACATTTTGCTGGAAAGAATAGCTATGAGGTGAAAGCCATTACTTGGAATGAATACAGTAAAGGACCTTTTCCTGTAATATATATGTTTTTACCTTTTGTTTTTCTCTTTACATATAGCCTCTTCTAGAATAACCTTTGTGAAAAGATAAAGATATCCAAGTTTAACTTTTTGACCTTTCTTCCTCCAAACTAACGTGGATAACATACTGTGAAACGCTATTTGCTAGAGAACCACAGAAGGGCTGTGCAAAGCATCCTTTAATACTTCTGTTGTCTGTTCCCTTTAACACATCATATTTACAAAAAACGAGAAAGAAATAGAAAAACGAATCCACTTTCTATTATTGCACATGCCCGACAAAAGGAAAAGAGCCCACAAGTGTTCATTGTGGAGCGTATCAAAGATGCTGCAGACCCCGAGGAGGGGTGGGCTCCAGGTTCATTTCTAAGACTGATGTGCATGTTGTCTGATAAGGCTCCCTGTGGCTACTCAGCCTCTCTCCTGTTTGTTCCTAATCCTCACCCATCCTGCCCCACATCTAAACAATACTTCTTCCTCATTGACAGCATCTCTTTTTGTTCCAGGAGGTAATTTACATAGATTCCATTTCACTTTAGCTATAAGGCAGTTAAGAGATGAGGAAATACAAATTTGACTATGCTCAATAAAAAGGCAAAAGGGCCTACGCTATGGTACCTACTTCTCACCAAAAGCATTTTTGCTACTATATAGCCACTCAAAGCCCACTTATAAAGCCCTCTGGGATTGCTGGATTTTGAAGACCCACTTAAAACTTGGAAGGGTTTCTTCTTAGGAAAAACAAGTCACACAATGCTTGCTCTACTCAGAACACAACTGGGGAAAGAGAAAAAGCCAAATAACCCATGAGAAAAGCCCAAGCTGGGAGCTCAAATTGCAAAGTATGTTTATGCTGTACCAGGAATTTCATACAGAATACACCTCACCAAGCTGGTTTAATTTGTTTAGTTAATAAACTTTATGTGACCCATTTTTATGTAGTATGTACCCTGGAAGCTTTTTTTTTATAATTTCTGAATCCATGGTAGCATACTTCTCCTAAATATTTACAATACCCTACAACTCAACTTGCACAGAAACCCATTATGAAGTTAAATGGATCCAGGTGGATAATGTATTGTGTGCTCCAAAGACTATAGGAAAATATTGCCATACTCTCTGATACAGTATTAGAGTCAGAAGGAGAAAGAGATCAACCACACTGGATTAATTTACAGTTTTAGAAGTCATTAATATTTTACTTATTTTCAGATTTCTGTGACCCATCTTATACCATGACAGTTTTTTAAAACACCCATTATATCATGTTGCACATATTTGTGTCAGGGTATATTCCAATGACCTATGAGTGCTTCTATTGATTTTTTTCCAACCAGTCTTGGTATTCCTTTTTTATGTTTTTATATTCTGGGTTTGAAGTCTACTGTGAAATTTTTGTTTTCAAAGGTGAAATATAGAAGGCAAAACCTGACCTAAAGTTTTCTTTACAAGAAGAACAAATAAATGAGAAGGTAAAACCAACCAATTTGAGAGGTGACATCTGGAGAACAAAACTCTATTCTGAAATGAAATTAGTCTTACTTGAAAGTGTTTCTTTTTCGTTTTCAGAAAAGAAAACAAGAAATAGGCATAAAAAACCAAACAAACACATTTTATATCTCTTAGACTCTTAGAATAGTTTTCTGCATCGAATAGAGATGAGCTACTAATACAACTCAAGTCACGAACGAACCACCAGAATGATTGGGCCAGTCAGAGGAAAACACACAAAACTCCTCTTTTATTGTATAATAGCAGCAAATACCTAGCACAGGAAATTTAACAGAGCTGGAACACAGATGTTATTGTCAACAGCTGAGTATGAGAATGGGGATTAGCTAAAGAATGACAAGATGAATCAATCTTACAGCAAAAGTTGCTAAAAAAACATTAATTGTACCCTCTTATGGTACAATTTATAGTTTAGGTTATATAAAATAGACTTCAAGTAAAGCTCAGAAAAAGAAAACCCATAAGACAAGATTGATACACAGATAAATTAAAAATAATTGAAAGGCATTCTATTTGCAGGAGGAATTTTATGCTATGGTGCCATCACAAGGTCACGTCCCATTCTACAGTGAGTCAGGGGACATCCTCTGTGGGGCTCCATTGCATGTATCTATCCACTGAGCACCACTACATGTAAAAAGGTGTGATTTCCTTGAAGAGACAGCTTCCAACATTTTCCTCTGTAGAAGAGGTCAGCCACTGTCTTTAGATGAGCCTCCTTCTCACATAACGGATCCAAGCCACACACTGTGCAGTGGACTTGACACCCACAAACTTAATGTGCACACTCTCATGACATCAAGGAGATTATCCTTGGATCTCTTCTTTGAATTCCCTGAGTCTTGTCATGCATTTTACTTCCTCAACTGCACACTGCTGTATGCCCAATCTTCTTGCAGTTCTATTATATTCCTTTTGTATTAAATGTTTTGATATTTAAGCTCTTCTTTGGTATTTGGACCATACTTCATAAGTATGGTAATTACATTTTTTTATTTTATAAAGGCAATGAAACTAGATTAGGTAAAAGCATACAGTAGGGTTAATTTAGCAGGCACATACATATAAACACATGTATAGCAACATTTGCATGCAAGAATCAGGAAAAGAGGGAGCCAAAAGTATCTATTTTTATGGCTTTGGGCTAGTTACTTAAACCTTTCGGGCAGCTATGTGCAGGGGTCTCCTTAGAGAAGAGGTCATTGTGTACACCGCATCTACACTGACACGCTTCCGTATTTTGAGTTTATGTCGGGCATCTCTCTTTCAGTGTTCTTGTTTCCCCAGTACCTGAGATTTTGGAAATATGTGAGCATAGCCAAGGATAAAAGGAACAGAGTAAAAAAAAGAAAAAAGGACTTACTTTATATATTTTTTTTTCTGTAAAGGAGGGAAATCAGGGGAGAAGAGAGGGAGCACCATTTCTGTGCTAGGCATGGCAGTATGCTAATGGGTACTTTAAATCTTATTTTCTTTGAAACTGTGGTCTGAGACCCAAGATGTGGGTCATGCACATACAATAAAGGGGTCTGCAGAAAAACAGTCTGGTGAAGGGTTTCTCAAACACGCAGAGAACAAAACAATTGAAACTAGAATTGTGCAATGAGTCTAAGGTATCCTTTGGCAGGCTTCATCCTTATTGCTTCCCATGACTTAAGTGTATATTTGGTTCTGGTCATACCACATGCCTTCATGCTAGACAATGCCAATGGACATTGCCTGAAATGCTTCGGCTTTAGATCTGAGATTACTGAATGAGTCACAGTTCTCTTACAGAAACAAAGACTTTCATTGTTTTTCTATTGTCATTGCTCAGTATGAATCAAATTAGTGGATCTTTGGATTGTATGGCGATACTATGTTTGATGTTTTTAAAAATTGCTGTTTGAGTTGTTGACTAGTGTCTCATAAAAATAAATATCATTTGTTGAGTTTTGGTTTGGGATTAGAACAGAATTTCTACTATTTGTTACTGTGTATATGAAGTGACATTCTACGCATTGACAATTATAAACTCAAAATATTGATCAACCCTGGCAAACACTGGGATGATGTAGGTAGGTCTTTCCATATCAGATATTCAACCAAGATTCAGTTCTTTATGTACAAATCAGCATATCTCTCTCCTTAATATGTAGATTTGCTTTCATTTTTAACAAATGACAAAATATATGCCTGCCAAAGAGCTGCTTTAGTTTCTTTATGATTTATTGTCATCAAATGTTTGATCTGTATACTTGTTTTATGTACCTATGCACCTGGGGTCACGTAAGCATCTCTCAGGTGAAGAAAGGTGTAAGTGGTAGTTTTTGGAGTTCTACTTTCAAGCTAAGATTTGCTTTTGTCCTTGTAAGAACTCTTGGGAGCAGATGTTTTCATTTCCTTTGCTCTGGCGAGAAAGCCGAAGAAAGTTAACTAACGAGCCTGGCTTTGCTAAGCTCTAGGAGAAAAGAGACCAATTGGAATCTCCTTCCCACTTGTTTCCGGATAAAAACAGGATTTGGTGCTTAGTAACTTTTACCATCTTAGAAAGTGTCAGTAGATCTTTAGAGAGTACAGTTTGTTCTCTTGTTGATTCTGAAGAACTACTTGAGAGATAAACACCAACAGTTCTGGGAGAAACACCCAGGCATTGAGTGTTTCCTTTAATTGGATATTTCGGAGTTTGACCTGCTCATGGGACTGTCTACCCAAGCAATGTATTTGTAATTGTCCGGGCTTCCTTTGGCCCCTTTGCAATCAACCGTGACATCCAGGTGATCAATAATTGTTCTTCTATTCATTACGGATAACTATAACTACTTTTTGTAGTTTACTGGGTTCCATTATGGAACTATATAGATTACAAATTTTGGTGCGCTTTGACTGCTAGGCTTTTCAATGACCTATAAATACATGAGCCAACATAGTAAGGAACTCATAATTTATGAAAGTTTAGCATCTTGTTTAGCTTATTAAATCACTTGAGGCAGAAGTTCTCAAATTTAAGCATGCAGTCTAATTCTCTGGAGATCTTGATAAAAGCTAGAGTGTTCGGCTAACTCCCAGTGTTTGTAACCACATCAGGAGGTCTGAGGTTGCCCAGAGATTTGGCATTTCTGACAGGTTTTCAAATGGTTTAAAAAACTGAAGTGAGGACCAATCTTCGAAGAAAAACTACCTTAAGAAGAAAGATATCTATACAAGTAATAAAGAATTGTAGTGTTTATAATTATCTTGATATTTTTAATGGATAAGGAAGGTTTCTACATAACCCCTTAAAAGGGGACACGAGATCATTCCCGCTTTACAGTCTTCTATAACGTCTCAGTGGACCAAAGCTAATTTTTGTTTCTCTTATTTTGTTATTGGTTCCTTTTTAAATTATTTATTTATTTTATATGTATGGGTGTTTTGTCTATATGTATGTCAGTGTGCTGCACACATGCAGGCAGTGCCCACAGTGGTCTGAAGTTAGCATCAGGTCGTCTGGGGCTGGAGTCTCAGATGGGTGCTAGCTGCATGCAGGTGCTGGGAATGGAACCTGGTCCTCTGGAAGAGCTGTCAGTGTTCTTAATTGCTGAGCCATTTCTCCACCCCCATTGTTGGTTGCCTAGTATATTTTAACTCCCATCTATGTTTTATATATGATAATAAAAATCCATAAGGATTAAGTGGCTTGTCCTTATAGCTGAAAAGATCATGGTTGATATGATTTAGATGATTAAAAACCTTAAAAATCTCTGGGTGTTGGTGGGACACAGAAGCAGGCAGATCTCTGTGAGTTCGAGGTCAGCCTGGTCTACAGAGCGAGCTCCGGGACAAGTTCCAAAGCTACAGAGAAACCCTGTCTCAAAAAACAAACAACAATAACAACAACAAAAAACAACAACAAAAACCTTAATACATTTTTAATATTATAATTAAACACAGCATCCATACAAATATATATCTCAGCTGGCATATCCAGGCAGTTGAAAATTGAAGTTGGTAGAGTAGTGACAATTCACCCAGCTAGGCCTGGAAACTTGATTAATTTCCTAGGTCTGCTCTAACAAGAAGTTAGTTTGTTGAGAAACCACGGATATTAACAGAAGTTAGCTGACTTTATCTCTCAAGAAGGAAGTAGAGATTCTCTTTTGTACCAGGTAATCTAATGGTTAATTGAGCAAGTCGTGATTAATAATTGCTCATTCAGGGCTGGCGAAGGCTCAGCAAGCAAGAGTATTCATTACGAAAGCGCGAGGACCTGGGATCATATCCCCAGAACTCACATAGAAAGCTTGCTATGGCTGCACTCCTGTCTGTCTGTAACCTTGGCAGTGGGGATGGGGGTGTGAATGGAGACAGGACGGGATCTGGGGCTTGTTGGCTGCCAGCCTAGATCCAGTTGCAATGATAGATCCCTTATTTCAAATAAGCAAGGCATAAAGTGAAAAAGCAGGCCACCTGTGTCCTCATATATGTCACACATATCAAACACACACACACACGCACACAGACACACACACACACACATCACACGCACACACCCTGCATAGTTTAGATCACCTGTCCCTGTGTTTAGACGCTGAAGAGATGAGCAACACATATCCCATGACATTTCTTGCGTGTCTTAAATGTTAGATTCTAGGTATAAGAGGGGAGAATAAACAACCAACTAGCTCATTCCAAAAGTGATGCTATTTTAATACAATACCTTCTTGCGATATTTATGGAGAATGGCTAGGTTAAATATGTACAGTCATTAAAGATCAAAGCTTTCCCTAATGAAGGGATGTCTGAGTGGACACTACAATGACCAAAGTAAAGCATTCATTGAAAGTGAGAGGGAGAGACATTATCAAACAGGTACAAAGCCACTGTCATATGACCCAGCTTCTCTCGTCTGAGAAACTGGTTAGGACAAGTGGTGATACTTAACATCAGAACTCTCCCAGGAGCTCAGCACAGAAGGATGTGAGAACTTTGAAGTCTTTAAGACTCAGAAGAGCCACCTTGATTCAGGCTAAGATGACTCATTGATCCCATTTATATGTTTATAAAAATGAGTGTGTACACCTGTAAACTAATTTTAAAAATTCTGACCTTTAAATGAATGTTTTCCTTAGTTTATTTAGCATATGAATGAGAAAATAGAAATTAATACACCAGCCAAAATTGTGTCTTCACCATTGATACTTTAAGGATATTTTTACTAAGCATTATAAACATGGGCAGCTCAAATAATAATTAGGGGGAAAATCATATGGAAATTGCTAACAAACTCATTAGAGTGTGCTTAATTATTGCAGAGAAGAGCTAGCAAGAGGATTGGAGCTTAAGGAGTGAGTCTGTTTGCACATGGATTGATATGCTTGTATGGTAATTACTCACAGCTGTTGGACTTTCTGAGTTTATTAGAAACTTAATTCCAAAACTTTCATGCTGAAAAGATGCTCCAGGACTGTCGCGCCAGCACTGTGCAAGTCCTGGGAACATGGAGCATTTCCCCAGCCGTTCTGCTTGGTGACGGCTTCCAGAGTAACTACAGATCCTCTCATCACACATAATGAAGTGGATCTGCTCACTTTTGATTTCCACGCGGTTTGCAGAAAGAGCAAAGCCTCCTGATTGAAACCGCTTGAGCCCTGTGATGAGACATTGCAAGTAATATGTATCCCAATTACGAAACCATCTCAGAAAACAGGCTTGAAGCCTGATGTATTCATTTGAAAGCAATTCTTGGCTAAATTGATCTTTAAATAATCTATCTATATGCTTGTTAATTTAATAGATCAACTGACGTCAGGAGAAGACAGGAGTGCTCCATCCTTCACACTCTGTCTCAGAAATGACAACTGATCCTTCTTGGTGATTTATTTATTAGACTTTATAAATTAGAAGAAATATACAGTGTGCCTGAAAAACAGCTGGAATTTTGCCCAATAGCTTTTTTTTTTCTTACTCTCCATCAATCAGAAAATTTAATACTGTGTCTGGATCAGTAATTTTGATCTCAGTCTAGTTTTTGCTCTGTGACAGTGTTGGCTGCTATCCTGCCTTAGGATGTTACTGGTGTCAGTGAAGTGATTATTCATGTTATGTGGCATCTTCTGTTGTTATCCTTTTGATAGGCTTCAAGATTAGCTAACATGTGCAACTTAATAAAAAACAATACCATGCAGAGCCAATTGCTATCACAGCCCATGAAGTTTTCAGTGTGCACGTGTAACCATTCTGTCCATGTCGACCATTTCGTGCTCTATGGTTTTGACTCTTGTTGCCATCGAAGCTGTGTTCCAGGTTTCCAGTTCTCTCATTTCTGTCTCAGTAGATACCATGTCTACAACCATTTCATTACTCTTCCTTGCAGCGCACCAACCCTTCAAGGACCACATCAGTACCTCTATGAAAAGACTTGTCTTACTCCATTCCAGGAAAAACGTGTATGTGTGTGTATGTATATATACATATGTATATATGTTAAAAACCTCTATGCTTAATACTAGTATATTATTTATTGCCAATTTAAATGTTAGTAGCAATAGTGATGTAGTGACAAGAATAATACTGTTTTAATTACCATCAAACCCTCTTCTAAGTTCTTCATGGGTTATCGTCTTACCTATCACTACATCCTTCTTATGATATAGGTGATTTTATTCCCCCCACTATGCACATGAGAGACACAGATAACGAAAGAACAAACAGGTAGTCCTGTTAGATGTTAAGAGATCTAAGGCAGAGTTTGGCCCCAGATAATGTAGCTTGGGAGTTTAATCTCACAGGATAATTGAAAGCAGCAGAGAGAATATAAGGAGACTAGCAAAGTGCCTCCAATGTAGTCTAAATTGTTATTGTATTGTCCTGTGCAATCCAAGAGTTACAAAGCAAGTTACAGGCAATGATTAATAAATGTCAAATGTCAATCTAGGCTGACAGTGTATTAAATGAGCATTTCTAAGTTTCCTGAATGTGTCTGCAACCCCTATACAGGATTGTGCTGCAAAATGAACGTTCAGTAAACACTCAGCGAGTGAATGAATGAAGGAACCAAGTAATCTGAGGCTTTTGGATGGGCTTTTCCCTCTCCCCAGTGGTTCCCAGGGGAACAGGGTTAAATCCTCCCCAAATCAGATAAATATTAAGCCACTGAAGCATGGATTAAATCAGCCTTTCCACTTCCATTTCAATGAGTTATTATTTAAAGTAAAGCTCACAAAGCAATATTTTAAAAAGTCTACATCCTGAAGTAAAACATGGAAATTATCTGATTAATGCAGATAGCCACTCACCAATTTATATTCTTGAACTCAAGAGAATCATTTTGCTAATTGTATAGGTGATTATTATGCTTTTCACAGAAGTGTGGATCATGCATTTGGAATTGTTAAATTGCATATCCAAAAGAATCCTCTGAAATCTAATTATTGTATACTTAGAAATTCCCATAATCAGTGAAAAGATTTTTTTTTTAATTTCTTTAAAGACAAAAAGCTTTAAACATTTGAAAATCCTCTATTGAGACGGTGAATTCAACATTAAAAAAATCAGGTTGACTTTTAAACAAATAGGTCAAATAGGCATTAAAATTATATGAATAAGAAATAGATTTAAACCCTATTTACCCATTTACCAAGTGTATAAAACTGTGTAATTATAAAAATAGTAGTTTTATATTAGGAAAATTGTGACTTTCAGAGAATGTTTTTAAAATTCTACTTATTTTATGTCCTGTATATAAATGTTTTAGTTGCAAGAATATATGTAAACTGTGTGCATGCTTGCTGTCTGCAGAGGCCAGAAGAGAGGACTGGATCCCCTGGAACTGGAATTACAATTGTGAAACACCTGTGGGTGCTGGGACCTGAACCTGGGTCTTCTAGAAGACCAGTAAGGGTTCTTCGCTGACAAATCATAATTCCAGCTCCATTAGAGAACATTTGAAAAGAAGCTGTTGGTATGGATACTGAGTTTGAACAGGGACTGAAACCCTAAATGCTAGGGCAGATGATTGGTTCAGTTTCATAAATGTTACTTCTTTGAGTTTGGTCTGTTGGGAATGCAGATATAATGCCAGAGAACACTTATAAAATGAAGAGAGGGAGAAATGAGATACATACATGAACATATTTATAAAGGGAGAGAGAGAGATGGGGGAGTAAGGGAGGGAGAGAGATAAAGAGACACACAGAGATGGAGAGACAGAGAAAAGGAGAAAAGGAACTCAAGTGTTTGCTTTCCTCAGGGGGCCTTATGTATAAGTTCCCTCTCTGTGTCTGTCGCAAATTTCAAGAAAAGTAGATTGTAAGGTGGGAAGGTTGACTTGGGCTCACATTTTTTGAGGTCTCAGACCATGATGAGCTGCCCCACTGCTTTGGTGCCCATGGTGATGCAAAGAGAGCATCACAGTAAGAGCATGTGGCAGAAAAAGCAGCTACCTCCCTGGTTATTGGAAGGCAGAGAGAAGAAGGAAGGGGCCAGGATACATGCCTCTTGTGACCCAACTTCCTCCTACTTGACTACCTCATAAAACTTCTAGCTCTTCAAACCATCCCTAAGGGTGGGGATTAAGGGCTCAGTGCATGAGCTGTTGAAGAGACACTTAAAATACAAATTATATTTCTATGGTAGATGGCTTCAAATTACAAAAATCTACATTACACAAACTTACTTGTAAATGGTATCTTCTAGAATACATTTGCTCCAATTTCATATGCTAATAAAAAATACATGCCATTTTACCATGATGTGCGAAACTAAGTGACAAGAAGTTTCCTTCTTCCCTGGCACACATTTGAGCAATAGTGCCCTCCACAATAAGAGGGTTGGGTTGTTCAGTTGAAGTCTCATTGTGCCAGGTTCTTATAACACAGTGACAGGTAAATGCTTGACCACAGACCCCTCAGTGGAAAGCCAGGGCATACAGCCTTCACTGATGTTTATCCCTTTCCCTTTTGAAAGCTCATCTTCATGATTTCAGACAAAAGGAAAAGCTTTCCAGGACAAATGAACATTTTGGGGGAGGCCTCTAATGTGCTGGAACATTAGGAGATTCAGGAGGAATCCTTAAACTTAAGCATATGGCTAAAGAACTTTATGAGCAGAACCATCACTTTTGTTTCCGAAGCTGATGATGCCGAGGGAACAAATCAAAATATTTGAGTCCTAACATAGGTGTTGGTTTCTTTTAAGAGGTTAAATGATCCTGACCAAGTCATTGAACTTTCCTCTGTCTCCTTTAAAAGAAACCAGTGAAACTCCTCAGATGTTTCTGGAGCATGGTCTACAGGCTCAGTAGAATAGCAAACCTTGATATGAATAAGTAATCCAAGTTTTTAGATTACAAACAATGACTCCGAGAAGAGAATTCAGAACTTCATGGATGTTTGCCTTAACCTTACAGGTAGCCGGCATCTAAGTATTTACAGTCCATGTGGAATAGCCACAAAATTCCTTGCTTATAACAGTACTGGAGTTCAGTCATTGGCCAAATATTTATGAAAAAGAAAATTAAGCCACCCCCTCTTCCATCTTCCAAGCCTGTGGATCCTCGAGTCATGTTTTCTGCTCTGGAGTCTCATGTTCCGTCCATTTATTTTACGATGTTGTTAATCTGAAAACAAACCCCTTTCCAGGTTCAAGTTCTCCTGCAGCTGACATAAAGAAGAAGGAGTATGACATTTGCAAAACCCATGGAATTGGCAATATGGAAACCAAGCAGCCCCACAAGGAGGGACCAACCATTCCTGATAAGCAAAGGGAATTTCTCTCCTGCGAACGACTCAGTGGACCAAGGCAAATTTGCTGTTGATAGTAAACTATCACCCTTCATGTAGGAACTGCACCAGGATCAATCATGGTTTTTAATGGGCATTTTCAGCCAGTCTTCTACTTAGTAACCAAACCTCTCTAGTAGAATTGAACCTACAAGAGGGAAAATGGTGACTCGTAAGGGCACAAAGATGAAGGAAAAGGAAGAAGACAAAGGGAAAGAGTGAGAGAAGGAGAGAGGGAAGAAAAGGAGTAAGTAGTCTGCCAGTTTATGCATCTGAGCGCTCAGCTGAAGAATACAATGGTTAGGTCCCCCTTGGTCATTCACTTCTGCTATAGGAAGATCCTTGAGGTTTATGCCACAAGGAACATCAAGGGATAGTCTACCTGATGTTATGAAGAAACTATACTTGGATTAAACTCAGCACTGCAGAGAAACTTTGTCTCGAAAAAATCCCATGAAATAAAATAAAATAAACTCAGCACTGGCTCAAGAATATTTTGACTGACTTGCTCCAATCACTCCTGAATGCCTGCAAATAACTCTCCTCTCCAAAAATCCCATTCATTGTTCAAGAGGTAATTCAAATCTTTATTTTTTTTCCTTGGAGGTGGCTATCAACTATCCTAGTTCTAATTGTTTCTCTCTTTCAGAACTTTTTGAGCTTATAAGGGTTGACAAGTTCACCTCCTTAACCTGGAAGGACTGTGAACAGAGAGGGATTAAAGCCACGTCTGCTAAATCCATGCATCTCTAGTCACTCAGAGGACCCATCCAGCCTCTGCCTTTTATTCAACTCTATTTACAAAGTGAGTTACATCCCCAACCTGTATCTCTGCCTCGTGTAACCACATAGATGTATCACCAACACTTCAAACTCAAAATATCCAAAATTAAGTTTTATTTCCTCCTAGATTCACTCTTCACTGATATTTTTATTACATAACCTGGAAATCTTGCACACATCCTCAATTTCTCCCTCCACTAGCTCTTCTATAAACTCGGTCAACTGTATTTCAGAAAATGATACAAGATAATGAAAGAAAATCCCATTTCGTGGCAGTAAAATATGTTTGTCAAGTCACATGAACTCTCCGTTTTCAATTCTTGTCAGTGTGACTCAGGGTAGGGCATTTTCCTTCATGGAGTATTTTCAGAGGAGAAATAAGTTGACTAAAAACAACCAGATGGTGACTGCTTTGTGGTAGCTTTTATGTGTGATGCTTATGCCATTATATATGTATGCCAGTCACCTGTTCTAGACCAGGCCACAGCTCAAGCAAAATAAATAAAGGGGCTCCTTTGGAATGGAGTGGTAAAAAGCCTAATCACTCCAGAACTCATCATCGATTTATTTCTCTCAACTGGGTAGATTTAAATATGGCCCCAGTGGCTGCCTTACGAAAATTCATTAAAGAACCAATTCAATATGGAGTGCTGAGTAGAGTTATTGATTTTCCTACTCCTGTGTCATTTGGGCATTTTAGTATGTGTATATGTATTCATATATGTTGTGATAGGACAATTTATTATGCAGAATATAGAATAATTTTTTCTAAGAACTTTCTCTGGCACAATGGATCTAGGTTGCCTTGTTCCACAGACTCCATCCAAATCAGTGGGACCAATGGTGCTTTCAGGCCAAAGGGTCTCCATTTCTTACACTCCTGGGCAGGAAGACACTAGAAACTTCTTGACCAGCTGCTCCTTGGTGGTGAAAGGGTTGATTAGGGCAACTCTATAGACAGTATTTAAAGCCCCCACTAGATCCAACTATGAGGTGGACGAATTAGAGTCATTTCTAGTCATTTCCTCTGGGCAGTGGACACACTGGCAAGGTCAGTAAGTACTTTTTTTTNTTTTTTTTTTTTAGTATATTCTGCCTGCCTGCTGCCTGGCACCATTCATTACATGTGCTAAAGTGTTGAACAATTATGGTTCAACTCTCACCCTCACAGTGTTCACCATAAAAACAGGGGTTGACATAAAATCAGCCATATTCACAGTGCCCAATTCAGCTGTGTAAGGAAAGGCTAGAGTGTTTATAAAAGCAGGTAGCAAATGTATTGCCCCAGCCTGGACTTGAGGAATTGAGGCTAGGAAGGAAGTTTCTAAAGAATGAAATCCTACAATAAATATTTCAAGAGATAGAGCAGTTAATTAGAAAAAAAAGTAAGAAGATACAAAAAAAGTCCTTAAGAAAAGTGAGATGAAGTTAAAAACAGAAGTTAAGCCATCAGTGGTCCATGAAAGCCCATTCCTAGAGATGCCCACTGGAGAAGCAGGAGCCTATGAGACCAAACATCATGCTCCACCTGTATCTTCTTGCTCTTTACTCTTGAGCCACGTCCAGTTTTTGTCTTTGTCCACATCTACCAGGTTCTGTCTTAGGAACTTCACTGCCACTGACTTCCTCTTCCTGGATCAAACCAGCTCTTTCTACAGCTGCCCCTCCTTAATGCTTAAGCCATGGCTCAAATGTCAGAGTTCAGGAAATCTTCCCATGACCACCTTCTGCCACCCAGCCCTGACTTCTCCATCTTTTCTTTATACGCTGAGCCATTCTCTGAAGTTACGATGTGTCTTCCTGATTTCCTTACCATTTCCCCCAAGTATAATATGCAGGTAACAAGAGGGCAGGGATCAGATCTATTTTCAGTCCCCAACACTCACAGCAGTGTATAGGATACAGAGAACCCCCAATGAATAACTAATGAGTGCATACATGAATATATAACAAGCACAAGTGCTTCAAGAGAAGAGCTACATATGGACACCGGGGAGCACTTTCTTAGGTAAACTGAAAATAAATCAATTTTCTTCATATTTTTGCCTCAGGTGACAATCTCCCACTCTGGGGCCTTCCCAATGGATCAAAGCTACTCATGGACACAGCTCCATGTATCTCTGCCTTGCTAATTTCCCTTCCAGGTAGGCACAGTACCTAATGCTGCATTCCTAGAATACTGTTCCAGTTTGCTTTCAAATACCTTATACATAGTAATTATATTTTTAGAAATAATCATGCCAGAAAATGTGAAGTTTCTGTTGGAGGCTGGTGGTTGCGGAAAGGATCGCATATTGCTGACCTTTGACGTTGCCCCATATGCTATACTTGGGCTTCCTATAGCCCTGTCTTATTTGTTCTCTCTTCTGTCTGCTTTTCTCTCAACACGGACTGAATAACAACGAGATACAACAAGCGATGTCGTTCTGGGTGATTATAACACACCCTGGGTGGTGACATCAAGCATAAGAAGTGCAATAATCCCCTCCCCGCCCCAAATTCCAGAGAGCTTTGTGGGCTTACTGTACTTGACTGCCTACAAAACAAAGAGAGAGCCAGCTGTGTGTGTTTATCGGACACTGCAAAGGTGAGTGGGGAATGTTATTATCACCTCATCAGTCAGCCTGGAAAGTGTTCTGAGTCTGAAAAATACCATCCTGATTTATGTTCTAGTGTGAAGTCAATTCATGTACTTGTTCTGTCCTGGATTTCCTAGGATTTATTTAAACTATTTTGGTCCACAGAGACTGTGATGTAAAAATAATCAATTGAAAAAAAAAATACGTACCAACCTTGCAGTGTGCGTAAGATTTAGGTGCCCAGGGTTTTATAGGCATCAAATTAAATATTAATACTTAACATTTATGGGACCTTTAGAATCTGCCAGGGATTTTGACATGGGTTAGTTCATTTAATCTTCAGAAGAACACTAGGGGGGAGTCCTATCAAATTCCCCATTTTATGGATGAGGAAACCGAGGCTTTGCAATGAGGATGTACACCAGAAGTTACTGTCTTTGAAAGGACCAAATTACTATTTTAATCCAGGCTGTCTCTGTCTTGTAGCACTAAGAATTTTAACACTGAATCCTTTTGCTTGATTCAGCAACTAATTTTAGCACTCAAACGTTCTGACTCTGGATCTCTAGTCCTCACTTTCTGAATGTGGAAAATGATTTTGATAATTATAGGATTACTTCATTGACTGTTTGGGGTGGGGTTAATACAGCAGAGTGCCAGGTTTATGATAGATTAGTACTTAATGAATAGTGATAATTACCTATTGTTATTTCATATGCAGCTCTATTAATATTTCAACTATATACGATTTAAAGGCACAGGCTTCTTTTGTACAGTTATCCATATATTTAGAAGACAATATAAGCAATACAAATTAAGAATATATCAGCAAAGAAACAAATGGTCAACTGTAGAATATTGGTAATGGTAATATTGTCCTAAAGACTTTCTCTGTGCCTATTCTGAAAACTACTCCCTGTTTATTAAATAGCCTTAGTGCCATGAAGCCATTTTTTAAAAGCTCATATAATAAGCATAAACGAAGCCCAGAAAAATTTGCAAATAGCCTATATTCTTTATGCCTCCTTATATTCCGACACACCTTCTTACTGCATAGAACAGAAAAGCAGGTGTGTATGTGGGAAACTATGGGAAAGGGAAGAAATGGGCTATTCCAGAAAGGAGGAAGGACTGCCAGGGAACTATGGTAGACTGTCAGGAGGCAAAACACCATCACAGAAAAAAGAATTCCAGATTGTGAACAAAGTTGGGATAGGTATTCATGAATTAACTCTTTTAATGTTGGAAAAGCAGAGGAAAAGTAGACAGGGTCTTCAATGTTAAATTATAGCCTTTGTGCCACACCTATAAACGATGGAAGCAAAAACGATTTTTGATATGGCAAAGGGGAAAAGGAACAAGTACCTCTGAAAATAATACACTCAAAAGGGAGAGGAAATAACCTAGACTCTTTCTCTAGAAAGCCCAAGACAAAGAGGAAATTATGTACTCGGAAAGCTGAGTACATCAATAGGAATAATAACACGAAGATAATAAATGCAGATGAGCTACTCCAGAATCAGAGCGTTGGTTGACTAGGGCAGCCTTCCGAGGTCTAAAGATGTCAGGAAACTGTTTGCCATGCAGGGCACAGAAGTGTGGCCTGTGAAAAGTGACCTCTGAAGCATGGCTGGCCAATTCTAAATGTAAGCCAAGATTGTTTTCATCTCTGTTCGCTTGTTATCTATAGAAATAATGGTTCTCTTAGTTTATTCAAAATAATGTGGCTCCCTCTAGATGTGACTAGAAAATTTAAGATAGTAGGAGCAGAGCTGGAACCCATGTAAGCTTCCATCTTATGGAATTAAAGGCTCCTATCTGCACACTTTTCCTAGGGACGTCAATTATCCATTCTAGGTGTCTTGAGGACTTAGGAAGATTGCGATCAGAACCACAAGCAGTCTCTTCTTCTAATCATAACATCAACAGGTAAACAGCAGCATCTGGTCGCTGCATTGAAAATAAGACCTTCTGTTCTCTTTTTTAAAGGAAACTTATAGGCTGAATTATCAGAGCCCAGATGAAATCCAGTTAATAGCTGAAATTGGTGTTTTCTTTCGCGAGTTGCCTTATCTCTTTTTAACAAGCCTTACTTACTAGGGTAATTGCACTGAATTCAATCCATTATCTATGGATTAATTCATTAGGGTGGCTTAAACTTTGGGAAAATGGATGGGTTTTAACAGTCCACCCCTCAATTCCACAAATTGACACTGTAAAACAAGTCTGTGCCATTTTTATGGAGGCTCCAATTCATGAAATAAAAATCAATGAAGACATTGCCTTCTAAGTCCCATGCCATCCCCGATGCTCTGTAGTTTCCCTGGAAGCCTTTGGGTAGGAGAAGGGCAACTCTAATCAGAAAGGGAGCCATTGTCTTTGGGAAATCATGAACAATGCTTTTCTGGGCCAGTCCCCTTACCACAGTGGCAGCCTCTAGTGCAGTGGTTCGCAACCTTCCTAATGCTGCCTCCCTTTCATTCTCATTTTGTTCCTCATGTTGTGGTGACCCCCAACCATAAAATTATTTTTATTGCTACTCCATAACTGTAATTTTGCTTCTTGTATGAGTTGTAATGTAAACACTTGTGTTTTCTGATGATCTTAGGTGACCCCTTGTGAAAGGGTCACACGACCCCTAGGTTGAGAATCTCTGTCCTAGTGTTTGTGCTGTTGGGGATGAAAATCTGTCACCCAAGCAGTCTGTCTTTGTCAATCAAGAGGCTTGTTCAGGAAAGTGCTGAGAATGCTGAGCCTTTTTTGAGGGTGCTCATGGGACCATAAATGATTCCCCCTTTGTTCACTGTTGTCCTTTTCCACTTGTAGGCAGTGGGCAAATTAGGTGATGCTTAGTGGTAGCTATGAAACACTGCTCTATCAGAACCGCCTGTGGCTTTAAAATGCAACAATTCCCAGGGACCCATTCCTTATAATTTATGATTTAGTAGATCTGGGCTCATGCCCAGATATCATTTTTATTTTTTAAAGCTTCAGGTGAGTCATATTCAAAAGTCAGGTTTATAACTCCAAACGGAGTCATGCTCCTGTTTTTATTTAAAAAGAGCCACTTAACCAAATGAACAGAGAGGATTGGCACTGTCTACTTTATAGCACCAATCAATGGGTTTAAGTTTATTAAGTATAACTATCCATCTTGGAAGTCATGATGGAAATATGGCATGGAAATCAATGAGTTGTTGCCCAGCCTGAGATCATACCATGGACCAATGAACCTAGCTTCCTATAGTGCCATGCTGATCTCATGAATTGGGATCTTGAAGCACAGTTAAAAAGATTGGCAATGACCCCAATTTTTGAATTATATGGTTATTATAAAGCTAGAGAGTTGTGAAGTTGTTGTATCTAAGCTTCACGCCAAAGTCAGAGCCTATACTCTGTCTCTTGAGTGTTGACTGAACTCAATGACTGTGTGCTGTGGAGCAAAATGTGGCAGTAACAGCAGGTTCTCAGCTGCATCACAACAAGATCCCACCCTTTCCAAAGATGGGAGAGCAAGTTGTAATTCCACAGGCATCTTGATGCTATTTTAACTAAACTGCCCAGAAAAAGAGATTCATCAGTCCCAGTGTCTGAGCTCATTTTTGCTTGTGAAACACAATACTAAAAACTCAGTGTTTTTGACATTTGCAGAGATGTAGAATTCTAAGATCAGGGGCCATATCTGATGAGGACGTTTATGCTCATTATCTCATGGAGGGATCAAGGCCAGAAGAGTGTGCGACAGAGGGAACAAGAGGAGACTAAGCATGGTGATAACTAACCCAGGCCTGTGATAACTGCATTAATCCACTCCCCAAAGAAGCCCTCCTAATCTAATCACCTCCCAGGGACCCAGCTCCTCAATACTGCTGCTCAAGAGATTGCGTTTCTAACACATAAACTTTAGGAAACATAGTCAATCAAACCACAGCACATAATAAAGCCTTCTATTGATCGAGGCTGGGCAGATATCTTGGTTGTAACCTCATGAACAGTCTTGAGCTAGTACTTCCTAACTGATCCATTTCCAAATTCCTGTCACACAAAATTAAACTTGTGCATTTTGAAATGTTCATGTTGTTTTAAGCCATGATGTTTAAGGTAATTTGTTAGAAAGCAATAGATAAGTTATTCACTTGGGAAGACTTTCTTTATCCAGTGCATAGTTATTTTATTCTCTACCTTTGTTTATTACTTATCTGAGGTACACAGGCACTTGGGATTATCACCCAAATCAGTAAATATTTCATAACTTGCAAGCGTTGCTGTGAGTGTTGTCTCTAAAAACCTTCATAAGCAATGTTTAAATAATAGCATTTTGGATGGCTCCAGTGACATGCTATGTGTTAATAAAAGAATTAAGGTTAACATGCACTAAAGAATCAGTGTGAACTGTTGGAAGGATGACAACCAGAAAGCAGTCATGTATTGTAAAAATCCACATCACAGGGCCTGGAATTAAATGCATTGCTGATAATAAGGAGTGGTAGTAGCTAGATACAAAATCAACTTAGCCCTTGTTTCTGACTTTTCAAAGGGCAAATTTGAAACAGTAGTGGTAAGAACCTGCAGCATCCAATGAAGATACAGGACACAAGTTGGAGTCTATCCTATCTGCAAAGGTGAATTGTGACAGCTCTTTGATTCTAGGACGTGGTTGGCTGAACAAGGCCTCACAGAATAGAAATAAGTGAGGGAAAAATAGCTGTGGACCTAGCAAAGAGGGTAGGCAGTTTCTTGAGGACTCGAGATAGCTGAAACACAAGAAACACCCAATTTATATTTCTAGTATGCTCTATGGGTGCAGATAAAGACCACAGCTAAGTGTTTGGTAAGCAAATTATCAAATATATGCTGTTATCCCCAGAATGTCTGCTGGTGATGAATTCCTAAGTGAAACAGCACTATCAGCTTTTGTCCAAGAAAAGCTGCTAAATTCTGCATCCTTTATTGAGGGACTCAAAATACTCAAGACTCTGAATGTGCTTCTCAACCTTATGAATAACATGCTATATCAGGAGTTCTGTCTTGGGGAGGTTAAGAGGTGCCACACAAGACGTATGGCACAGACTGGCCAGTAGCAGATGAACATCACCTTGCTTTTAAATAATTACTAACATCTCCCAGAGATGGTGACTTAGCTAGATTATAGTGGGGAGGGGAACCAAAACAAAATGAAGCAAAAAATCTTTTGTGCCTCCGTGCGCGTGCACACACACACACGCACCACACAGTACACACACATCCACACATAAAATGCAGCGAAAGCCCACACATCCAACATGCAACATCCTCTACCAACACACATAGCTCAACACTCCCAGCATCACCAACATATATACAACCAATATGCAGCAACAAAAATATACTCCCTCCCATAACCAAACAAACCCAACAGTTACATGACAGAAGAAAAGATATAGGTATTGCACAAAACTATTATCCTCTTGGGACTCTGTAAGTGTGAACATCTAGGTATGATGCAGGTGTGGGTAGCTGGGAGTCAACTCAACTTCAAGATTACAAAGAACTTGTATGCAAGGTACACAAAACCTTGTTGACCATAAAGTAACCTACAGGAGGACAGACTTGAATAACATCAGTTAGTTATCCCAAGCATAATGGTAAGCATAGTGTTAGGAAGCAAAGTGAAACTGCTCAGGCTAAATTGTTTGAAGGTAGAGATTCTGAAAGGTAAAACAAGCAAGCAGGCAAACAAACTAAAACAAGACAAAACAAAACAAAAATTTCACTGAAATTATAAGAAACCAGACTGAGTGGGGGTGGGGACTCTGGTAATTTTCTGCTAAAATAAGAAATAATAATTAACAGAAATTTTTATTAGAAAATAAAATCAACACCACTTCTTTTTGGAGAGAGGAAGAGGGCACTTTCAAATCAGTTGGCTTTGTTGCAGGAAAGGAGAGTCCACTTTGATAGCAATGCCACCTTCTACTGATTATTACAGTGGCATTTGTTTTGGAGGATGGTGTAAGATTTTCAGAGAAATTAGTGGGTTTTCAAAGTGCCCTTCATGCTTCCTCAGGACACGTACCAACAGCCGTACATCTTCTATCAAAAATCAAAACAAACAAAAAACAAGTCGTGGCAGGAACAAACGGGTAACAAGTGCCTTGGCTTTGGCAAGACAGCAAACGATGAAAATATCAGAAAGGGAAAGTCTGAAGAAAACTGTCAGGAAAAGGTGCTCTTACCATGCCCCAGCCTCCCCCGTAGCCAGTGGTGCCAGGGTATCCACAGAGCAAAAGGCTCTGAGGCCCTTCTTGTGCTTTAGGCTGGAGAGCTACCATTGTCGTCCATGGAGACATTACTTTAAAGAAGTGCTGTGTCTGCAGAATCAGAATGATTTTCTTAGAAACAATGGATTGGAGAGAGAGCCGCATCCCTCTCAGCGGAAGCATTATGGAAGATCAGGAGGTTCTCTCTCCGAAGAGAAAAACACAGCAATACCTAACCTGTTGCTGATGTTTGTACAGAACTTTATCTCAACTCATGCCTTATTCTTTGTTTAAAGTACACCAAGCTGCATGACTCACCTGTGTTCTTCATTTTCTTTTTTAGGAGGTGAGGATGGGAATGCAATTATTGGTCTTCAGCAGTTAGATTTCAGAGACTTGCTGGTATGCTTAATTTTAAAAATTCTTTTTACTTTCTAAATTTTGTGCATGTGAATGGGGCACACACATGTGAACATAGGTACTCATGGTGCCCTGAGACATGTGATCCTCATGGAGCTTCAACTCCAGGCACCTTTAAGCCATTCTGTATGGATACTGAGAATGGAGCTAGGCTCTCCTGCAAGAGTGGTAGATGCTCTTAATCACTGAGCAATCTTTCAGCCCTTCCTCAATCTCTCTCTCTCTCTCTCTCTCTCTCTCTCTCTCTCTCTAACTTTTTGATAATATCAAATAAGTGGAATGAAACTAAAATAGAAATATGATTAATTCCCAATTTTACTGGCTTTGCTTGAGTTTATTAAAAACAGAGCTGCTTTGATAATCTGCTTAGAGCTAGTACAGCAGTACAGCACAGGAGTAGGAGAGATGCTCAGCCATAAGGGGCACCTGCTGCTCTTGCAGAGGACCTGGGTTCAAGTCTCAGTATCCACATCAAGTAGATCACAAAGGCCTGTAGCTCCTATTCCAGGGTATCTGATACTATCCTCTTCTAGCCTGCACCCATACCTGAACATAAATTATGCATATACGTACAATTAGGCAAACACAAATAAATGTAAGAATAATAAATAAAACACATTTTTAAGAAAAAATAGACACTAGTAGTTTTTTAAAATGATTCAGAGCAGCCGCGAGCCCCGGCCGGTT
>LOEQ01000854.1:242115-259085 GCA_001685075.1 Bramus lutescens
AGCGGTGGGTGGGAGACACGTGGGCAGACACATTGTATGGAATAGAATTGGATTACTTAAAGAAAGGGGAGGGAAGGGGGTAGAGGGAAGAGAAGAAGAGAGGGCACCCGTGCAGAGAGAGAGAGAGAGTTAAGAGAGAGAGCCGTTAAGTTGGCAGGGGAGGCAGGTAGGGTCATTGGGAGTGGGCGTGGCTTGCCTCTTAAAGAGTCAAAACCATAACAGTAGTTATAACGTCTAGTTATACAAATCTGGGACCACCAGTGTCACTTTTAGTAAGCATCTTGTAAACATATGCTTCTGCTTTCGTGCGTATTATAATATACTAAGAAGTTTTCACGAGAAGTTTAAGTGAAGCTTATTCTCAGATCTTTTGATCATAGAAATTACCCCAGAAATTTTGCTGAAAATGTAGACATGTGGCTGCACTGATGGCTCACTGGTTATGAGCACTGGTCGCTCTTTCAAAGGATCTAGGTTCAATTCCCAGTACCCACATGGCTGTTCACAACTATCTGTAACTCCAGTTCCAGAGGATCTGGCATCCTCACATAGCAGGCAAACCCCAATGTATTTAAAAAATGAATAAATCTTAGAAAAAAGAAAGCATAGACATCTCTAGTATCAAAAGGTCACTCTTGAAGTTGGTGGGGTGGCCTGGGTGTCTGCATTTTAAAACAAGCATCCCTAGCTGACAGACTACCGAGAATTTCTCAGTTTACCAGCCATGCTTGCTAATTACACCCCTAAGTTAGGTACTGTGCCAGGAACACCCCAGAAAGGAGAGCCTTTCTTTCATGAGCTCACCGTGCTATGAACCCTCATCCTATTTCTATGACCTTGTTTTATTTCCAGCCGTAAGCAGGGCAAGGAGTGAAGGACACAGCACAGGTTCTACAGCGGAGACTCTCAAAAGATATGCTTACCACAAAAGGCAAAGATACTTACAGTGGTCCATCCCTCTGCCTGCTGTCATTGTCTCATTCCACTGCTCTCAAGATCTTCGGATTGCTATGCTTCCCTCTTGCTTTACCAGTGCTTCTTTCAGTCATTCGGGTTTCCACCTGAACATTCCCACCCCTGCCCAACTTTCTCCAATAGCCCAGCCTCTAGCAAACACCATCAACTCTCTCCGAAGATATCATCTCGCTTCATTCCTTCTCAGTAATAGCATTATCTAAAATGATCTCATTCACTCATTTATGTAATTATTGCCCGGCTCTCCCTGCAAAGTGCATAAAGACCATACCTTCCTTTTAGATGCTGTAGACACTGTTCTTGGTATAATGTCAAATACACATAAGTACTTTAAAATGCTTCCTGAATAGATAAAAGGACAGAGAAATGTCTAAGGTCTCATTCATTCCATTTCTCCTCTTCTTAGTCTTGATATGGGGATCAGCAAGAACGTGGATGTATAAAGGATTTAGGAATCTATAAGTCATAACTAAAAATATTCTCATGCAAATATCATCATTAATTATTCAGAATTAGTTGTGAATGGAGACTTGCTTTGGAAAAAGGTGGGAGAGTTCATATAGTTAGGGGTTAGGAAATTGGGGAGGTGGAGATGAGACTCAGTAACTTGGGATGCAAAGTTGAAGTACAGGAAGAAACATCTTCCAAGGTCAGAAATGGGTGTCTACATTTCTCCCTCAAGTTTATGTCTCTACAGAATTGAAAGAGGAAGGAAGAGCTACAAATCCACGCAAGCAGCTCTCTCACTTATGAACATCAGCATTTCCAAGTGAGGCGAAGCTAAGCTGATAATGTATCCTGAAAAGATGCAGCTTTTCTCTAGCCCACATTGAGCTCAGCTTTGCAGAAGTAAATGGATGAACAGATAAATAAACAAAAGAAATAAAAATGCCCCAGATCAAAGTTTGTCCCACACACTGTGTTAGCTATTTAGGTTACCACACCATCAGAATGGACAATGCATGACCATGATGGGAAAATACCAATAAACCATGGACTGTGTCTGGGCCAAGCGTTATGCACTTATTTCAAAAAAAATTCCTTCCAGTCGGTTTTGATGGAGGCGAACCTGAAAACTGCTGCACAAATGGACTGCAAAAGGCTTGCTGGAGGCTTGCTTCCTCTGGAAGCGATGGCATGCTCTGCCTTCTCCCTCTCCAAGTGCACCCACAGCTGTGCCCTGTCCTCATGGTGTCCACCGATTACCATTATTACAGAGACAGTTTCCTAATTGCATCTGCTGTTATCAGATTGGAGGGCAGCCGTGAAGAGGCTGCAGATGCCCTGGCTGCCCTGCATAACCAGTCACCAACCGACTGTTGACCTCGAAGAAGGCTAACAGGCATTTATTGACTCTTCACATTTAGCCCAACCCTACTCTTAAAATCCATACATATATTCATTATTAATCACACTTTGCCTCTAATTCTCCCACAGAGATTTTTTTCCCTTCTGGTTCTGTATGCAATAGTTCTTGAACAATATGGACCATGTTAGAGGGAGTGGGATTCTTACAGCCTTGTATTTCTGCTCAGCGCCCTTGGATCTGTCTTTGGGGAAGTTGTGATGGGTCAGTGGACTGAGGAATAAACATAAAGTTTAGTTAAAGATCAGGTTTACATAAGCTCAAGGCCAACAAAAGCAATGGACCAGAGATACAGGTAACAGTTTGTCTGATCCATACTTATGACAATCATTGCTTTTTTACTACAGGTAGGCAAAGGGCTCCGCAAGATCTAAGCACTTTGCATGCACAGTTTAATTGTCCAGACCACCAGTATCATGGTATCTTATGCCTCCCTTTATAGATGAGGGAAGTTAGTTCAGTGCGGCATTTAGTTTTCCACTTAGTCTTGGAGCTGGTGAGCTGATCCATCCGAACCAGTTCTGTTCAAGAGACCATCCTTTTCACCCTTGCTGTAATCATGTACCGTATTCCTCCAAGTTCAATGTCAGCTTTACAGATGAGGGAACAGGGCCCACAAAACTCTAAACCTCCTCTCCAGTCAGGGTGCCAATTTCTGACAAAGACTGGAACTGGATAATTTAGGTGGTTAGTGAGGAAAGATCAGAACTGTGACACATAATGCTCCTAGTTAGCAAGATGAAGATGTCAGTTACATCGAAAACTGTAGAAAACGCCTTTTCATACCATTATCACCCATGCTGACTGGTGAGTATAGTGTTAAAATTGAACGACATCTTGGGTAACTTCACATTTGACCAGCGAAATAAAACCAAACCATATGAATAAAAATTAGACTTTGGGAGCCTCCTGAATATCTACAAAGTCACAAATAGATGTGGCATTTCTGTGTGGCTGCTTCATAGGACTTAGTAGCAATTTCCCGTAAAAGTGCAACAATTACTGTTCAATCTGGTCCAGGGATACCACCTCAGTTGTCCTTTTCAATCCTTGGGTGTGTGTATGTTTCACTTGCTACCCAAACTGCCTAATTTTCTAGAGGAGTACGGCTCTAGAGTCCTAGGATTGTGTAGACCATCTTTCATTTATGCATAACACTTTTTAAATCCCCGTCAGTGGCCCAGGACGTGTGGAGAGGAAACGCGTGTAGATGAGAAGATAGGTTAACAAGTCACTTGACAAAAGGTGGGAACATTTATTGCCAAGAATGTGGCTCGACTCTCCAGCATTGTCTTCTCAGATACGGGTGGCCAGTTCGACTCTTCTAGTTTGCTATATTTATGTACAGATTTAATGAACTTGGAACAAGTAGCTCCCACTAGTCACAGACATTGAATGCATTCAGACGTGCGAGCTAATCGTGTGATACTCACCCTGGCTGCACATAAGAATCATTTTGCAAGCTTCACAGAATGCCCACCCTAGACAAAATAAGTAAGTGCATCTTGGAATGAGTCCAAGAAGATGTCTCCAGATGATTTGTATGTGTCTCCCGGGCTGATAGCTTGGTATTTAAAAGGACTAGGACACAAGTAAGAAGGAGGGGGGATATCTAGCAGACACACAGGAGCGTGTTCTCTGGAGTCAGACCTCATAGGTTCAAGTACCAGCTCTGCCACTCACAAGCAACATGTGTGACCCTGGACAAGTGATTGCTCTCCACTTGAAGCTGGCAATGGAATAAAATTAAAACGAGGGGACACATGTGAAGTGCTTAGAATGCTAATCACTTGGTAGATGATAAGCATCACTGTCACTATGGCATGTGGCTAATGGTGTTGATTTCCATTTGAGGGACAGGGAATTAGTGATTAATTTTGTCACCGGCTTCTTAGATATCCCTTAAAGACTTTCTATGCCGAGGGTAGCACCACGTTGAGGCAGTGCAGTCAGTGAGCAATGTCTGAATTGCACTCCATCACACAGTCCTCCAAGGACCCTGTGGTGGCCAGAGAAACAGCCCAGCTGAAAGGACAGAGCTGTGGAAGTCGAACAACCTAATCGCAATCTGGGGAATCTATGTAAATAGTTGGATGTGGTGACACGATCTGTACTTTGCACACTGTTCCTTGAGATGGGAGGTGGAGATAAGAGGACCAGCTCTAAGCTTAAGGGTCAAGTGGCCTATATCATGAAGCACAGAACCTCCTTGTCTCCGAAACAGGTAGAAACCAAGAACCAATTTCCAACAAGTTGCGTTGTAACTTGTACTCATGTGTCCTGGCACGTGCATCCCCCTCCCAAATAAACAAACAAACAAACAAATACTAGAAGAGGCGACTGAACAGTTGCGAAAACTTCTGCATAACAAATACTTCACTGAGAATCTAGACAGCACATATATTGTGTACCAAACATGATTTAGCTTCTATGATTTAGCTTTCTTTTTTGAATGTTCTTCAATTCCACACATGGAGAACACCATGTCAAAAGCACAGTATTGTGCTTTAGGGGCTAAAGTGGCCCTACTGTTATGGGCTTTCTATTGAAGAGTATTAGAGTTGCTGATGCTGATTTCGCTCTGCATCCTCTGTGTCCTGGTTTATTTGTCACCCTTACCCAGGGACCCTGATGCACTAGACATCGACAGAAAGGGAAGAGAATGCATGCAGTATAGCCATAGGCAGAGGAAGACGATAGTGAATCTTGGAAAGGGGTGGTGGTCTCTGCTTCAGTTACCAATATGAAATTAATTTAGTGTAGACAAAAGATGGAGCACGATTTGCTGGTAGAAGTTCAGTAGTTAATGGATTAAAGCTTACATGAATAGCTTTGGCGTTTTCTTTTGAAAGAATGTGTTGGCTGCATGGAGTTAAAAAATAGTAGTTCTTATGTAGACCTCCTCCAGCTCCTTCACAAAAGCCTGCTCATCTTGCATGACCATAGCACACTCTCCAAACCAGGAATCTAGCACCACTAGACAGTATTAGGCCAACGGCAGACCCTTTTGAAAAAGCCGCCAGTTTTTCCTTGAACTTGTCTGCTTTTGCACTAAGCTTTCAGTACATGTCAGCACAATCATTTTAAAATGCAGAGAAGATAGGAAACTAGCATCTTGGCACAGCCCCCACTTAAAGACAAAACATTCGGACAGTCTGGCTCTGGTTGAAATTCAAAGCAGCTCTTTTGCAAAGCTTAGACCAGGTTCCACCACCACACCTAGAACAGAGGGTGCTGTTTGTATAGGCACCAGAGAAGGAGGTAGATAAGAAAAACCAAAATGAGATTACCATCGCGCAAGGTTTCCCACGAAACAAATGTTCAATCTAACTCAAATCAGGAGAGGAACCTACATTTGCAAGTACTGTGGGGTGTGGATGTAAATTTACAAAACAAATGGGTCTGGGAAAAATTCTCTGCTCATCTATGCATGTTTTTAATGTTTGAGTAAATCAAAAGAAGGGGAAAATAATCACTCTGATGGTTTCTTAGTGTTTTCTTATGACAGCATAAGGAAATACAGGCTTCTCTCTCCCCCTCTCCCTTCCCCGTCTTCTTTCTTGAGAAATAATTTTGAAAACAATTGAAGAACTGATTTTCTTAATACTGTTACAGCCCTTTAAATGAGTGCATACACACTCATAATTACAAATGAGGCATTTGCTATTTTGCATCAGTGGAATTTAAGAAATTAAAAAACCGAAAGGAGGTTTTCAGGAGCACAGCAGAATTGCCTTTTTAATAATAGATTTGGCTCCTCTAATCCATTCTTAATCTAATTAAGACAAGGAAAAGCATTGGGCTGCCTTCTTAGACAATGGCAACGATGCTATGAACAGAGGGCAATAAAGTGATCAGTTCACACCCCATCAAATTTACTCACAGCCTGAATAACCATTCTGATTTCCTGTGTTACATTTGTACAATTTAACAAATGTTTTCATTTGATTTTTACCACTTCCTTTTCAGATCAAGCACAGTCTGGAGAATCTTCCAGCTCCGGAAACATGTGATGTCTGGTGAAGCAGCACCCAGTGTGCAATTACGGAACCCCACAAATTGATGCTAACATCTCCAATAAGCAAAGATAATAATTAAGTGGTAAACCTTTGACATTAAAAACAGCTACGGTGTTATTAATACCCAAATGGGCACCAAAACAAACAGCATTGATGGAATTTAATTAAATGATTTTATGATTGTGTGTTCTTTGCAAGCTTAGATGATTAGCCCTGTTATCCTTGGATGAGCATTTAAATCTGGAAGCTAAGATTCAATCTAATGGCCTTTGTTCAAATACTTCGTAGGAAAAAAGGTGATTTTTTCCCTATAAAAAGTAGATATGGTGTAAAGGGGGCAAGAAAATAGCTTGTTTTGAATTCTTTGCCTATGATAAGCATAAAAAATATTGAGAGGAATGATCATTTGGAATAGTTGGGGGGTTTTTCTTGGCTTTATTTTTATCCTCATGTGGTGAATAATACCGGGAGAGAATTGGCAATTTATTGTCTCACTTAATTATAATTAAGACATTCTGATTATTTCGTGTTAATACTAAAGGTTTGGTGGTCCACTGCAATGCCACATGCTCGAATCTCTCTCCCCGTGCCCCATTTAATTTGTAGAAGGCCAATAGGAACGTTGATTATAATCTCGAATTAGGAACCGACTAAGGAATCACCACTGTTTGTTTTTGTAGAAGCAAGAACACAAACAGCGGCAGAGGACAAATGGGTCAAACAGCCTGGAATCAGCATTCAGAGTCGGCAACTTACAACGGCAAAGGCAAAACCAAGCAAAATCTCCCAGTCAACAACCAAATAACACCTAGGTTCTAGAAGCTACTATTTCCCAATCAGTTAAAAACAGACAGTATAATATTTAAGTAGTCACTAATCACTAAGGAAGAATCATGATGATAAACATATATTTCACAAGTTAAAGGGAAAAAAAACCCATGATATTCTGAATAACAGAATGTTTCAAAATAGAAATACTGTACAATAAAAATTTATTTCTGTTGAAAAAATATCAGTTTAGTTTGAAAAGGAGATAACATGGCTTAGAATGTTTATGAGTACTGTTAGAAGCTTTATGCAGGTCTCATAAATTATAATTCCACTCTAGACTCCTTACTGGCAGAAACAAGCCTGATATAAAGGATGCTGAGCCCCACAGTGAGACAAAGCTGTATTTGCTTCCAATTGGGGCCATCAGGGACAGGCAGCTACAAAGAGGACACTTGTTTTTAAGTTATAAGGGCTCCAATTTACTCTGTGGGGAAATGAGAAAGGAAAGGGGGTGAGGGACCTATCTATCACCTTTAAGACTGAAAGTACTATGTGATGTCTACTTCTGACTGGCTTTATCTTATCTGGAATTCCTTCCCATTGGTTCTTGTTCATTCACACCCACCACATTCATCAAAGAATCTCTTTAACGCCTGGATGTATTTCTTTTTTTCTTTGCACAACCAGAAAAATCACAAGTGTGAAAACCTTTCTTTGATTCCCATAGTCCTTTGCCTATGGATCAGATCTGAAAGCGTTTTTTACTCTCCCTAAAAAAAAATAAGATGTTTTCTCTTTCATGTTCATGAACAGACTCAACTCTGTCCTTGTATTCATGAATGAAAATGGCATAATGATTTAGTGAAATTAACCAAGGCTCAGAAGGCTAGAAACCTGGGTTCTACTCTTACATTGCTGACATTTACCTGCATTTGTCTTATCTTCTGTCTTACGGTAAAATACATGACAGGATAACATAAAGGAAACATTTATTTTTATTTATTATTTCAGAATGTTGAGCTTTGAAAGTTAAATAGTTCCCACAATCTCAAGTGTTTGAACAGTCTAACCTGCTGTGGGTTTTTGGGAAGGCTGCTGTCCCTTTAAGTGGTGGAACCCTGCTAGAGGAAGTACGTCACAAGGAGGACATTTCTTAAGGTTTTATAGTCTAGGTTCACTTCCTGTTTGTTCTGGTGTCTGAGCTAACATGCCATGGGACCTGCTCACCTCCTGCTCCTGTTACCGTATTTTCTCTACTCTGTAGGGGTACACATCTTCAAACTTTAAGGCAGAATAAACCCTCCTTCCTTACAATAATTCTTCTCAGTCACGTTGCGACAGCAATTTACAAAAAAGTTTCTGTCCTTGGTGTGTGGGAGTCACAGGTTCCTGGACTTTGGTCAGACAGAGGAGTGGAGGCTGTACAGAAAAGCAAGTTACTGCCTGTTGGCCAGGAAACAGGAAAAGGACTGGTGCACATTCCAGCCTCCACAGACCCCTGTTTTTTCACACACAATGATCTACTTCTATAATCTAGATACCATATCCCAAAGCATCCAGCATCTCCTCAAACATCACCACCACTTGAGCTTTCTATGTATAAGCCTTGTGGGGCTATTCAATAGTCAAAGCAAAACTCATGGCCTTAAGAGGTCTCGAACTTCTCTTTCATTGACAGTTGGCCTGAATGCAAAATTTGGGAAACTGTATTGGATCTGAAGCAACAATGTGGCCCCCATGGGCAAAAATATCCTGTAGATAGGTGCTGTGCATCACAATAGAGTTCATTCATGGTTTGCACTAGCTAATGTCATTTGGAAAAATGTGAAATTTCTCCTATCAGGTACTATATGTGTGTATTTTGAAGCAGAAGACTGATTCCCCTCAGGCATGATCTGTTGCAGATGGGGGGCAGCAGGTGCCCATCAGTGCACTCTGATCATGTCATTTATTTGTCGACACAAAGGCAAATATATGTGGATGGTAGGAACCTGTGAATTTTGGAGCCAATGCTGTTGAAAGGTTTCTAACATTACAGTCTGATTTACTTATTGATTTTCAAATGTGTGTCTATATTAACGATAAAATTTATGCTTTTTTAAAAAAATTATGATCACATTGGGCTTAAATATCAGTGGTCACCTCACTTCTATTTTGAAGATAAACAGATGTTTATTTGTTGGCATCTTCTTTAAAGCTGTGTTCAAAACACAACACTTCCTGAATGAAAACAAAGAGGAAGTATACAGATGTGTCTGTCTTGGGACCCTATTACCAATCTAGACAAGGTCACACTCTACTTCTTGTGACCTTGGCTTAAGGTTTCATACTTCATTTTTTTTAAAGTAGAAGAAAACAAATTAGCTTCTGTTGTCACTGTATTGAAAAATGGTTGAGGTGGGACAATGTTTAGTTCAATCTCCATCTTTTACAGATGGACAGGATGACCAAAACCCTCCCCTTAGTCACTGGGATTCATGTCTTTGCCCCTTACTAGTTGGAGGATGCTAAATAAAACATCCTTTGGAGGCTGTGTTTCTTAATTTGTAAGAGAGCAATAATACTAGAATGATTTGCCTCTCAGTGTGATTCTAAAATCAAACCAGAAAGCACCTAGCACAGCCTCCTATACCAAAAGCAGCCTATAGTCGTTAGACATGGATTATCCTCATAGTACCTCTGTAAAGTCAATAGTATCATTTTGTGTTACAGGTTATTTAGGTACATGTAGGTTAAGTGACAAGCCTAGGGCTACAAGTAGCATGGTTAGCAAAGGGACATGTGAAATCTTACACCAAAGCTTGCATTTTAAGCATTATGTCTGTGTTTTCATGGTATCTGATACTCAGAAGTTCTTATCAGTTTTAATAATCATATTACTTTATGGTCAGACCTCATCTTCCACACACATGTCCCTGCTCAAATCTGCCAAGCTGAAATTATTATTCAAAACCCCTTTGCCTTAGCTGTAGTCCAAATTTTGCAATTATATGCCTAGAGCAAATGTGTTTATTTTGGTTGCTGAACACTCTCCAGTGGACACTTCCATTTCTGAATAAGGCTTTTGAAGATTTTCCAAATGCTGCCATTTGGAAAACCTTTGAGTTGAATGTTGCCGCACTTGTCATCGGATGGTCTCATGTCACCCATGAGGTCAAAGAGAAGTCAACTATTCAAATTTTCCCTCAAAACCTTCTGTACATCAAGGACGTGATACATGAATGTAGCATGTGTGTCGTCGATGTATGATAACAGTTTGTCAAATTCAATTCACTGAGTCCTATTGAGATTAATGAAGAGTGTAAAAATGACAGCTATCTGACATATTTCAAATCTCAACTTGACATTTACAACCTTTTAAAGTTATTTTTAAATGCAGCAGTACTTAAGATGTATCAAACACATTGTATGCTGCTAAGCCCCTGTTGGCTGAGCTCAGTTTTGTAGCCATGGAAATTAACACGGGGCCACACTCATCAGCTTTTCAAACAACCATGCAATGTGCATACATGCCAAGAAAATAAGACAACATGCCTTATGGAAATGAAATAAATTCTACCATTTGATCTTTCATGGGGGGAGGCAGGGTAGAAGTTCATCCCTAGGTCTACAACAGGCTTGTTTGTGCTTAGTAATAGAATGAATAGAGACAAAGAAATGGATGGTGCAGACTAGGAAGCTGCCATGCAGTTTTGGGCTGTGGGAAGGAGCATGTGTTTCACACACACACACACACACACACACACACTGTGTGTGTGTGTGTGTGGCTGGGGGATGTAACAAGAATTAGCAATTCAGGGACTAAGAACTTGTTTTCTAGTCTGGGCTTCAGTCATAAACTGATAAATTCTAACAGTGAACCTTAGACTGTGACATCATTTTGCATTTATATAATAAAATAAACATTGAGAAAAGTTTATAGAATACAAGTACAGGGGTCAATGTGTACAAAATTGCCCTCAAGTATTTGGATGTAATGTAAGTTGGTATCATTTTCTACAGTCCTCTGACTGTTCATGCCCTTCATGTTCATGATTTGAAACCTAATCTCCAACATGATAGCATTAGGAAATAGATTTGATTACAAAGGAAGACCCCTCCCCAATGAGACTTGTAAGTGCCCTTACCCCCAAACAAACAAATAAAAACAACAGCACCCCCCAAAAATCCTCAAAAACAAAACCCAACAAACATAAACCTACTGCCTTATCCCTTCTGCCACATAAGGACATAGCAAGAAAATGCCCTGAACAAGCCAAGAAGTAGATACCAAATAAGCCCGTGTCTTGCTCTTAGACTTCCATGTCTCCAGAGTGATGAGAAATAAACTCTCACCATTAAATGTCATTTTGAACATGGTATTTGATTGTAATGGTACAAATTGAGCCATCATTTAATCACCATGTTAAATGTCCTCAAACGTCAGTATGTAGACATTATTAACAAAACTCGTCCTTTCTCTTGACCAGAACACTCCAACCTAACATGCTGCTCAGTATTCAGGGTTAGAGGGGGTATCCCAGACATAGACTCAGGCTTCTTTAGTAGCAATGCATAGACGATACCCTAGAACACAGTTTTTCTACCTTTCACCATCAGGACCTTGAATTCCAGGGAGGCATGCAGGCAGCTAGACCAAATGGACCCTGTACCCTCACCCTTCCTTCTCGGATCTGGTTTATGTATCACAGCATGTTTTTGTGAGTGTTCTATTGCTGTGATGAGACATCACAACCAAGACAACTTTTAAAGGAAGCCGCAAATTGTGAGATTGCTTACAATTTCAGAGGGTTAGTCCAAGACCATGGGGGTGGGGAATATGTTAGCAGGCAGGCATGGCACTGGAGCAGTAGCTGAGAGCTCACTTCTAATCCATAAGTTGAAGCCAGAGAGAAAGACTGAGCTTGTCATGGGCTTTTAAGACTTTAAACCTTACCCTCGGTGATTCAGTGGCATGCCTTCTCCAAAAAGGCCACACCCCCTAAATCCTTCGCAAACAGTTCTACTGACTGAAGACCAAGAATTCAAGTGTTCAAGTATGTGAACCACCATATAACATAAGGGGAAATTCACTCCTGAAAAACAAAATTAAGGAGGTTGAAAACTTTAAATTTTACTGTGATTTAAAGAAAAATAATTATAGGATAAGTAGTGGATGACTAAGAATGAAGCAACATGATCTGAATTCAGGAAGCGTGGAGAAAGATGAGTGGAAGATACTTGTGAGAGTAAATGCTTTGGGAAGTTCATTAGCTAACCTGACATACCCAAAGCAGAGGAGTATTTTGCCTTATAAAATAATTCATATTTAACTAGCATAAGATCCTAGTTCCTTGGTCTTTTCAAGGTTTAGTCAAATGCTGAACACACAGTAAGTATGTAATAAAATTTGAAGAGTAAATAACAGACCCATTTCCCATGATAAGGATAAGGATGGTCATTAGAAACCCAATGGCATAAATTATTAATTATTAATGCGATATTTTCATATTAAAATAAAGAAAACATTTAGCAAGCACTTCATTCACTTTAGCTAGCCTATCTCAAGCTTATTACTTATATTTATGAAATCACTTAAAAGAGCAAACGCCTAAGAATCCATGGCAGCGTGATAGAGTAACAATTGGACATTTCATGTCTGCCTGTGGGATCTAGCACAGAGCTTCTAAAGCTACTAGACTCTCCATCATCTTTTATGCGAGATGATAGGTGTCAGGGACACTAGCTAGCTTCAGGATGGAGACTGTTACCCAGAAACACCATGGCAGGATTGGAGTCTTGGGATAAATTGAGCTTGAGCTGGTCATTAATAGCCAAGAATATAAACACGTCAATGATAAGCCTTCTTAAAAACTCCAAAAGGACTCAGGTAATCTCTAATACTGAACCCCTAAGAGGGCACATGGAAGTTCCTAACTTCTCTCTGTTCCCTGTCATTTGTATCATTCTTCTCTAGCTGTAATCTGGATGCATTGTAATAGCCTGCATAATATGTATATAAATGACTTACTCTAGCAAATTGTCTAAACATAAAGGTAGGACCACAGAATCTTGATTTACCTGTCTGACTTATAGTTGGTATCTGAACTAGAGTTACAGAATTGAGTTAACCTATAGGCTCTAACATTCTATCACATTTTAATCCTTTATGTGAGGATTGTATAAAAGGAGGAAATATTTTTATATATTACATGCAATATGCATTTTATATAAAATATTTTATACTCTTAGCAAAAAAGCCTCCCACTGGTCTACCAGGACAATAAAAAACAGTAAGCATTGTCAAATTCTAACACAAAGGCCCATTTGCCATGCTCGAAGTTTTACACTGGGCCACTGTTTGCAAAGCCCCCTCTTATATGAAGTAGATTTCCAACACAGAACTCTTTTGTTTCCTTTGCCTTTATTTCTAATGTTACACACATTTTTACTAATGTGCAAAACTTCTAATTTCTATAGTTTTAGTTTATTTTTCCTCACGTGTTCGCATGTGTAGCTGTGTGGGTTTGGGCACACAAGCACAGCTGTACAGGGACCAGAAGAAGATACTGGGGTCCCCAGAGCTGATGACAGGTAGTTGTGACCCATGTGACGTGGATGCTGTGAAACACACTTGGGTTCTCTGCAAGAGCACTGTACTGCGGACCACTGGGCCATCTCTCCCTAATTTTAAAGTTAAATGCTACCATTATTAGAGAAAAGATAAAGGAAGATTCTTACTGACTTATGAAAGAAGACTCAAGAAGAAGAGGAAAATAGTTTGGAAATAATTTTGGCAGCAATGTGAGGTCAGCAAGGCATCATTTACATTAGTTGTACATTCCTTATTGGATATCTAAATATTATTGATGCAGTGGACTTGAGGTGTGAACTAGAAATGTGGCCTCCCCTACCCAGTTCAGGTAAAACAATGTTCATCACTTTCAGTCATTCCACAAAATGGTGTTAGTGATGGGTGAATGGCCTACCCAAAGATTTCCTATAGCTGAATTATCAAGAAACCCATGTGACATGTTATGTCAATCATGGCTCTATATGGGTGCTGAACATAATGACAGTAGCAAAATTACACTACTTCCCAATGACTTCCTAAAAACTAAACATAAAAGCAGCATGTTTGCTGTCAAACATCAAAGAATCATTTTATACATTTTTATTAATCAAATTAAAGTTTGTAGTGCATACATTTCCTCGATTGAAGAAGAAGCCACCAAGAAATGACAGCAGCCACCAAATAACAAAGTCACTGGAACTATTCGAACTTGCTTTCCCCTCAGAGAAGACATTCAGCATCCCATTCCACAAGCTTCCCTCTCCCTCAGCCAATACTAAAGCACAGATGCACTTCCAGGAACTACTGGACAACTATCCCAAACCTCATTTTTTGCTGTTGTTGTTGTATTTTTTTTAAATCCGTAGTCTCCTGTGGGACACAAAGGAACACGCTCTAGCCTATTAGCATGACAGGTGGTGTCTTCCTAACAACTGCTTTTTACTCCCTCTGACAAATGTGCTTGGTGCCATGGTTGACGTTTGTGTGGTAATCAGGAGTGATGGAGAGGGGACGTCGGCGCCGCCGAAAGTGCCCCCCGATTTAATGTGAACGATTTGTCAAACGTGCTGTGATAGCAATGCTGTCAGACCCAGGCAGGGAAGCACTCTGTCATCTTTGCGCCAACCAAGGTCACTTTGGCAAGGAGAGGAAGGCCCTCGCCAGTGAAATTTTCATGTTTATCGGTGATATGCATGGCTTACTTTCACAACTTGCTTTCCCTTCTATTAACAGATAACCATCACAGGCTCAGGGAGACACTCCCCTGGAGAGGCGCCTGCACAAGATTCAGTCCCCTGGGTGAGCCACTTGGCATCACTGAAGGCCAAAAACTAGGATAGCTACCATGAAAGTCCGGGTCTGCTACAAACCAACAGAGAATACGGACTGTGCCTGGAAGTATATGGCGTCATCCTATCTTACACTTCTCAATATGATGTGGACAATATTAGGTTTGAGCATTGCATGGCATTGTGTAATCTATGATGTTTTATTCCGTGATTCTAGGCAGTAAATAATTCTTAAGCAAAGAAAGAGCCAAAAGTTTGGTGGTGTCTTCCCACAGTGTTGGCTCAATTTATTGATAGACTTATGAAGTAAAGAAATGAGGATAAATGTGGATAAAACTGAGAAAAGCATTTCTTATTAGTCAAATGAAATATATCTAGATGAGGTTGCTTTGGATCTCTTTGTCACATAGTTTCATCATGTTCTTTCAGGCCTTTCTTGTTACACTGGCATAACTCTTAGAACAAACTAGAAGCAAAAATAGGGCAGGCACTATCTTGTCAAATTTTGTATCTTTATCCTCTAATGTATTATTGGTTCAAGTAAATAATGAGAGCAGAAAGGAACTAAATCCATAGAAATAAATGCAAGAAAATCTAGTAGGAGAAAATAAGGATCCATGGCAAGGGTGGGCAGCTGGGGAGCCAGGACAGTGAGCATTCTGTCAGTGGACAAACTTCATGTCAAAGACAATTGAGGAAATGAAGGAGGAGATGGAGTATCCGGCCCAAAGGAATGGTCACTGACTGACCATGTGACTGCATCTGGCACAGAGGGGAAATTCACACTACAAACATGTTCCTGCTAGTGGTAATCTGTGTAATGCACACACTGTTACGTCTTGCTTTTTCTTTTTCGTTAGTCACTGATGTTTAACTATCAAGATTTTTTTTTTCATAGTTTTGGATTTTGCAATCTCTGAGGGCTGGAGGTTCAATTGCCTGACAGTGTTGGGCTTCATAGACACAGCGGTCCCTTTCAGCTGGACATTCTGTGTCTAGCTTTACCCGGCTTGAGTATCTAAAGCCACTGCCACTTGTCCCCATGTTTACACACTTGTTTCTTTAATCCTCAAGAAGCATCTGACGCTCAGGTCTCAATCAATGAATCTCAGAGAACTGAATAAAGGGACAAGACATTCAAGCCTACGGCCCCTGAAAGAAAGGCTCTGGTGTGTTAACTCCAAGAGATCCCTGATACATTAAAAGCAGCCATGGTTCCCATTCAGGTCTACCAGAAGACCTCAGTACCAAAGCTAATGTATATGAAACTTAGATGAGCAACCCCATCTAAGAATGCTCATCATAGAAAATATGTTAACTAGGATGAAGGTGGTGCACTTACACTACTTTAGAGATGACTAACCCTTTTGGTACGCAGGATCTCTTGTCTGTTACCATGTTTCAGTGTGGAAACTGAACCTCTGGGGAAGTCATAACACTAGCAGGATGGAATTTGACCTGGTAGGCACTAAGGCCTAATTCTAAAAGTGAGGTCAAAACATTAGTATCTCATTAACAGTCTCCAAATAACCAGGCAGTGGTGGCACACAACTTTAATCCCAGTACTTAGGAAGCAGAGGCAGGTGGATCTCTGAGTATGAGGCAAGCCAGGTTTATTGAATGAGTTCCAAGACAGCCAAGGCTACACAGAGAAACCTCCTCTTGAAAAACAAATAAAAAAAAAATCTCTAAGTGACCCTAAAGCCCAGCCAGAATTTGAGATCCACACTTTTACATCAAGAGTGGTACTAGGAGATGGGGTGTTTGGTTTGTAATCAAATTTTCACAAATTCGTGAAGGTAGAGTCCTCATGATGGAATCAGTGCCTTCACAGGAAGAGACAGAGAGAATTAACATAATCTCCTTGTTCTCTCTCTCTCTCTCTCTCTCTCTCTTTCTCTCTCTCTCTTCTTCCTCTGTACCCTTTCTGCTAGCCACATGCCCTGTGATGTTACAGAATATGGTAAGAAGGAAGCCCTTGGCAAGCCACACAGACA
>LOEQ01000854.1:273271-290388 GCA_001685075.1 Bramus lutescens
AGAGAGAGAGAGAGAGAGAGAGTCACAAAGTGGGGTCGTGGGGAAAGAGGGAACAAGCACACATATATCAAGTAATTTAAAAAAAGTATTAGAAGGACCAGAGTTAATGCAGTGTAGACTGTTTGCCTACTATACACAGGGTCCCAGTCATGATCCCACACTATTATGAAAAAAAAGGTAGAAGTGGAAGAAGGAAATGAAAGAAAGATCTGGGAAATTTTGCTAATATTAGGTATCAAAGACTGACTAGGGCAAGTCAAAGAGAAATTGGGGATGTCAAACTCATATATTCAAAAATGAAAAATTCTTTATGAGTAAAAACATACAAAATCTATACTAAAATACTCTGAAGATAAAACTATTTTCCCTCTTCTATATCCACATACAGAGATAACAAAATAAACAGAATGAAAATTTCAAGCAAGACACTTTGAATAGCTTCTTGCTACATTAAGTTTACCATAAACTACTATTAACTCTTCATACCCACAGTGCAAGAACAGTACAAAAGCTATAAGTATGCTTTAGGGTGAAGCCCCCAAAAGTTAAAGAATGACTGAAGTAAAATACCATTATGAATCTGGTCAGCAGAGGCTTGCACAGTTCTGAAACTGTTGAGTCGTTTTAAATAATAAATTTGGGATATTCTAGGATAGAAGAATCATGAAAACAAATTCAACAGAAAGCGAATAATTCAGGGATAAAGGTTCTAAAGGAAATACAATCTCTCTCTCTCTCTCTCTCTCTCTCTCTCTCTCTCTCTCTCTCACACACACACACACACACACACACACACGAGCAGGTCTCTTTATGTAGTACAGACTGGCCTTGGATTCATTATGTAGCACAGGCTTGCCTTGAACTTTGGCTTTCAATCTCTAGAGTTCTCAAGTTACAGGTATGCATCATTACACACAGCTTAAAATATAAATTTTAAAAATAGCTACAATTACTACTTATGTCAGCAAAGATGACAAAATGTCAGAAACTGTGAAAGTGTTATTTTTTTAATAGTGGCAATTCAGAATGTTTCTACTTTTATTGGTATATTATTTCTAAATAACAGAACTTGATTTTGTAATTATGAATTTATAAGGAAAGGAAAACTATTTTTAAAGCTTAAAAACCATTTCCCCATTTTTAAAGGCAGAGAGTTAAGAATATTAATGCAATTTTTGGAGCAGCAATATAAGTAGAAATTGCTTGTATGTATAACAGTACATACAAGAAGTAAAATACCAATTAAAAAAATATTCATTTATGTTGGAAAAGACAAACACAACAAACAAAAATAGCATAGATTTCTGGGTGATGTTTTATTTTGTTTAGTTTAATTTTCTTTGAGATTTCCAAATGTCCACTGTTGCTGGAAGTATTATTGAGTGCTCTCCCATAGAACACAGGGTAGATTTAAACAGGTAGTATTCATCATTCCTATCATTCTCCAAAATCCAAAATTCGTTTTGGAGCCCTGGTGCAGCTCTTACAGACACCTAGTCTTACAAAGAGTCCAATTTTGTTACCAATATGATGAGAGTCAACAACTGGTAAGTGATTCCTTTATCTGCATTAAGGGAGCATTGTATAGACACAGCAAATGACAGATCTGTGCCTTTGTGTCAGGGGCAAAGATAATCTATCATTCCTGGAGAGAAATGTTAGTACCATTTCATTTCTTATGCTTCTTGGAGGTCTGAAGGAAAATTCCAAGAAGAAAGTGGCACAATGAATTCAGTGTGACCCAGTAGGGCACGAAGATCAGAAGCCCACTCTCCACTGGTGGAGCAACCAGCCTCCTAGATCGTCATTCACAAAGCCTGGAGCAGTCTAGCAGGAGCCCACCTCATGCGTTCCGCAACTATCTGCGAAGGCTTCTCCACATATGCATATGTTCTGCGTTTTCCTTAATTATGTATTACAGTAGTATGTGCTCACAGCAGCTCCCCCCTTTCTGTTTTGTTTGCGGTTCCTAAGTGATTATGGGAATAGAAACAGATTAAAAAGATAGTCCTCAGCCAAGGCTCCAAAGGATGTCTCCTTCGATAACAACGCTCACTTGCATCAATCTATTGGTATGAAAGCTAACTGCTTTTGTAGTTGCATAGACATCTTTTAAATGAATTTCCCTCGATACAACCAAATTGATAAAAGGGCAAGAATACGTTCTCACAGTCTGTCTAGAATTACGCTAAATCTTGCTGCAAATGAAAAGGAAACTTGATGCATGAATTTCAACGGAAATCTAGAAACTATGCTATCTCTAAGCAGCACCCCAGCTCAGTGTATTAGCTCTCACCAGGTGGATAAGTGCGATACTGAGGACGCAAGATAAGATTCCACCCAGCCAGACACACCAGCCTTCTGGTGTATCAGCCAGTCTGCATTTTCGTGGTGCAGGGATGTTGCACACTCATCCCGTTTCTGATGAAACACATGGAAACTTGATTCTCTGTGATGGTGAACAATAGGCCTGGGAATATCATTCACTTTCAATGGATCGAGTTGGTCAGATCGCCTCCTGCCATTCTTTGCTGAGTTTTGGAAGGCTGTTGTTTCTTTGGTCTCAGCTTGTGGTTCTCATTACTGGCAAAGAGGAGGGTTCTGGAGCCCCAGGTCCATGCTTGGGCATTAAATCAGACCTTTGCCCGTCACCAGTTCTGGGGCTGGGGCCGGGGGCGGGAGTGATGGGGGAGAGGGAATTCCCTCTTCTGGTGATGCTTTCTGACACACGAGAAGAGAAAATAGTTACACCTTTCGCCGCATTACTGTAGGGAACTAATTTGTTTTGACACACAGAGAAGTAATCTGGTGTTCATATTTATTCTGAAAAGACTGTATTAGCTAAAAACAAACTCCATGAGTAAAACTACTGATCTATAATCAGGCATGTATATCTACTGAGAATTTGGAGGTATTGGGAATTATGCACACATTTCTCTCTAAAGGCATCTAATTCCCATCATTCTGATACTTCTTTCCTGATGCTTCTCTCTTACATGATTAGCACCCAGGACCCAGCTGTTTGCAGGAGCACACGAGTCACCATATGCCAAACAGTGGCATGCGCTAATTTGACCCTCTGAACTCATGCCTCTCCTTTAGAAAGGCCACATAAATGGTTTTGATTGAAGAGCTATTCCAATACTCTCTTGGCAGTGACAGTCACTAAAATGTCTCTAAGCTTCAGCCTGGCTCACAGCAAGCCAATACGCCACCTTGTTTAGGAAAAGCTAATAGTCAAGGTTCTCTTTAAATGTTGGAAGCACCGCAATGTCCTTGCACAGTCTCCAGGTTTAACAGAGGCCAAGGGAAATGTTATGGGGCCTGAAGGGGAAAAAAGCAAAGAAGTGGAGAAACCTCTAATGAAACCACAGTGAGTGATAAGGGACCCGAGTTACAAGTATTCAAAGAGATGAATTGCATTAACCCTGCCCTTCCCTATTATAGTCACTGCCCAGTGGAAACAACAACAGAATTACTAAAATCCCACACTCTCTAATGGGATGGTAATAGGATTCAGAGGCCATTAGGGTAAAGGCAATCCATATTTTACAGTGTAATAAGCTCACACTGAAGTAGCTGCATCCCCGCCCTCCAGGAGATCAACAATTACCAGTTTTAACATTCACAAATCCACAAGTGCTTTCGAAATTGCAAAGTACTCCTCTGTTAAAAGTCAAAGGTCTATTTTGTAAAACGGTACACAGTTTTTTGGTGAAGTAAAATCATTTAAATAAATTGAAAGAACGTTTTCTTTGCTCCGACTATCGATTATTACTCATTCTTGAATATTCAGAGCTGAAGAATACTGTGATTTATTATAAGGTAGTTTGTAGTTCTAAAAATGGTGCCCATTTGTTCGTGTGCTTATAGTTCCCTTTTCAATGATTTCCTTTTTCTTTATAAACACTCTCTTATTAAAAAAGAAATATAATAAAGTGTTCTTTGTGTTGAGACATTGCTGATAATGTGGGACAGAGGATTTGTCAGGACACGGGTGAAGAACGGGAGAAAGGAGCTCTCCTAAAGCCTTGAGTGGGAGCAAAGAGCTATGTGTCCCCTTGACTCCCCATGGGAGGCCTCACTCCCTCTGAGGAATTGATGGGGAGCAGGAGGAGGGGAGGGAGAGGGAACTGAGATTAATATGTAAAATGAAAAAAAAAGATTCTTTTAAAAAAGAAAAGAAAAAAATCAAAAGAGAAATTACTGTGGCAAACTCAAATCAGTTAGCATGCGAATTGTCAAGGAAAGAGTAAACTGACCTACCTTTCATGCTTTTCATTTGAGTCTGCTGTTTTAATTAATCATTTGGCAATTTCATACATGTATCCTGCATTCTGATTACTCTTTACCCTTCCTTCTCTGATCTCTCTCTCATCGTTAGTATCACCTCCTTGCCCATGTTACCAGTCTCTTTTTCAGATTCAAAACTTTTGAGTTTGTTTATATAACTTCATTATTGCATCATCAAATCAACTTTATATTATACAGGAAAACTCAGAAAGGCAATGAATTTTTAGGAAAACATTCTAGCAGATGAGTGTGATTTGTTATTCATCTCTACACGTTCTTCTTTTTGATTCTCCTGATATAATACTAAAGATACAATTCCTGAACATACATAATAAATATATCCAATATACATGCATACTTCATGCCTAACTGGACATGCTTAAGTTTCTCTCCACAAATAACATATATCCAGTGCTACTTTAATCATGTAATAGGTGGGGAGAGTCACAATTCATACACTTTACAGAATATTCTTTTACACAACAGCAAAAAACAGGAGTATGAGCTACATGGCATGAAAGGCTGATGGTAATTAAAATAACAATAATGAATTTAGAAACTCCATGTGAATACTCTTTTCTCTGTATTTTGTGCGCCTCTCAGCAAACACTTTAGCCCTGCAAAAAAAAACAAAAACAAAAAACAAAAACAAAAACAAAAAAATACCCCTGCAGCTGAGTAAAAACCGTAAAAGATCAAAACTGTCTGAGTCTTAATGCTGAGTTCATTCTTAACTATGTTGCCAAGTAGCATGGGCCTAGTTTCCTACTTGAAGGGTGTGGCTTTAAGCAAAACGGCCACTTTCAAAGATCAAAGATGCCAGACATGGCATGGGTACTCGGAAAACAGCTGCATGCAAGTGTTGAGCTGCCTACATGTGCCATCTACATGACAAGAGGGTGGCCTCTGGGAAATCACATGTGAAAGATGAAAACCCAGGTGGCATGGTGTTCAAACAAGCCCTGCCATCTATGTTTCCCACAGTCTTTAGATGACTAGAAACTTTAGATGTTATCAAACATGAAGAAAAAAAAAGAACTTAATGAAACTTTTGGGAGGTAAGTTTGAAAAGGAAAGCATACAGAAAACATTTGTGTATAGGGAAAGGTATAGAAAATGACATGGTCCCTGCAGACCCAACTATAAGTAAATCTATATACATTTCTTCTGTATCATCCTTCTGGAGTCCTGGATGTCTAACAGTGTTCCTAACATTGAGTAGCTACATGTCTATGTGTGGTTGCAGGAGCCTGAGGCCAAGGCATTCTTAGTCAGGTGTTCTGGTTTCTAAGATTTGCTCTCCTCACTCAGGACCTCATGCTAGAGAGACATGCCCACCACCTTCAGACTCTGATTCCCTCTCAAATGACTCCATCATCTGGAACAAGCAACACGACCCAAGGATGAGGATAAGAATGATGATGATGATGTTTGATGAAAATGATGATGATGACAGTTACAAGGAGGGGATGTATCCACCCATTTAAAGCACAGGTGTGCTCTGGAGCTTAAGTACCTGAGTCTATATCATGGTAGATATGAAGAGGCAAATACAAGATGAGACCCATTGAACTTAGCCTGAAAATAGTGTCAGGAACTAACACAGGGATAGATCCTTCCCAGTCTCTTCAAATGAACTCTTACCCTTGAGTTGACAGAAACAATACAATTAATTATTTGGTGAAAAGTCATTGATGAAATAAACATTATGCCACTAACATGAAGCCATGGGTAGGGGCCAGTGCCACTGCATTGCACAGTTAGTCGCCATTCTTCCTATGCTTACTGAGCTTCAGAACTTATATATGTAGATTATAGACTGTTAGCCGATCACCTTCACACCCTCAGGGACATGTGTTGTTAGGCTGTTCAGAACAGAAGTCTGTAGGTGAGATCTAGACAGGACAGACTTCTAGAAGAAGTGGCATTTTAACTGAGACCTGAGAGAGGTCATCTAGAGGCCAGCTGGATTGTTGAGAAGACTAAAAGCATGGGCAACCACAACTGGTGGATTGTGAATCTAGCACATCCTGAAGATCTTCTAGAGATGGAACAGAGAATGCAAATGTCTTGGAGGCCAAGTGGAGGAGTGAACAGGAATGGGAGGTGATATACAAGGGTATCCGGCTTAACTGTAGATTCTTCAAGGGCAAGATATAAACGTGTCTCCTCATTTATAATTGCCGACAAGGTAGTAGATTAAACGCTGGAAAAGCTCCATCAAGATTTACAGAGTCACTCTCTGGAATGTCTTGGTGGTGGCTGAAGCCATCACATGGCTAAAATACTTCTAAATACTATTCACAGTCCCCATTAAAGCATGTCTTAGGCTTTCCCTTAAGCAGCAAAGGTCCCATGAATGCATACATTTGCCTTAATGCCTCTTCCCTGATCCATGAGTGGCATTCCTTCCTGGTCATTTCTGACCTCACCCTCTTATATTTTTGTGCTCTCAAACCTTAACTTAGCATTTACCACAGAGGAGACTGAGCTAAGAATGAAATCTACCGCAGCACGAATAAATAAACATGGGAATGGATCATTGATGGATTGGTTCCAGGTCAGAGTGCTACTAACATTTGTAAGACATATTAAGTTCCAAGTCAAGGCTTGCAACCTCAGCTTACAAGACAATCATTCATTCTCCAAATCAGAAGGAATCTGAGTCCATGTGGCACTGTCTTCTTGTAATATGGATGTTGTGTGAAAGGTAATGACAAGTCTACTCTCAGAGAGTTCAAGGCTACATTCTGTCACATGCTGTACCTTTTCAGGATAAATTATCCATAATTAAACTTGATAGGCATGCTCAGAAATGCAGCAATATACGGAACTGTTAACAACTTTGCCTCATATAGAAAATAAATCACAATTTTCTAATACCCCTTTGAACATTTGGTTCATGAGAACAGATAAAACTGCAGATAATATAAGTCATCCAACCATTCATTTCTAAAATCAGGGGCCTGACGTGGCAGCTCAAGTAGAAACAATATTCAGGGCATGACCATCAGTGTTTAAAAACAATTTACCCTTCTGTTCAAGTAACATTAAAAAAAAAACTTAAGACGAGTGAATCACAGCCTGTTATAATAAAGCATAATAAAGTAATTAGAGCTTGGGTTTCTATCAAGGTTCTTGCCATGTAAAATGTTCATTTATCTGAAATTTGCTTAAAACAAATAGATTAGATTCATCTCATAAATGAGAATGACATGATTTTTTTTGTTAACACTGATTAATGACTTCAGTTTCCAATGTCATTAGTCGACATCATCATTCTGCCATTTGAAAAATGGTCTCCTGAATCTGTCTGTGGGTTTCATCTCAACATGAATGTTTGCCCATTTCTTATATTCTACTGACCTCTAGAGACTACATGGGTGTGTATATAAATCACATGTGATATGTGACTGAACATATACAACATATCCCTCACAAACATCACACAGATTGGGAATGGGAAAAGAAAACCAATTACACAAAGCCACTTCATTCTGGAAAAGTATGCCAGTCTTTTGCTTTTGTACTCTCCTCTGCATGTACATTGGTACAAGTGTTTCTTTAATGCCAGGCATGCTCACAACACAACCCTTGTGTTCTTCCCTTGGGTGAATGAGGTACAGGAGTCTCAGAGCAATGACTATGAGATAAACTGATAGGATCTTTGGATTGTGCCCTGCATCTACAGTGGATGTATTAGAGAATCCAGAGTCTCCTGTCTGGATTTTTTTCTGAAAGCCAGATTTATTTTTACTTGGGAGTAGATCATGTTACAGGAGGATCTCCCCAAAATCACAGATGCTGTAATTTCTTTCTCTCTCTTGCTGAACACAGAAGGCCCATAAAATGTAGAGGTACCTCATGAGGCTCACTGGGCTTGCTTGGATTTCTATCTATGTTTATAATTACTAGATACATGCCTAAAATCAAATATAAAATAACTTCTAATTTCAGACAAGACTATGAACTCCTTAATATGGATGCCAGGACTGGGGGTAGAGCTAGTATGTTAGTATTTAGGAAACACAAGTTCCTGGGTTCAACTCGCAGTAGCCCTCTCTCCCAAAGACTTACGCCTTGTTCATCTTGGAATCCCTGGAACAAATGATGGGACATTAATAATATTAATTAGGAAAAATGCCACAATGTTTTCCAGGACTATAGTTAGACCATACTGAGAATTCATTGTTTTAGTCTTCTACCTTCTTTCCATCCCTCTGTGAGCCTCTCTGAACTTAAATACAGATGTAGGCAGATATACATGCATCCTATGTGTTATGTAACACACACAGAGAAATATAAAAATAAATGCACTGGTGAATACTGCATGTAAAACACGATGGTCTGATTAACCATAAGTTTTTCTTTTTGTGTGTGTGTATTAATATGTGTGTGCATGTGTGCATGCATGCGTGTGTATGCGTGTGTGTGTGTGTGTAGATGTGTGCCTGATCATGTGGGCACTCATGTGCACAGGATGCTTACAGAGGTAAGAAGACAACCTAGAGTGTTGTTTCTTGACTTCTATCTTGTCTTCCATGCAGTCTCTCTGTTGTTAGCTGCCGTACACGCTAGACTAACTGGTTTGGGAGCTGCAGGGAATCTCTTGTCTCAATCTTTCAATTTACTGTAGGAAGAGCTTGCTTTATCAATAATCTCTACAGGTTCCCCCTTTTTGACTCACCTGCTATAATACTGAAAATACAGTCCCTGACCATACCATACATAATAAATATATCCAATGTACATGCATACACCACATTCAGCTTTCCATAGGTTCTTGAATTTTGAACTCAGATCCTCAAAATTTCCCAACAACTGATATGTCCTGATAGGCTGTCCTAGTCCTCCAGTGTTTTTTTTTCTAATAATTGTTTTCCACTTTTAGCTTTTTTATATTATATTACTGTTTGAATTCCCATCTAATAGAGACATTGAAGACAACTAGCCATTACACTACATCTGGCTCCACATGAACATTTAAAAACTTAAAGCAAATTTCTTTCTAATTTACTCGATTTTAACCTCATAATAAAAGATTACGAGGAAACAATACCACTTTGTGCCCTTTAGCCTGTAGTGCCAATTCTATTCCATGTGCATTTTATCACTTACACAGCACTATGCATTTATAACTAAACAGATCTTGTGACTTTTGATTAGTGCCTCAAAGGACTACCAATTGCCAAGGCTTGAATGCTGTAAGATGGGCAGCAGAAGAAAATTTGGTGTTGTGTGATGAGACAGTACCGTAAAGCAGGGGACATGACTGCAAGATTTGTGAAGGGTCCATGCCCCAAAAGGAGAGAGAAGAGGAAAACTGAGCTCTGAATTCATCGGAGCGCCACTAGAGAGAATCCTCACTCCATTCTGCAAGGTGGCTGGCAACGGGCACACCCGGTCCACAACGAAGCCCTTTCTGGGAGTTCTAGATCTGCTTTCCTTCCATCTCTTCCCCACTTCAGTCTAACTTACAGAAAAGAAGCCCAGAGGCTGCCAAGAGTGGGAAGGCTTTCAGTAGGTTAACCTGTAAAAAGGAAAAAAAATATGGAGGAATAGGGAGCACCTAGCCAGTGATGGAAATGGGGGAGCGTTGGAGGAGAACTGAGCTGTAAGCACCAATAACCTACTTTTGGATTTCACATTAGAGAACTATGCTAATCAAAATTCTGATCTAATTCAAAAGGTACCCTTGCTTGATCTATGAAGCCTTTTGAAGGACCTGTACACCCCAATTCCCAACTAGTTAATTAAAATGGGTAGTTAGCCTATGGGAGGGAGGGGAATTATATAAGTCAAAACAACACACCCAGAAATTTGACCCTATTAAGATGGGTTGATTTGTTTTATTTTATCTTAGTGATTTGTTCCTCTAAACGGCAGAGAAGATAGTGACATGTGAAAAGATAAAGTTAAGTTACCACTAGCAGTTAGAAAGCCATTTTCCTCACTCCAACACTGAAATTTAGCAGACAATTTCAGTAGCTAATTTTTAAAAAATTAGACTTTTTCCAACCTTCCATCTTTGAATGCTGTTCACTGGCTTGGGCTTCTTCCTTCTGTATCATTAGTGGAACTGCTAATGATTAGACAAGTGTTTCATGTCAGGTAGAGAGAAGACAGAGTCAGAGAAGAAATCTGAGTAATCCCTGTACTGGAAAAGCAAGCCCCGGATAATCAAGACTGTACTGTACAGGCAATTAGGATTCTGTCCAGTTAAGAAAAATTTGTAATCCATTCAGTTTCAAGCCGGTAAAGTCACATTTCTCAAAAACTTGTATTTTGGCCTCCGATGGCTTAAAAAGTTCTCCTTACTAGATTGTCTCCAATTACAGAAATCCTTCCCAAGCACAAGGCTGCAGAAGTATATTAAACCTGCGGGGTACCATGTAGCTGGCGGTTTTACAGAGCTCTACAGCACACAGGATCCCAATGCATGATGTAACACTGCCGGAGCAATTCACCACAATCTGATAATGCTATTTGTTCAGATCAGAAGAGTTGTCTTACATGGGCATGTGGGTATGTGCGAGTGGGGGAGTTATCTTTGAATAGAAGGTTCGAAATATTGTGCAAAAATGAGCTAGAGATAAATTCCTGCTCGAATATTTTCCCCAACTTGCAGTCAGCCCTTCACGTCACCACCTGTGAACACACACACATATATGCATGCACACACGCATGCACACACACACACACACACACACACCACACACAGAGGTGGGTCTGCAGTAGATAGCAACAGATCTCTGACTAACCCAGCAGTAACAGAAAAATGCAATGATCACAGATTTTTGAGCAGAACAAGCTTTGGCCAAAACTGTCAGACTGAAGTCGACAGGGAGAATGCCCCTCACCTCAAATACCAAGATCAACTTTGGTGCGGCATCCAAATGTGACGAGTCTTTAACAAAGAGACAATAAAAATAGGAGTGTAGTAAGATACTTAGGTCTTGCAGACACAAGGCTGCTTATGTTGTGGTATGGAATTTTTTTTTGGATTGCTGATTTTTTTCTAGCTAATTTAGAATCCTCTACAAACACACAGAAACAAAACAGTCAAATAAGACGTCCAGAAGAAAACAGGCAGTAAAAACCACCCAACCTACACTGAAGGTATGAGACAATAATTTCTAAAGCTTTGGGATCTGTTTTTTCCCTTGCATTGTAATGCACTCACATGTATGAGTGATGCCTCTTGTGTTTCATAATGTCAAGTGTGAATGTCAGGGGCAGCCCCCCATCTCTGAAGATATTAAAATGGTGGGAAGATATAAAGCTTGGAAAAGCAAATGGAACGAATTAAATGAAAGTGGCTGGAGGACACAAACAGTCACTCATCTCCAGTTTGGTTCTGAGGCCATAGTAACGACCCTGTCTACTTAGGCAGTCTGGTAAAATCAGCATTTCTAACGACAAGTGTGGCACTCCTTCTATTTAATTGTGTCAATGGTTATTTTTGCACCCTTTCATTGTGAAGTCTGCAGAACACAAGAAAACACCTTATACGCTGGCACATAAACACATATTGTATAGTCTACCACTGCGGTTGTCAGTCAAATGTACTAGGCATCAGAGAGTTCAAGGTGAGGTAGTCATGGTTTATAGAAAGTAATTGACAACACAGGCAATTTGGGGAGGCAATTAACTCCAATAAATAACGTATATACCTTTTCAGAGAGATGAAACTCTCAAAGATCACACAAATCCATCATAATCAATGTCAAGAAACTGGAGATAAACCCAACGTGGATTGTGTCCAAATAGCAATAGCCTAGACAGAACCCTGCATCTTCTAAACGATGTGCCTCATCTTCAACACATGGTGAAGGTTTTTCTTATGAGGATATGAAATAAACATATTTATACCAAATCTGTCCTTAATGAGGCCATGTCATCTGCAGTACACACAAGAAATTGCAATCATTACAATAGCATCTACTTTTCCTCCTCTCAATAGTTCTCAACTTTCCTACCTGTGACTAGACTAATGCAATGCCCACTGGCCTCCAGCCTTACGACCAGGCGTTTCCCCCTTTTCTCAGCATCATCCCTTAAAGGTAAGTTAATACCATGGTAGCATTAGTAGCTCCATAAGGCTGCAATATAATTGGAAAAGAAAGGCCATCAAGACAGGTATCTCAGAGAATGTTGGGAGGGACTCTGCCATGCAGATTCACAGTTCTTCTCTTTCCTCACTCCCCTACCAAGTCAGAGCTACTTTACAAACTGCCAGATATCTCTGCGATGGGCACCCAAAATTTGGCTGGTCATTCAAAGTCCACCACTGCACTGGTATCCACTATCAGTTGGGGGTCCCTGTTTCCCACACGATCTCTCTGATAGTGCTGTCCCAGATTATTTTATGCTTTCCTTTTTCCTCCTACTCCAAAATATCCCCTCAACCTACACCAGCCTCTTCTTGAATTCTCTGCTGAGGGAAACAGGGAGGATCCGCTTGGTACATCCACGAGGACTCTCCAAGTACACACCATAGCTTCCATTATTATAAAGCTATCAGTGAGGGCAGGCATTTCTAAGGTTAGGTACCATTAGGCACATGTTCTTCATGGTGCCTTGGATATACAAAGTACCTTATAGATACTGTTGGGGGGAAAGAGCAACAAGGGCAAGCAACTGATAGAAACAAAACCAGAAAACTCAATCACCCAGCAAATGTAAGGCTTTACTTCTTAAGGAAAGGAACAACACAAAACAACTATTCCAGGTCTAGCAAAATGTGTACTTAAATTAGAAAAAAAGAAAGCTGGAATGTCCTTACCCCAGTGGACTCCTAGTGCTAATTGCAAAGTAGTTGTAGCTGAGGCTTATGCCTTCTAATTAGAAACTCTTTCCTCCCAGAGAAAAAAAATGAATGGGGCATGCTATATCAAAACATCCTATAGAGCATTTCACACCTCGGGAATGAAAACTGACAAAGAAGTACTTCAATGCGCCAGGAAAACCAAACAGTAGAGAGCCGAGTCTGCCCAAGGTAACAAAAATCAAAAGCTATCTAACATAGGTCAGAAGCTGGTCCTGTGTGGAAGTGGTTTTGTGATGCCCAACACTCCCTTTAGGTGAGAGGAAAAAGTACACTTCTCTTTTCCATTGAAATCGGTTAATTGATCATATCTAAAAATAAATATTCCCTTAGACAGAGGTCATTGGTTGCTTGAAATTGCATCAGTTCGTGTCTGGGTCCTAGAATCCTAGGCTCCTCTGGGATGCCTTTGTCATTTTATCAGAATGATTACCAGCAGAGTAGTTCCAGCGTGGGTCCCTCTCGCTTCTAGTGCTTCTATTTGCTTTTGCGTGTCTATTTCCCCTATCAAGCCTTGTGGCTTCTGCTTTGTCAGTCTGGCACTTAATATCCAATGTTAATTACATTTCCCATTCTGAGTAAAATCCTATTGGGCTAATTTTTCAACCTCATATAATGAAAGAACTTCAGTGACAAACCATGTAGGTTTTTTGATTGTTTTTTCACTGGTACATCTATTAAGATCTTAATATTCAGTGGGAAAACAGTCTCAGAGCAATGAAATTCTATTACTTTAGAGGTTGCATGCTTTTAATTTCTTAATATTTCATTACATGTTGGCAACTGGTGCATATTTTTATAATGCGTTTGATCATTACTCTTCTCGGGGTATTCTATTTCAGTTCTTCCTCTGACATCATATTTGCATGTTAAAGGGTTTTAGCATTCAGGGATGGAATGTTCTGAATAGCAATGTGCAGTTAACTTGATTTTTTTTAAAACGGAAAACAGCAAACATTCTATAGAGAGTCATTGTTTACAAATCTAAATCAAGTTTGAATAGCTTTCTACAGACCATCATAAAAGGTAATGATTCAATATCATTCATTAATTAGCAAATCAGTTTGGAGAGAAGACTCTGTTTCTTTGCCTTTTATAAGTCTACTGTTTTTCTTCTCTTTCCTGCAGGGGTGGGGGGGGTTATCCTTTCTTTGCTCTGCAGCAACATCTACTGGAAAAGTTAGAAACATGCTATTTATATGAATCAGATAGTTTGAGTAGGGATACCAATGAATGTCATCTCTCTACCTAAAGAGTGCCCACTGCACTGCCATCTGATTTCAGGGCACTTCTCTGTCCAGACTTTAGCTCTATTTCTTACTGTAGAAGAGGCAGGGGCTCAGGTGGGGTAAGTGGGCAAGGAACAATTTAAAATTTATTGCTGCCTCACCTAGAAGAAGTCATTTTCATACACAAAAGAAGAAAGTACATGTGACAAAGGTAACACAGTGCCCAGGGATGTCTTCTTGATCCTTACCACTTATTTAAGACATCATCCTCATAGTCAGAGGGGGGAAAAATCAATATTTAGGTGTACCAAGAGTTAGGAAAGTGTTCGTGCAAGAAAGCAGTGCGGGGAAGGCGAATTAGAAGAAAGCAGCTTTAAGAGTCTGTAGAGCTTCTGAAGTTAAAAAGGAAATATAAAAGCCCTACATTTGAGGCTGTTCTTTAAATTTGCCAGTGCCCACCAAGTCTACATGGCTTCTTCCAGCAGTCTCCCCCTTCCTGGCTCACATCTTTTTCTGCAATTCAGGCTACAGAAAAATATTCAGTTTGCCTGCACCTGTACCAGGACCTGCCCAGGAAACTCTGGATGTTGTTGTCATCTGACAAGAGCCACTGTCGACTTGTTTCCCAATGCTCAGTACTGAGCAGGTCTTTCTATTCTCTCAAGGCTGGATCTGTGAGCTGTGCGCACAAGATACCGTTAGGTGGGTCTGGCAACACAAGACATCCCAGAGCGAGGTGTCAAAGAGCCTGTCCAGCTCGGAAACTAAGCATGAAAACATCCTATCACAATTCAAATGCAAGAAATCCCCTTTTCCTGGGCTTGATCAACTCCACAACGCCATAGGAGAGCAGTTCTTTCTAGGGCCAAGCCTGGCGGCACAGTTGTCACCTTCTCATATCCCACTGCCGAGAAGCATTCTCTTAACTGAACAGTGTACTTTTAAGGTATTTCCCCTATGCCCACCAAGGTGATTTTAAAATGAAGTTAAATACTTCCGGTAATGCTTCTGGCAAAATTCTGAACAGAATTCAGATTCTGGTCACATTAAATTTCCAAAGTTGGCCTATTTGTGCCTTTATTTTTCCATTTTCGAATATCCATTCATGCCAGCCATAATTTTTTAACAGCAGAGGCAATGGACACACAAATACACATAGAGTGAGATTAACAGCAAATAACCCAAACTTTTAAACAACATCTGTAGCCACAAAAACCCTTTGCTGAGAGATTCAAGTATAGTGCATATTCTCTGTTTGTTCAACATGAAAATAGACACGAACATTTCAAAGCTTCATCCCAAAGCATTTTAAAGGAGAAATACCATCAAATAATTCAGAGTTGACATTCATCATGCACAAAAGGAATGCCCATCTAAAAACTACCGCTGGTAGAGGACTACAGCTATCCTAGATTTCAGGTCCTAAATCAAAGTTCCGACTCGAGTCTCATAATTAGCCCCCTCTGTCAATATGGGGCTTAAAATCCAGAAAGCTTTAACCAACAGCACCTCCAGAGTTAACTCCCCTCCAAACTGTCATAACTCAGTTCTCCTAATTATTTACTGGATGCATTTCTAAAGCATGCCCTCACCTGATGTTTTAACTTCATATTTCATTCGGGACATCACTAAGTCTCCATTTAGGAACCGCCAACCTGCCGCAGGTTCAGGAGATTCAAAACGCGCCTCACCCACAAGAGCCAAGCCAAACACACCCAAGCAGCCAGACTTAAATAAACTCTGCCCTTTGCCGATTCCTCCGGTGAGAAATTATTATAACGCATCAGAAGTTCAGTAAAAAGAACAATGTCATATGTCATATGTCTCCCAGGGCTTAAGCCCCGGAGTTCAAAAGCTGTATCAATTGAATGATTTTTCCTCCTTCCCTTAGCTGTTTAGAATTTAACGTAATGCAAAGTGCTATTCTCATCAGAATCATCTTTCTCATCTCTCCCCTTAAATAAAAGGGAGGAAAAATCATTCCGTATAAATGCATTTACTATACAAATCTATTTTCAATTGAATTTGCTGCATGCTCTAATTCATCAAAATTAATACAGGTACTTTCTATGTTAAACAAAAGGAAGCCGACTGAAAAATCGGCTTCTGCTGCAGATGCCTTTCTCAATTACAAAACGGGTGAAAACAGAAATTTAACTAAGCCACTCAGTCAAACCCTCCGATCAGCGCTCTTACCTGCCTCAGCTGAAGGCTTCCTTCCCTTGTTAGCAGTGTGCAGCATCGCTAGCTTGCTCCAATCCTCACCAGGGGCTCAAATTACACCGCTAAGTCCACCCCCTCGCCTTTCCCGTCTCTGCCTTTCTTTTCTTTCTATTTATTTTTCTTTTTTCTTTTCCTTTCCTTTATTATTATTATTTTATTTTTTTGCCAGCAAGAAAAAAAATACTTATTGAGAGTGATTAGTTTTTGTTGTCCCTTTTAAGTCCCTCCTGCAGGAAGGAACAGGGGAGCAATGTGACGCCACCTTTTAATCTTTTGTAAGAGTGAAAAGGCAGAAAAGGAACGCTCGATCAAGCTGAGCTGCACACATGACTAAAACTCGCAGGAGACGCTGCTGCTTGCTGCCTGGCGAAAGCACCGCTAGGCTTGAGTGTAAGAGCCGAGAAGAGAGGAGTCGATGGAATGTGACAACGTATGTGCATCAAAGGCAGGGGGAGAGAGAACAATGAGCAAGGGAAGACAGCAAGGAGAGGGAGAGATGGAGGGAGAGGGAGGGAGAGAGAGGAGAGGGAGAGACAGGAGAGAGA
>LOEQ01000855.1:36889-49116 GCA_001685075.1 Bramus lutescens
CACGGAGGAGAGAAGCTAGCTGGAGTTGGGCGCCCGCTCCCAGACCTACTGCCTGAGCACCGTTTCCCGCCTCTCAGCTCAGCTCTCCGCGATCTTCCACAGGAGGCTTGGAGAGGGACCCCACGGCTGCAGAGGTGTTTTCTGAGCCCACCTCATAGGGTGCCTGGCCTGGTGGTGCGGGTCCCTAGGTTCCCTGAGCAGCCCTTTGGCGCCGAGAGGCAACGGCGTGGGCCGACCTGCAGTCTGGAGCGCCCCGATGGAAATACACTGTAAGCACGACCCGTTTGCATCCATGCATAGTAAGTAGGCGGCGAGCTCGCTTCTCTCACTCTCCGGCTGGGGTCGGGTTGGGGGTGCCGGACTACGGGGCAGGTAATAAGTTCTGGAAGGCTCGGGTCCTCTGTAGCTGCGTAGACAACTTTGCAAAGTGCAAGGCTTTCAGGTAGCGGACGCGGAACGCGCTGGCCGCCAAAGCCGAAGTGCCTGGTCGGTAAATCCCGCCTCCAGCAACGAGGTAGTGTAGGCAGCAGCGAGCTGCAGCCTTTCCTGGTCTCCTGAAGCTAATTCTCAGAACCCTGGTTCATACTCAAAAAAGGCTCAGAACTGGGCCAGTTGGAGGGCAGGAAGTTTTAATAGAGGTCAGTGAGAGTCTCAGAGAGCGCCCCAAACCCTAACTCTGTTGGCGCCCTTTTCAGCTATGGATGGACCTGACCAAGACTAATGCTTAGAATGAAAAGTGAGGGCCCCGACCGGTCCCTGTATATGTGAAGAAAAGAAGTGAGAATTAAGAAAGTGCATCTGATCCAGGGTTCCAAATGTCTCTTGGGTGGAGGAGAGGGGATTAAAAAAAAATCAACGAAGTCCGGGTCCCTAAGCTACACTTTAGTTTAGGCGTCGCCAGTACTGACAGAGACCTTTAAAAACACCATTGGGTCGTTCTCTGTAGGGTGCCTGCCTTGAGATGGCGTCTCTCCTAGAAAGAAAAAGAGAGGGAGAGGGAAAGTAGGAAAGAAAGGAAGAAAGCAAACAAGAAAGAAAGCTAATTAGTCCCATACAGGCGCGTCTGCCTTCTGAAAGCCTGTGCGGTGTAGGAGACCGGCAGGGTCATTTCGGGCACCGACAGGGCCCTTGCTGGCTGGCCCTCAGGGATTCTGCCAGTTCACCCATTAACACAGCCTCCTGTGAGATGAGCGCTCTTCTCACGGCGAGTTAACGCTGGATTAGATTCGGAGATTTCAAGGAAATTCCAAGTGGAACGAATCGCGTTTTCCTTCTTTTGGCTGTAGAATCGGCCAGGGGAAGGCGCCAGGCTTTGGCAGACTGCTCTCGGGTGCCCAGCTCCGGTCTCTGTGGACTGGAGATCGCGGAGTAACTCCGTGGCTAGCAAGCAGCCGGCTGCAAGCTCGCTTAACCTCAACCAGTCGGGATCTACTCTAGTCATGGGTCCTCTATTTAACAAAGGCAGCAGAGACCCGGCTAGAGAGAAGGCAAGCTGGGGCAAGAATCTTCGTGTCTTCCACGAAGGGTGCTCACCGGACCGGCGTCCCCTTCCTTTGTTTAGGCAGCGGAAGTGGGCTGCAAGCCGGTCAGCTTCTCTTTGTGTCAATATCCTAGTTGGAGGTAATCCTCCCAAGCGGCAACAAGATTCGCACAGAGAAGCGGCTTGCTCTGGTCCCAGCCTCAAAGATTCCTCCCGGTTTGGGGACTGGGTTTAAGCGATTTCCAGTCCACCAGGGCTCCAGCGTCTTCCACTGCATTTTCCTGCACAAAGTGGCTCTGGAGCCTCTCTGCTTTTACTCAGAGCGAACCTGAAAACAAACGAATTGGGGGCAACACACTGAGAGGTGGGCAAGCGTTGGCTCAGTCATAAAGCAACCGGGAAACAAGATTGGTAGGGCTGGCTCCCCTGCTTCTTTCCTTACTGGCGGAAATCCAAAGGCCCGCACTGCCTCTCTCTGTCCAGAATTCTGCTGCCCAGAGGTCATGCCCAAGCCCTTGGGTAGATAGCATCAGACTCGGTGGTCTTCTGGTGTGCATCCGTGTGGAGAAGTAGCTTCTTCCAGGTGCTGGTTAACCAACTGCTAATGCCTAAGCCTTCCTGCCGGCCTTCAATCTGCCCCCTCCTCGGGAAGTGCTCCCTCCTCCCATTCTCAGTCTCCCTGGCAGCACAGTGGGGGCTGGGCCAGCCTTGCTTCCAGAGCTAGTGGAAACCCTTGGCTTCTTTGGAAAGACCCTTAGTTCTTGTGCCCAAAGCTGTGTGCTTGCCCAGTGTAGTCTGTCTCTGGGTCCCAATTTGCTGGCAATGAGGGCAGAGAAAACAGGCTCTGCAAGGTGACTGGTATAGCAGGGTCCTTTGCTTCATCTTTATTTCTGGCTCTGGTCAGTTTTTCCTTGTTGCCTCCCTTCTTCCCCCCACCTCGCCCCCAAACAATTCTGCACAGGATAGCTTCTGTTGGGAGGGACAGGCCCTGCTGCCTAGCAGGCTTCTGAGTTCAGAGGTACCCCACACCCTCCTCCAGTTCCATCAAGCACACTGGCACAGTGACTCTTCCCCAGATGGTTCCTTCCTTGGAAGCATTTTGCCTGCTAGTTAACAAAGTACTTTTGTGACCAATGCCACACCTGAGTGTGACCCAAACTGTCAGTTACCAGCCATTTTCCAGAACATGATACTGAGGCTAGAGAGATAAAAAGACTGGCAAAGATCAGCTGTAGCAGGTTCTTGGGAATAGAGAGAGGCATGCTGTTTGGCTTTGGAGAATTAATGGAAGGGGGGAAAGAGAAGGACTTGATCCCAGAGAGGCCAGTTGGAGTGTACACACATGCAAGGCTCTACCTCTGTAGTCCAGCTATGTCTGTGTTCAAAGCATGACTTGGCTGTCTGCTCTGCTCTCTGTGATCCTGTTTGCCTCTGCCTACTGTGTTGGTGCATTTAGAAAGAATTTCAATGATCTGGGCTCTTGTAGTTCAGTCTTCAGCTAGTAGCAGACATCACCTTCCTAATTATCTGTGCCTAACCATAGTTTTGGGGGATGTGTGCAGTGTCCTTTGTGGTCAATATATCCCTAACAAGGTCTGAGGAGCTTTTGCAGAAACCAGTTCCTTCCGGAGCAGAGACACAAAGGTCCCAGAGTCATCCGGAATTGCATCGTCCTATCAACCTTCAAACCCTGCTCTTCCAGATGGTGCCGATCTTTACTTTTGCTGTATCTCTGTGTGTTTCCCAGTTTGTACCTAACTTGTTTGCATCTGTTTCTGTGCCAGTCTCTAAATTCTGATCCTCTTAGGAATGATAGCCGAGTTCATGTCTTGGCCTTGTGCCCTCCTGGCAGATGAGCGTCTCACCTAGCTGGAATCCGTGGTAGATCTTGGGACTTCAGTCTTTGAGGAGATACAGAGCTGGAGAAAGACCTGAGAGGGAGGGAGAGGAAACAAACCCCCACCCATAGAGACCTGCCCTCTAGGGATCCCCTTCCATTTGTTAGTCTATTTAGACTTCCATTCCTTCCCCCACTCCCTCTGCCTGCCTAATCTAGTCTCTGTGCCCTATCTAGCCTTCCCTTCTTTGCCTTCTGTCTCATTCAGCCCTCTTCTCTATGGTAGAGAGAGTACAGAGAGCCTATAGCATCTATATCCTGTGTACATACCTCTCTTTCCGTGTCCCACCTCCACTCTCCCTCAGACTTTGGACTTCCTTTCTTACCAGTCCTTGATTAGCACCTTTCCTGAGGTCTGTCATAAAGTGCTCTGTTGGCTAGATTCATGAATGAGGCAAGAGGTTCTGGGGCCTGTCCAGAAAATTAAGAAAAGTAAGAGTCACCTATGTCTAGTCCATGTCAGCTGTAGGTACTTGCTTTGGAGTCTGCAAATTCCTTAGTATTCCTTGTGGCCAAAGGGAGGTAGTTTGGGAGATCTACTGTGATTTAGGGAGACCCGACTCTAGGAAACTCTTGGCGTTTGTTTGTTTGTTTGTTTGTTTTTGTTTTTGCTTTCTTATGGTACTAACCTACAGATTCCCTACAGAACTGCTCTTGGCATTGAAGTCCTCTGAAGGCTGCCAACGTGTTTGGGGCAGGAAGTCTCAATTGTTAGTGGTATAGTAAACAATAATCGCAGATTGGCTGCAATGCCTAGATCCTTAGATCATAGCAAATGTGTGCTGGGTATTTTAGCTGCCTTTTCTTGACATGTGTCCTCCCAATGAGCACACACCAATTATGGATATACTTTGTTTTACTTAGATCCAGTCTCTTCCGGAAAAATTGGTTCACCTTTTTCCCCCTTAGATGATCTCTGTACCAGAACAAAGCTCTTGCTCAGGGTTGCTGTAATCTTTCTGTTTTAAGTAAACTATGCAATTATGTCCCTAGCTATAAAACCTTGTTCAGGAAAATTTTCTCTCTTCCTACTTTTTCTTCTCCTGTGTGCAATGTTTCAGAACAACCAAAATTCCTTAAAGGTATATTTTGACAATCAGAGGAAAATCCAGTGTAGTTTAGAACTAAGTGATGTAAATTACCTTTTAAAAACTATGGGGTTTTTTTTGGAAATAGCCTGAACTTGGAGATTTGGGAAACTAATTTGTGAATTTATTAGATATTTTGAAGGATAAAAGCTGTTTTAGGAGTGTTTTATCCCTCAATTTCAGATGTTCATGGGCCTGCTTGTAGATCAGTCTTAGACTGGGATAGGGTGGTGGTAGCTGAACTTTGGGTGTTGTTTCTCTGTTTTAAAGTTGAGGGTGGATGTGTATGACCTTGGAGGTGCCTTGACTTCCCTTCTAGAGTTGAGTTTGTCCTAGGCTAGGCGGTTTCCCCTCCTTGGCCTCTGAGTTGTCAGCAGCATCAGGATATTCTCTAACTTGGCTTCAGTTTCAATCTTCAGCAATGCAAGTTAGCGTGCTTCAAAGCTATAGGGGCCAACGATGCTACACTGTATCGGTCGGTTTAGTTTACTCAGGTCCTGCTTCCTTTCAGCTGGAGGTGATTACCAGTATGGAACATCAGAATGGAAAAGGAGCTTTCTCTGACTCCTTTTACTTAAAATACATTCCATGGCACTCGTAAAAATCTGGTACTCAGTTGCTTTATTTCCTCCTAACCAACTTAAACCTGCTTGCAGATTGCAAAACTTGCCCAAAATTCCAGGGGCACACCTTTCTAACAAATCCTAGTTCAGTGGAGTGTGCCGTGTGCAGAAGACCCTGCGACTCATTTCTTTTGTGTGCTCTGAGAGGGTACAATGGTCAGGCCTGCACATCAACCTCACTGTCTTAAAGGAAGGCTTTAAATTTTTCTTTCCTATTTTTAAATTAAGGCAGCCATTAGGTTTTGTCTCAGTGATCTGAAAATGCTGGTCATTAAAAAGAAAGTCTTCAGTTCTTGAATTAGATTGCTGATGCAAAAACACTTTCCCCCCTCGATATGTAGATCTTAGAACAGCCTGTTTCACTTTTGAAGACATTTGTTAAAAAGAAAATGAATTCCACTATTTTCTTTTCCTCTTTAAATTTGATTATCTTAAGATATAATTTTCTCCCCAGGATCTCCCTCAAATTCAGCATTGTCTAGTGAACTGTGTTCCTTTCCTATAGATTTCTTTTACACATTCCCTTACCAATTCCCGCAAATGAAGAGGAAAAAGCTAGTGTGGGGAGCTACCAGTGGCTCCGTTGACTGCCTGCAGATGAACAAAAGCTAAGATTGGTGTTAAAAAGCAACCTAGGGTCCTCATGTCATCTGCATGATTGGACTCCAGGTGCAAGACATCTAGCCTGCCAGCCGTTTGTGACCAGAGGGCTCTGGGTGCTGAGAAGAGCACTTCTACTATGTGACTGGTTCTAACCACCCTTCCCCTTGCCTTTGTTTCTGATCTGTTTCAGGACATGGAGGAGTGAATCAGCTTGGGGGGGTTTTTGTGAATGGACGACCACTCCCAGATGTAGTCCGCCAAAGGATAGTGGAACTTGCCCATCAAGGTGTCAGGCCCTGCGACATCTCCAGGCAGCTTCGGGTCAGCCATGGTTGTGTCAGCAAAATTCTTGGCAGGTAAAGGCACGACGGGCTCCAGGCTTTCCTCGATGTTTTAAGAAAGATAGATCTAAGAGACAGTCCGCAGCTGTTCAAGGTGCCAGTGTCGACAGTGAGACACGGCAGCATTTTGCTCTCCACACTCAGTACTTGAGAGTTTGCAACATCTTTTGAGATCCTCCTAATCTAAGAAGCTGTGGGACTCCCTGTTATCAGTGACATGTGGAATAGGGTGACTTTGTCAGTAGGAGCAATATGTTTCTCAAAAGTCTGGTGGATTATTTTAAGGAACCCAAAAGTCAGAGGCTCTTGGGAATTTCTTCCAAACCTCTTAAGCGAGCCTGGGGTCAAGGGAATGGCTGGGGTTGGGGCATACATTATTTTATACAACCATAGTTGATGGTTTCTTTCCTTATTTTCCTTTTTCTCTTTTGGTGCAGGGCTGGGTGCGTGCTAAATGATTGTCTACCACTGAGCTGTATTGCCCGCCCTCACTATTTTCTTTTTAAATGTTTTCAAATAGCACTCAATATTTAAAATCTAGCCATCATCTTCAGTTTGTAGCATCAACCTTCTCAAGTTGGTGTAGGGTTTTCTTTCTGTGTGTTTTGTTTCTTTTTTGTAGTGACAGGCATCCTAAGTACATATTAAATTAGACAAAACAGCAGCAAACACTAACTCTCAAATCTGACATTTGAAAGTTGCCACTTGACCCAGCAATTTGCTGCAAGCAAAATACTTACAATGACAGTCCTCTCAAAGGACTGTGTAGACGGTTAGCCTTATGTTTATTTTTCTTTTCTTTTCTTTTCTTTTCTTTTTTTTTTTTGCCAGCCTCAGCATGATACAGGAAGATTTCAAGAAGAGGAAATAAACCTTTCTAGGGCTGACTGGCATATGTCTGGCCAAGTTAGCACTTGGGCTGGATGGGGGCCTAAATGACTCTGGAACTCTGTCTCTCTCCATAACTCCAAAACATACTGATAGTTGTTTTGTTGTTGTTGTTGTTTGTTTGCTTGTTTTTGGTTTTTAATGTCTTGGGCATGTGACATTAAAAGGTCCTAGGTTTTCCCGGGCAGACAGGCACATTCTCAGGTTAGCTCTTCGGGGCTTTCTTGCTGTTTCTCTCCCTGGGGTCAGTGATCCTCATCTTTGTCCTTGAGCTTGCATTACCGTTCAACAATTGACACCTGACTGACAGTCATAAGCATTTTGAAGTATTTTCCAAGTTTTCTCAGTGACATCATGACTTTCTGTTCTGTCTGCTGGAATTTAAAAATTGTTCCAACAGTGTTAACTACTGTTAATAATAGTAGTAATAACCACATAGGGGATCTTGATTAAGCCCAAAGGAAGACATCTCAGGGACAGGAACCTGGCATTTCCATTAGAGCCACCTATCCCTGTGTTTATTCGTCATCTTCCTGCCCAGCATGGGTCATATCAGCCATGGAGGACAAGGGCTCAATCCACTTCTGTTAAACACTCAGCCAGCAAATGACTTCCAGCCTGAGTTCAGGAAGGAGCCTTGGAAATCAGCCTGGTGGCCATGTTAGATGGGTTAGGGGAAGATGAGAGAGGGTGTGGCAAAAGGAAGTAGCATTCAGGGAGATGGAAAGAAGAGAGAAGACAAAGGGAAAAAAGAATAGAAAACGTGTAAGAAAAGAGGGTGAGAGGAAGCTGTTTTAGAAGTGGCCAGTCTCACTTTTGGAGCTGAATGGTCCCTACCTTCTATGCAAGATGCTTCTTTGTGGGGGGTGGGAGGGGGAAGAGAGGGGAGGCCCTTCCTTTGTTTTTCCTGAGACATCTTTACTGAGCTGACATTTTGTTCACTGTTTGAACATTTCAAGCTGCTGAGAGCTTTTCTCAGACATCCAAATGACTGGGTCTCATGTTCTAGAGCCCCAAAGCCCTCTACATCTCCCGTGGAGATTGAGGTGGACAGGGAACCTTCTAAAGTCAGGTCAGCAGACTCCTGTGGACCAGAATAGATTTGTCACTGGGCAGAGTGGCACTTGGAAGTTCTGCGCCGCTCCGGTGCCTGGCCGTTTAAGTTGTCAACAATAAATTGGAATTTCATAGCTCATTATTTTCATAACTAAGAACCACAGTGGACAAAATGTCACTCTAATTAGAACTGCCTTTTAAGAAACAAGTTCAGCCCTAAAACAGTGTGACTGGGAATTTCTGAACTTGGCCTGTTTGACCCACGGATTGCCCCCACCCCCTAAAAGAATTTGATGGGTGCTCATGGGGTGACAGATTATAGAGTGCTTGGTGTGTGGTAGCTGTGGTTTTCAAAGACTGTAGAGCAAGGCAGGAAAAGTCCTTGGGAGCAGGAAAGGGTTCCTATTCCTCCAAGAAGGTATGGGGGCTGACAGGAGTGTGGACATTCAGTCTAGAACTCAGGGCTGTAGAGGATCTGGGCATCATATGAAAGCCAAGTCAGATCACAGAGCAGGGCTGCTGTTTCCTCTTATTGTGAATGCCTGGTCATTTGAACTTTGGTGGCATGTCACACACTAAAAATAAAACAGTGAGGATTTTAATCCCCATTCATGCACTCTACTTTTTGCAAATTCTCTCTCTCTGTTCTTTTTTCCCCCAAAGTCTTCACGGCCATTCTGAATTCTTGTTATCCTAATAGCTCTACAAAGGAATCTTAACAAGTAGCCTCCCCTGTTACAGAAAGAGGATAACTGAGGCCAAGGAAGGCTGAGTTGGTCAAGATCACACAGCCAGTTGGTGTCAGAATCACTACAGGCATGGCACCTCTCCACTCCCAACCTAACGCTCTTTGTGGCTCTTTGCATCGAGGGGCATGGGGCTGGTGGCTGCCGTTCATCTTTTGTCTGTAAAAGCCAAAGGGCTGCATGGCTGTTCTGCTGAGATGAAAGGATGGTTATTAAGTCTGAATCCTCACTTGATGCAGTCTTGGGTTGGGGTTTCGGGAGTGTCTGTGTTGCCTTCTAAGAGCCTAGCCCACGTGTCAGTCAAATGCAAGACATAGACCTCGAGTGTCAAGACTGTGGAATTCCACAGTTGGCACTGCTCAAGCAGGCTGGGCAGGGGGCCCTTGGCTGTTACATACCAGCCATGTAAGCAAGGAACTTTATTCTCTGCCTGGTGAGTTTCTGCGTGGCTACTGTGGTTCTATTGGATTCATGTATTCTGAGAACACAGTGTGGTCTACGCATATGTAAGTCCTGTCCTGAGACTATCCTTGCCCTAAGAAGACCTAGTGATTATTGGTTCATGGAATGAGTGGAGGATGCTTGAGGAAAAGACCCTGCAAATAGTAAATCTCTCTGTCATTGTAAGGATTGAAGCTACTAATGCTTAAAATGTTATAATCAAAGCAGAAACTTGTGGTAATGTGAAGAGTATTGGACTCAAAGTCTGGTTTGAAATCTGGGCTGTCTCTGTAACTACAGGAGTTGAGTGAGTACCTTAGTCTTCCAATTGTTTATTTTCTCTTCTGTAAAATCCGGATGACTTCAAAAGATGTGTGAGGACCATGGCAGTTTGAAGAACTCCATACTCGAGAGTGTTGCGCCAAAATAAGGAGTTGTTATGTGATAGTAAATAATTGGCTTTCTCAGCTGGGGAGATGGTTCAGAGGTTAAGAGCACTGGCTGCTCTTCCAGAGGACCTGGGTTCAATTCTCAGTACCCACATGGCAGTTCACAACTGTCTGTAAGGCCAGTTCCAGAGGATACAACACCCTCACACAGACATACATTCAGACGAAACACCAATGCTTGTAAAATAAGAATAAATAAGTTTAAAAGTAATTGACTTTCTCTTGAGAGGTTGAAAGGACTGTAGAGTATTTCCAGAGATGCTGTATACTAGAATTTAGATGACTTTCTATCAAAAAATATTTTTGTTGGTATCTGTTGAACCCTTTTGTGATTAAGAACATTTTTGCTTCCAACAACTTTATAGAAAAGGAAGATAAGTTGGATTTTGTTTTATGCTTAAAATTGTAAATGACTCACTCTTCTTGATGACAAATAGATATATCTTCACTTCCAGAATATTCACTTACTTGGCCCTAAACAGACTTATCCAAGCTGAGAGTTTAGCAACCCTGTAAATGTTCCACCATCACTTCTAGGACACATTTCCATCCATCCAGTAGAGTCACTTCATTCTCTTCCTCTTCCTCTTTTCCTCCCCTATTCCTCCTCCCCTCTTCCTCCTCCACCTTCTCCACTTCCTCTTTCCTTTCTTCTTCCACCAATTCCTCTTCCTCTCTCTCTCTCAGCATGTATGTAGCCAAGTCTCCTTGAAAACTTCTTATCCTCCTGTTTCCACCTCCTAAGTACTAGGATTGTAGATAAGGTAAAGGTGTGCCACCCTTACCTTACTTCTTATAAATATTTGAGGTTTAAAACTTATAATTTCTAAAATGTCTTTTAAAAATCTTTCAACCTCAAGATAATCTTCTTTGGAAGAGGGAATCAGGAATTCCTCTGCAAACACTGAGAGAGACATCCAGTGATAGCTAGAATTCAGAAAAAGAAGTGGGTCCCTTTTCCTGCTCCCCTCAAATGAGCTTTCCTGCCGTCCCTCTCTCTGGCACGGCTTGGCTGTAAAACCCTGACATCCTATTTGCGTTAACGAGGAAAGGCTGATAGCATGGAAATGTCCTTAGAAACAGCCATTTACCTCAGGGGAGGCCTCTGGAAGAGCTGTCGAGAATTGGGTTGGTTTTTCTGATTGCTTGGGATTTGATTTCTAATACACATGTCCCATTAATGCTGGAATCCAACAATCTTTAATTTTGTATCAAGGTTATTGTTTCTCTCTTTTGGAAAAAAATTGTAGAGGGTCTTCAGAGAACTCTGGATGTTGTGCTGGGGATGGGAGGGCTAGAAAACTGGAGGTCTACACCACCTTTCTGGGGAAATTTTAGTACAGGAGGCTTGACCGGAGTCCTGACTGGGTACCCTAATCCTTTGTGACCCCAGGGAAAGCATCGAACGTCTGTAAAGCTACCCCAGGGAAAGCATCGAACGTCTGTAAAGCTATGTTCACTATCACAGAAGGGTACTTCCCCTCATTGTTCAGGCACTTATTCATTCATCTTAAACAGTTTATGTGCTTCAGGGCTCTTAGAGAACCAAGAGGAAAAACTAACTAGCATTTTTTTATAATCTGTAAAATAGTGGATGAATGTGAAAGCATTTTGTTAATATGTAGCTTGCTGTTTCATTGTCCAATATATGTATTTTTATAATTATATTATAAAATGTAATATGAGCCATGTGAGCTGTTTGAAATTTTCTCATAGACTATTTAGAAAAGTGAAATAAAACTAGTATGATTTATTTTAATAATGAATTTTATTTAACCCAATGCCTACAGATTGTCATTTCAACATATAACCAATATGAAAATGATTAGTGGGCTAGTCAGATAGCTCAGTGGATCAAAGCACTTGCTGCCAAGCATGGTGGCTAGGTGTCTATCCCTGGCACTCCTCGGTGAATGGAGTTGCTTTCTGAGCTTGGCACACACATGCACATATGCACACATGCATGCACACAAAATACAATTTTTTAAGACATACAATTTAAAAGATTATCGAGCTATTTAATAGCTTTTGGTACTACATTTAAAAATCTGATTTGCTGTTTATATTTTCAGCACATTAAATCACACTTGTTTCAAATGTTCATCCACTTTGCAGGCTCCATGGCTGACTATGGCCCTTTCTTCTGGGCTCCCATGGCTAACTGTGGCCTTTTTCTCTTGGGTCTAGGTATTATGAAACTGGAAGCATCAAGCCGGGGGTGATTGGCGGATCCAAACCAAAGGTTGCCACTCCCAAAGTGGTGGAAAAAATCGCTGAGTATAAACGCCAAAATCCTACCATGTTTGCCTGGGAGATCAGGGACCGGCTGCTGGCAGAGCGGGTGTGTGACAATGACACGGTGCCCAGCGTCAGCTCCATCAACAGGTGAGAGCAGGGCGGGGCTGGGTCTGGTCTACTGAAGGATCCCTGCTCACCCTCTCTGAAGATCTGGCTGTTCTCCTTGGGGAGGTGAACAGAGGGGAACAATGGTGCTTGCTGGACTCTATTACCTTTCTCCTCTCTAAAAGGGACAAGACTTCTCAGCTGAGGGAGAGTAATAATCCTAAAATAATATTAATATTAATATTCCGATAATATTCCGCGGAGATGGAAAG
>LOEQ01000855.1:90692-106529 GCA_001685075.1 Bramus lutescens
GGCATTCCCTCTAGCTTTACATGGTTACACGTGTGTATTTCTGTGCATTGTTTTATACTTACTGTCGGGCTGTGTGCAGTCACATGTTTGTTTGTTTGATTTCTTCATGGAAGTGGGCTGTCCTATTGAGATTGCATCCCTCACCACTGCATCCTCTCTTCTTGTTTGCTTTATAAAAATTTAATTTGCCAGCTGGAGAGATTGCTCGGTGGTTATGAGTACATATTACTCTTGCAGAGGTCCCTGCACCCATATCACAACTGTCTGTAACTACAGCTCTAGGGGAACCAAGGCCTCTGGCCTCTGTGGGCACCCACATTTATGAACACATAACCCCTCCACACAGACACAACATCTATACATACACATACTTAAAAACAAAATCATCTTAAGTTTTTAATATTACCTGGCACAGAGTAACTTTTTAAATATTTACTAAATTGAACATGTAATTATGTCTTTAGGAGTGTCATAAGTCTTTTTGTGGCTGTTAGTTATTTGTTTTTTGTTTTTATTCTTGACAGAGAATCTTTTGATAGGCTAGTCTGGAACTCTCACTATTCCTGCCTTCACCTCCTGAACTCTAGGATTACAGGCATGCACCACTAAACCCAGCAATCCCATGACTTCTTAAGGAAATGTCACTTAGTTTTTCCCCCCCTCATCAGGCATGTGAATGGAGGTGCTTGCTTGGGACAAGTTGGTAGCATCTGGGTCATCAAAGCAGCCTGAGTTCCCTTGAGTGCAGCCCATGGGACCAATATTGACTTAGAGAAAGTCACAACTGGACCAGGCCAGCCCTTTTCCTGAAAGACTCTGTAGAAGTGGGTACAGGTCCCAGCTAAGCTGCTTGAACCTACAGTGCACACAGTGTTCTCAATGGGCCCAAGGATCTATTGTACATAACCTGAGTTGGCTTCATGCCCCAAACCCTCACTCTGTGCTGGGCCCTACTTGGTGACCAGTGACCTTGTCCACAGGGATCCAGAGTCAAGCCACCCCTTCTTCCACCCTTGCAGGGCTCTCAGAGAGAGGGTCTGGCTGGCTGGGAAGCCTCCAGGCAAGGCAGAGTTGGACCTTCTCAGGAAACNTTGCAGGGCTCTCAGAGAGAGGGTCTGTCTGGCTGGGAAGCCTCCAGGCAAGGCAGAGTTGGACCTTCTCAGGAAACAATCAGTAGGAGAAAGAGTGGAGATCTTGGTGGGAGTTGGTTTCATTTGGAGTTTGCTGGCTGCCTGGGAGGCAGCGTGCAGACTGGAGAGGTTAGCTGAAGTAGGGAGGCAGAAAGCAATCTCTTAAAAATTGATATGATCTCCATGGCAGCAAGAAACCTGATGGGTGCTCTAGAATGCAAGGTCACTGGGGCAGAAGTGGCTGGGACAGGATGACTGGACAGAGCAGTTGCTGAGCAGGAGCAAGCTGAGCATTGCAGGTGTGTGTGCATGCATGTGTGCTTGCATGTATGCGTGCGTGCTGCGTGTTCATGTGTGTATGTATGCATGTGTGAAATTTAAAACATCCAAAGATGGTTCAACCCCATTTTTCAAATTAATAATTCATTGTATTTTCTTTGAACTAAAAACACCATCCCCAGAGACAGACATGGTGGGCAGCTAACGTAGCAGAATACTTTCTTAACTTATGCATCAGAATAGGCAGTGCTTGCAAGTTCTGAAACAAAAGACAGATGCATTATATGCAATATTTCTTTTATATTTGTGCAAGAAAATATGTATACACAGAATACATGTATCTGAACATTAGTAAGAACACATCAAGCCATCTCTTCTTCTCTGTTTTCACAAAACACTGTGGACATCAAGATCCTGCACCTTGCTCATTCTTCACATAACCATGGATCCTGAAGGTCTTTGCATCTTGGTTTGCTTGCTGTTCACCACTGCATAGTTTTCCGTTGTTCCTGTAATGCCACAGCCTCTTTAGCCAGTACCCTATGAATGAACTTGGGTTGTTTCCAGCCTTTTGTTCCAAGAACCTTGTGCATCTATCACGTTCCATATACATAAGCCAGCTATAAAATATACTCCCAGAAATGCCGTCTCTCAGGGATAGTGCACATGGGATTTTGACAGGTTTTTGTCATGTCTTCTATCACAAGTGTGTGACTAGAATGGTACAAGTGTCCTCCTAGCTTCCTAGAACAGTGTGTTTAGACTGGGCATGATGGCAGTGACGGATGTTCAGGGTGAGGTACAGAAGGGGTGACAACACCCGTGACTAAGTCCCTGACTCACCCCGAGCTCAAATCCTTGGGCAAAGAAACTGTGTCATTTCTGAAGGCCTGGAGTTTTCATCTGCTTAACGGGGGAATAGGAACATACTGAATTAGTTCCTATTTTTGTTTCCACCACGCAATTCCTCAGGGCAGGTAACTTGGCGAAGAAGCTCGTGATTCTGAAAGTTCAGACCTGCGGTGCAGGCTCAGCCTTGTGTGAGTGTGCACATGCTTGTGTGAGAGAGGAAAGAGCTGAGATGAAGATGGGAAGAGGAAGCAGGAGGATAGGCACCACCAGACAGGAAGCCAGAGAGGAGGGCACTACTAATCTCATGATCTCCTCCCCTCCACCCCTTTTACACACTCACTCGCTATCAAACCTGCAACACATAAGCACTAGGAGCACAAATACAAACCACGGCACATGTATGTGGGGTCCGTGTGGAAAGTAAGGGACAGAACCCCTAACAAACGGGCTTTGCACAATGTCTATCAGGCGATTATGAGCCGCTGGCTCTGCAGTTAGCAGCAGGTGACCTTGTCCCGCAGCCCCTGAATCCCTGTCACGGGCAGGGAGCTGGGTGGAGGGTCAGTCCGGCCCCCTTCCCAGCCTCAGGGTCTGACCTTTTCTCCGTGAGTGGCAGAATAGCCTCCACTTACCCTTTCTCTCTCATGCTCACCAAAGGTATCCAGGAGTCTCCAGTGCCAAACGGCCACTCACTTCCAGGCAGAGACTTCCTCCGGAAGCAGATGCGGGGAGATCTGTTCACACAGCAGCAGCTGGAGGTGCTGGACCGCGTGTTCGAGAGGCAGCACTATTCAGACATCTTCACCACCACGGAGCCCATCAAGCCAGAGCAGGTATGCCGTGACTCCTGCCCACGACACCTGCTGCCACCGTGCAGGCCTGGGTCATTCCTGGATGCAGGGGCATCTGTACAGTGAGGCCGAGGGTCTTTGCAAAGTGGGCTTTTTGTTGGTGTTGGCCAAGCTTGGCTGGTCACAACATCCCACAAGGCCGGGAGGATTTGCTCAGGGGGCCTCTGAGGCTTCTTGGCCTGCTAGCTCTGTCTGTAGTCAGCCACAGAGGCATGTGATTCCTATGGTTGCTCTGCCGCTAACGAATGTGTGCTTTCCCAGGGCTCTTTGGACAGGGGTATATGTGCGATGAACTTCTGGGCCACTCCAGGTGGTTTTGCCATCCTCTCAGTTAGGAGCATGATCTAGATATATAGACTCACTTTGTGGCCTGAGCCTCGGGGCTCACAGTAATGGAGTGTATGAATATCTCGTGATGTTTGGCCTGTGCTTGGCACCATGGGACTCCTGGCAGGTGTGGCTAGGCCAGGCATAGGGTCAGTCATCAGAAGGCCCTGCTCTGACAGGTAAGTCAGACACCAGCCTTTCTTTTATGGCTCTCTCTGAGATGAGGAGATTACATTCCATTTAGGCAGTTTGCTTTCAGATGGGGAAACTGAGGCCCATAGAGACAAAGCAACTTGCCTAAGACTGCTCAGCAAGTATTTAACTAAGCAAACACTGGCAACTGTCTAGTACAGGGACGGCATAGAACCAGATGCTATGTACCTGTCAGTGAGCAGATAAGCTTGGGCTTGCCCCCAAACCTGTAGATTTGTAGAAGGATCACAGCTTGGTACTAGAGAGACGTCTAAGTTCCTGTGAGATCCTATAGCAGAGATTAGGCAGCTTGGACACTGCCATGGTAAGCAACATAAGGGGATATGGGCGTGGAGGAATGTGTCAGGCAGAGCGAACGGCAAGGCAAAGGCCCTGAGGTGAGGTGGAGAGAGTAGAACTAGAAAGATGAGTGTGGCTGGGATTCAGGGAACAGGGTGGGAGGTGACGCTGAAGAGATGAGCCCGTTTGTATGGATGGAGGGAGGATGTTGCTCATTCTCTCACAAGTTAAATGATCCCTCCCCTGCAAGTGACATGGCCATGTGCATTGGGCAAAGCTGACCCCATTCCAGAGCCTGGGTTTGTGGAGAAGACTCTTTCAGACAGCCTCCCTCCACTGCCAAGTCTTTCTGAGAGATGGTAAACGCCACATTTCCTCTGAGCTGTGTGAGACGTAAATAAGTGACCAAGGGTCCAGGGCTCTGTGCCCGGCCTGGCTTTCCCACACAAGGTTGTCAGCATCTCCATTAAGCCAGTATGAATGAAACACAGACACCGAGTGTCGAGTCCCTCTGTGTTTTGTGGGAGTCTCACAGAAGCCTGGAAGCTATGTTCTGCTTTATCCATTTAAATGTGTGGGAAGATGGGCCCAAGAGCAGGCATTCACTGGGAGGCATCCCAGAACTGTCCAGGCACCTCCTTGCTTACTCTGGAGCTCGCCTGTCCAACACATTTCCTGCATCTGAGCAGTGGGCCCAGTACAGTGCCAGACTCGGAGGGGGCAGAGGCACAAGCCAGGTGTCATCCCTGTCAGTTCTTTCGCAGAATGGTGTGATGTGAACTCAGGAGCCACAGACCTGAGAAAGCTCGATGGACCATGTGGAATACTGAAGGGGGAGGGGCATTAGCTGTGAGGGCTGCACCGAGGGCAACCATATTGAGGAGGGAATGCTGCATGGGATCCATATGGGCTCAGGAGAAGACGAGGCCCAGTAGGGAGGAAGCCTGAGCTGCACGGGCTCTGGGAAGATGTGTTTCTATGGTGTCCTTCAGAACGCTGTGGCCTGGTGCAGGCCTGTGTGTGAGTTCCGAGGTAGGTCTAGCAAGGCAAACAGCCGGCAGGATAATGACTGACTCAGTGTTTTCTGGTTAATCCGCTTCACCTCTCTGAGGCAGGCCCATAATGAGGAGAGATGGAAGATGAGGCTGGAGGGCGCCCTGCACACATGCAGGCATTGGTCTATGAATGACAACACCCTCGCGCCCTGTTCCCCAGTCACTAGGGACAAATGATGGCTTGAGCTGAGCAAGGGGCTGCTGCTGGGTAAGACTCGAGCATCAAGGGTATGAGCTCCTCGAGTGCCCTCCTGCTTACTCTCTTCTGAATGACTGTTGGTGGGCGCTGCCTGTGACCCTTGTGGTCCCCCAGAGTGGTATGGTAATGATGCCAAGAAGTGGGCCCCTGAGCTGCTGGGCGTGGGGACTGGCCATCTCATCCACTTGCCAGCAACTCAAGTGGCCTGCATCTCTGTTAGTGGCCTGGCAGGGGGCTTGTTGTTACTTTCACTGAATGATCTAATGGGGGCTATAAAGAGCATGTCCTGACCGAGGAGCTGGGACCTTGCTTTGAGCCCTACCTCTGCTCTGTTGAACTCCTCGCTTTTTTTTTTTTCTGGACCTCTGTTTTCTTATTTGTGTAATCACGGTGGACAATGACAGCAGCTGCAGCCAACTGACAGTAAGAGCCGAGGTTAGTCACCTCTGCGTGACAGGGACTGAAGGCAGCCCACACTGGACCGTCCCTACAAATGTCCTCCAAGCGACTGGGTCATACCGCTGAGGCTCTGTTTATGGATTTGAACTTTGAAATAAACTGTATACCCATTTTCAGGCCCAGGATGGTTGAGGCCCCAAGGCTGGAGTCTGACCTCAGGTTCTTCCCTGTCCTCATGTTGTTCAAGATGGTGTCATGGGTCTTTGTGTCCTGGAGGGTCCTGGGATCTGTTCCTGGACTGGCTAATGTTTGCCAGGCCTTCCTCAGACAGTTTGTGGGTCATTCCAGGACATATATGGGCCTGGACAGCTCACCCACCCCATTCCTGGGAAAAACATCACTAACTGAATGTCAGGGTGGTCCTGAGGTCACTGTTGGGAGCCTTTCCTGCTAATTTCTGCTCTGAGTGGGTGGCCATCTTGGACTCTTTTCCCTTTTCATAGGGAAACTCAGACTCCCCTTTGCCTTGGTGGAAGAGGTTAAGGAGACTCACTCTGGGGCAATGAAGCACTTCCTTCTCAAAATGGTTATTGAAAAAGTAGTTCTGTTTTCCCTAGATGACAGGCGAGTGAAAGTTACCACGGAGCAAGAGAAGTAGGGGGCAAAAAGAATCTGCTGATGTGAGTGTGTGCATGTGCATGTTTGTTTGTGTGCGCGCGTACGTGCGTGCACGTGTGTGTATGTTCATGGCTGTGCGCAGATGCACATGTGTGGCCAGCAGTGGAATCTGTTTCAGTAAAACTCAAGTTGCTGCTGGCTGTCACTGTGGTGGGCACTGGCTCTGGCAGAGTGGGTCCCTCCTCCGGCCACGAAGAGGACGCAGCCGATTGCAGCCTGCTGTATTTACCCTCGGCAGACTATTAACCAACACTAGGCTATTAATCTGGCTTTTGAGCCTTCACTAAAGCCCATAAAAGCTCACAGTTGTCAAATGGAGTTCATTTTAATTTCCTTTCAATCACAGTAAATTATTCAGGTGATAAATCAGCTGGAGCAGCCTCCTGGCTGTAATAGAAACCCTAATTCCTGGCTAATTATCCAGCCCATTGCTGCCAACAGATCAATACAGGAGCAAAATGGAAAGGGCCCAGGGCCCTCCCTCCCACTGGGGCAGAGACAGAGAGACAGCTGGGGACGGGGATGGTGCTGCTGACCTCCTGGGAAGTTCAAAGGTCATGGGGGGTTAAATCAGGAGATGGCCTGTTCCTTGTCTAACAGAAAGCCACCAGAAGTGCCTCCTGTTCTCCGGAGCAGCTTTGCCCACTGCATGGTGGCTCTTCTGTACGCCAGCAGGTGGACTGGTTTCTAACTTTGCCTGCTCCCATGGGCATCCTCCCCGTGGGAAGGTGCTGGTTGTTGGCATCGCCCAACAAGCCTGATCTTGGTCTTCAGGGGCAAATTCAGAAGCTACCAGGAACCAGAATAGAGGCCTGGGCATTGGGGAGGGATGTGAGGCTCTGGCTTCAGGGGGCTCGTTTTCCTCCCTGGTGTATGTGTGTCCTGTCGTGAGGAGGGAGAGGGAGAGGGGTACATCAGGCCACACTCACAGGAAGGTTCCTGGGGATGTCTGGAGGGCTGGGCAGACCTGGGCCTGTGGAGACGGTAGTGTTGCCTGGAGAAGGTGTTCTGGACAGCTGGAACAGCATGGGCAAAGGTCTGGAGGATGCCAGCATGGAGCCGGACTATCGTCTGAGTGACAGGAAGTCAGGGACTCAGATCCCAAAAGACAGGATGTGGAAGTGAGGACATTTGATGTTGCTTCGGGATCAGAAAGTATCAAAGAATCCAGGTTCTGTGGCCTGGACCATGCTCCCTCCTAGGAATCCATCTTCACTGGGACTTCTTGCCTCTTGCCCTGCCCTGGTGTGGTCATTGGAGCTTTCTTCCCGCAGCCCACCCCGCCACAAGAACTGCTTGTGGTTTCCTCCCTAGTCTGTCCTTTTCAGAACCGTTCACTGTCCCATGTCCCTTCACTTGCCCATAAGATGCTCTTGCTCTGGCTGGGCCTCATGCCCCTGCACTACAGGAGCCGAGCTGCTTCTGTGTCAAGAGGGTTGCTAACCATGTCTCTCAGGCTGGCATGTGCACATGTAGGGTATGTGCCTGCGTGTGGACACGAGGAAGAGCTTGGCAAGTGCTTAGCGGCACTTTCTTTGATGCTGTTCACATTCTAATCTGCTGCTCACTGGTTCCCTGCATGGAGCATCAGTCCACACCCCCGTCCCCTTGGTCCAGGCCAAGCAAGAGTCCTGCCCACTCTTGTGAGTCATCCATGGCCCCATAATCCCACACCCCCTGTCTCCTGTTTGACTCAGGCTCACAGAGTGCTAACTCTTACTGTAGAGTCACAGCCAGTGTGTGCTCACTGCTCACCATGGGCCCTGGCAGATTCAGTAAAGAGCCACTCAATGCTTCTTCCTCCCAGGCCACAAGAACCTCTGTCACCCCACTATGCAGACGGCACAGCAAAGGTCCAGGGAGATGGCTGTACCATGACTTAGCTAAGGGAGCACAGCAAGCCCAGAGTGAGGATGAGAAATGAGCACTCATTCCTTGGCAGGGAGCGACAAGAGTAGAGGGGACTGTCTGTGGCAGGGCAGGAGCGAGCAGAGGTCTTGCTCCCCAGTGTGAGGAAAGAGCAGTACAGATGACACCCACACTATAATATACACACTATTTCACTTCAATGTCTCCTTGTCTTTGGATTGAGATGGTGGCATGGAGTGTTCAGTAACTCTTGCTTTCCCTGAAGGTACCCAGTATGCCTAGACGACCCTCTCTCTTCCCTTCCTGTCGTCATCCCTGCTAAGAGACCCAAGTGTGAAAAATGACCTGGGGACTCAGCCTTCTTGGCATGTAGACACTGTCCCGGAGACACCCATGTGTTTTCAGGCAGCTTTGAAAACATTCTCTAAGCCACTGGGCACTCTTCTCTCTTTCTGTGGATCAAGTGTAAGGGTGGATTCCCCCCAAATCATGTTGTCTGTTTCGCAAGGCAAGGGAATTCTTGGGGGGTGACTGAGGGAGGTGTCCCAGTATGAGAGCACGGGGCCCCCAGGCTTCAGGAATGTTTTTCCAGGGTTTCTGCATCTATGGTGCTGAATTAGACCGGGCCATCCTTGAGATTCTTTTAAGCTTTAGCATCTGTAAGGTATGAAATTAATCAGAACCCATCTCTTATTTTTATTTTGACATGTTTACATTTCCCCCCTCCTGTCTGTTCTACTCTTTTTGATGACAGGCAAATTCCATGTCTATGGTGTTTAAGATTACAAGGGAATTGTCACAGCGCTGCCTGCACCTTGCTGGGAGGCTCTCTCATTCATGTTTTCATTCATTTATCCTGGAAATCTTACGGACAGGCCGTGTCAGTGACACTGGCCACCTGTGCTATGGGGTGCGGCAGAAAGAAATAATGGCTGACACAGCCTAAGGCCTTGTGCTAGAGCCGACTTGGGTCAAGGTGTTTCCCCTCAAACTGTGCTGGCCACTATCTGCAATTTAAAAGAGAGGAACAGTCTGGGGACATAGCTCAGATCAGATGGTAGAATACTTGCCTAGCATGCACAAGGCCCTGGATTCGATGTCTACATGAACCTGGTGTGGTAATGCCCAGAATTCTGGCACTTCGGAGGTGGAGGTAGGGGGAGCAGAAGTTCGGCTGTCTTTGGCTACTCGGTGAGATTGAGCCATCCTGGGCTCGATGAGACCCCAGCTCAAAAAAAAAGAAATACAAATTAAAAAGGATGGAAGAACCAGCCATTCTTGTCCAATAGCTTGGTTAGTTTTGAAGCCACACTGGAAGTTCTGCTTAAGGAATTTAGTACTGTAAAGCTCTTTAAAATTATAGGAAACACCTTTCCTGGTTTACAAATTATATTTAAAATGCACACAGATTTTAACACAGTCGGGTCCATTTCAGGTTCCCATCACCGTATTTCAAATGATAGGAGTGCTGTACAAAGAGCAACAGTAGAATATTTCTGCTGTGTCTGAGGTTGGGAGAGTGGTGTATCCTTAGGGGCTGAAACGAAGAGGGAACATAGAGCCCAAACTCCCGGAAACTCCTGGAGCTAGTGTCCTGATGGCCCAAGGTGCCCATCCTGATGGCCCAGGGTGCTTGTCATGAAGGTCCAGAGTGCCCATCCTGGGTTGTTTCTAGTGAATAAGGGGTTGGAGTATGCTGCCGATTTTGGTAGAGACCTGGCCGATGTGATGTGAGAGTTGTAACGGATACACTGGCGAGCTGCCCAATAGCTGGAAGGTCCGCACTGTCTGTGGAAAAAGCCATAGGCCAGGCTCGTCCTTATCTTGAGAGACATCAACTGCATTGGACTCAGAGTAGAATAAAAGTTTCCAGTAAGAAGTTGAAACCTCAGACCTGTGCTATATCCAGGTGTGGTTTCACATGTCATACTTTGCATAAGAAACCCGAGTATAAATTTATACTAACTGAATTATGTCAGTGTAATCCCAGCAATGTCTCAGAGAAGCACGTGGAAACATGCTCCTCTTGACCCTTCTACAACCACATGTGTACTCCATACAGAATAAGCCACAGCTACTAAAAATGATCTCACAATTTAAAAGATGTAAACCTTGCAAGGGAATGAGAGTGAGACAGGAGATAGCTGGATAATCCAACTCCAAGAACCTAAGATGACAGAAAAATTAAAAGAAACAGTAAAAACCATTATAAAAGACTAAAATATCTTTAAAAAAGATACGGATTAGAAAATCACATCTAGAAATAAAAGTGGTTGGTACCCATTAGAATTAAAAGTTCAATGGCAAGGTAAACGCCCGCTAAGAAACAGCTGAATAGAAAATTAATTGTTTGGGAGACAAAGTTGAGGAACTAGAAACACAGTAGAGAAGGGTAAAGAGTGGGGGAAATGAAGTCATAAAATCCCTAAATTCACCCTAAGCACCACTCTGCACAGGCGCGGCTGAGGGTGTAGCTCGGTGGTGCAGTGTCTGCCTGAGATCTTAGGGTCGATCGCCAGCACAACACACACACACACACACACACACACACGCACACACACACACACACATACATACACACACACACAGAGTCCTGAAATGAATCATCACATGTGCACAGAATCTTGGTGCTGGGGGAGGTGGAGCCAGGCAGATCTCTGGGGCTCCCTGGCCATCGGGTTACATCAATTTGGAGAGCCCCAAGACCCAATGAAAGACCCTGTCTCTAAAAGGTGGGTGGAGGAATGGCATTTGAGGGTGACTTCTGGCCTCCATGTACACCTGCACACACATATGTGCTTGCACACACATGGTCCTGAGCACACACCCGCATATACCCTGAACCCCCCAGGAGAGAGTAACACTTGACTTGTAATTAAATAAGCAATCACTTATTATTTAAGGTGGTGTCTACCACCAAAGCCTCTCACTGAACGGCTAGATAGTGACTTCAGCGAGAGATTAGAGACTTCCAGTTTTAGCTCTGAGAGGTGGAGTTTAGAAGTTGTCATTTCCACCTTCACTGCAAAAATAAAGCTGAATACATGAAAAGTAAACAGACTTTACTGGCATATCAGAGAACTGAGGTCCCAGGGTTAACAGTTGCTGCAAATTCTGAAGACGCATGAAAAAGCAGAGTTAGAGATCTCCTGCTTACACTGAACGGAGCTCGTACTGAAGTCCCATTTGCTGCCATTCCTACCACTTGATCCATCACATGAACATTTCAGGACCTTCTTGTGTGTGAGGTGCTGGAGACTGAACCCGAGGACCGGGGTACAAACACTGTACTACTGAGCCATCCAATCTCGCATGTGCCTGGTGCATGTTTCAACAGAAAGTTAGGCAAGAGAAAACAAAGCAAGAAGAGAGAAAGCATCCCAAGAAGAACTACACACAACATAGACTTTGGAAACATTCAAGAACTAAAATGAATATAATTGATACATTAATTGCATTAGTGGAAAAAGTAGGCAGGATGCAAAAACATGTGGGTAATAGCAAATGATGGGGAGACTCAGAAGGAAGTTCTAGGAAGAAAAAGAGGAACCTAAGTCAAGAATATCTCTGGTGGGATCACTGATTGAGTGCATAAGGCCTAGCAAAGAATAACCAACCAGGAAGTTCCCAAACTGAAATGCAGAGAGAGGGGGAAAAAAGGCAAAACAAAACAAAACCAACAACAACAACAAAACCAAGCCCTGAACTGCCGGGGAAATGTAAAGAGGAGCCACACGCATGTAATGTGAGAAGAGAAAACAAAAAACAAATAAATACCTGAAATGGTAACGGCCAAGAGTTTTCCACAGTGAAAGACAAGTGACTAACCCACAGATGCAAGTATTCCAGAGAACCCCAACCCATACAAGCACCAAACTGTCCATGTGGAAGCTTGTCACAGTCAAATGTCAGGAGATCCAAGACAAAGTCACACAAGAAATGAGAAAATAGAAAACCACCATATCTCCTGGCATAGACATGCATGCCTTTAATCACAGCACTCAGATGTCTCTGAGTTCGAGGCCAATCTGAGCTATACAGCGAGGCCCTGTCTCAAACAAACAAACAAGCAAGTGAAATAGAAATAAAACCCTGCCATGTTGTTAGAGGAAGAAAGTGAAGAATTACAGATATTTCTGGTCTGAAACTGTGTAAACAGAGAATGAGGTTTAATATTTAATGTGCTAAAAGCTTAAGGTGCACCTCCTGGTTAGTCAACCACACTCCCGGGGGATGGCCCATCCTAGGAGCACATAGGCGGCATAAGCTGGAGTCAATAGGAGATTGAAAAGAAAAAGAAGATCGGAAGTTGAGGGCGTAGGGAGGAGGGAGTGGATCTGGGAGGAGTTGGGGGAGGAGTGGGGCTCAATATGATTCAAATGCATTGCGTGAAATTCTCTAAGAAATAATTTTCAGGGGCTGGAGAGGTGGCTGGGAGGTTAAGAGCACTTGCTACTCTTGTACCCACACCATGGCTAATAGCCATCTGTAACTCCAGTTCCAGGAGCTCTGACGTCCTCTTATGACCTCCACAGGTATTGCACACATTCGATGCACATGTATGCAGACAAAACACTCATACACGTAAAATAAAGTCAGCTCATCTAAAATCATTAGGAAGGGAGCATTTGAGTATTGAAGGGAGAGGAGAATTATCTGAGTCAGGAACTAAGCTGCACAAGGAAGGAAGCCAGAGCAAATGAAGATGAAATAAAACCTATGGTTTTCAATGTTCTCAACTGGTCTAAAGCCAGTGTAACTAACTAAAGCTAGTTTAAATTAATAATAGTAACCTTGGATGGAGTGATTAATATAAATTGATTAACATAAATAGATATAGGAAATGAACGCAACAGTGTCCCGGGGGCAGGAAGGAGGGATAGGGAAGTACCTGTACTACCTACCGATGAGGAGAAATGATGTCACTTTGGAGGTAGATGGAGTGTTATAACTGTGTATTACAAATTCCAAGGGAAGTACTGTAATTCATAAAATTTTCTAAGAAGAATAAGGGAAGTGTTAACAGAAGAAGCAAAATGGAATCATGGGAAAAGGAATAAAGCAAGGGGAGGGTGGAACGAAGAATGAGACTGCAGAACAGGAAGCCATAAACGGTAGCTATCAGGCTGGTTCTGTGAGGACCACTCTGGACAGAAGTGGTCTGAATGGACCCATCAGAGAGTGATGAAGGGCAGAGTGTGTAAGGAAAGTCTGGGGACTCAACTAGACATTGCCTACAAGAAGGACACAAAACATAGGAGAGAGCAGGTTTTATGAAGTCATGGTAACAAATACAATGGCAATTTAAGGAGAATCTAAATAGGACTATTCAATAAGTTATATTGACTGTCAAAATCATGGCTAGTTTTAGGGATTTAGATACAAGTAGAAGAAGAGATAATAATGTCAGGCAATACTGACAAGAGCTTGATTTAAGCTACAGCATTCCAAGGTCTCATGCTGACCAGGTAGAGGGCAGACATGTGAGGGACTGTTGGGAGCAGAGGAGTAAATTCAGGGTCTTCTCTAATACGTGTTGTTAGATGTGACAGAATGCCTGACTTCCGAGCCAGAAGAGACAAAGAGAGACACAGAGGACTCTCAGGAATTCCAAAGGAAGATAAGAGAAGGAAGGAAGGGCACAAGGAAAATGCAAGACAAACAAGAAGTTAGATCATAAAGAGTAGAACTATATGGAAGTATTCAAAATAAAAACTTTCAGATCATAAATCATGTGACATAACCAAAGCATACAAACATGCTATTTATAGAAAGCAACCTGAAACAAGATGAAACAGAAAGAATTCAAGTAATGAGATAGAGAATATGGACCCATAAATGTTAGCCAGAAAAGTTGCCTGATAATAGCACCACCAGAGAAAATAAATTCTAAGGTCCCAAACCTCCCTAAAGATAATGGAGTCATTGTTTAATGATAGCAAAAACAATTCCAAGGAAATTAGCAGAGCAATCTCCAATTTCTATGCTCTTACCCACAGAGTCTCAAATATCAGAAGCAAAAATTACCAGCCCCAAATTCCCCGATATTGTTAGAAGACCTTAACAACCCAAAGAAGTGGTCATGCTGACAAAATGCTGCCAGGGATATTTGTAGGACTCAAGCAATGTAGTGAACGAGCTTCATGGAGCAGCCCGCACTAGGGCCAAGTCTCAGAACCACAGGCTCTACATACGATGGTGACGGAACTTAGGGGACTGACAGCTCTCCAGCTGGGACAGCAAGTCTGAGCGACTCCAGCAGCTCACCCTAGACACTGTGTTCTATGATCACTGTGCAGTGACTAAGAGCAGTGACTGCTCTCCAGAGGACTGGGGTTCAATTCCTAACAACTACATGACAGCTTACAACTGTCGGTAACTCCAGTTCCAGAGACTCCAACATGCTCGTACAGACAAATGTGCACATAAAATAATAAATAAGAAGTAAAATGCATAGTCCAAAGAAAATATATTTGAAGATTCAAAGCAAGGTCAGTGACATGGCTCAGTGGGTAAAGATGCTTAAAGCCTGATGACCTGAATTCAATCCTAGGTACTCACATGGTGAAAGAATAGAATTTCTACAAGTTTTTCTGTGATTTCCATCTGTGTGTTATGACAATTCAGTACTCACACATGCATGAGCACACACACACACACACACACACACACACACACACGGTAATTACAAACAAAACAAGCCATTCCTTTCTTGGAGTCCTTCTTACTTTTGAGAGACCTATCTTAGTGTTTCTTTAAAAATCTTCATTTGATTTGATCAAAACAACAACAAAAATAAACCCAGAAACACCCAAAATAAACTTCCTGAAAAAAAATCTATGTGCCAAAAATTTTAAGTCCTGGTGGAAACACACACACACACACACACACACACACACACACGGTAATTACAAACAAAACAAGCCATTCCTTTCTTGGAGTCCTTCTTACTTTTGAGAGACCTATCTTAGTGTTTCTTTAAAAATCTTCATTTGATTTGATCAAAACAACAACAAAAATAAACCCAGAAACACCCAAAATAAACTTCCTGAAAAAAAATCTATGTGCCAAAAATTTTAAGTCCTGGTGGAAACACACACACACACACACACACACACACACACACAAAATGAGAGTATCTAGCCATGTATCTATACCATAGCTGAGCAATGAAGCGGAACAGCACCTTGAGCAGACCGTGACCTTGAAAACATTTATGGAATCCCTCTGTCTGCTTACCTGCATACATATCTTCTCACTGTGTGTGCATGCAGTGCCCTCAGAGGCCCGAAGAAGGCATCATATCCCCTGGAACTGGAGCTATATATGGCTATGAGCCACCACGAGGGTGCTGGGAACAAACCTTGGCCCTCTGCAGTAGCTGCTAATGCTCTTAACTGCTGAGCCATTTTTAATACAGCCCCTGGGTGCATTTTTCCCCCAAAGGTAAAAGTCTAAGGAAAATTAGAAAGTCTCAGAAAATTAGAAAATAGCCAGCAGAGTCTATTCCAATAAGATCTATCCCAATAAAGTCTATTTCAGAAGGAATGTAATACATTGCAAAAAAAAAATCCAAATGGTAAGTCAGTAATATACAAAAATGGGAGGCTGTCTTCCTGTTCCTCACCCAAACTGCCCCCCACAATGTTAACAGTCGCTCACACCACCCAACTTCTCCACCTCCAAACTTGTCCTTCAAGGAACTG
>LOEQ01000855.1:116137-144542 GCA_001685075.1 Bramus lutescens
TGTCCTGGAACTAGCTCTTGTAGACCAGGCTGGCCTCGAACTCACAGAGTTCCCCCTGCCTCTGCCTCCCAAGTGCTGGGATTAAAGGCATGCGCCACCACAGCCCGGCGAGACAACTGCTCTTAACTGTGGGTATGAGGACAAATGTTTATAGATTGTGGTTATGGATTATGCTGGTTTAGTGCATTGAAGGTTGTAAATTCTCCTCCAATAACCATGATTTCATTAACACTGAGTAGTTAGCTAGATCTGCAGGACCAGGCATGGTCTCCCTCTTGTTGAGCAAGTCTTAAGTCTAATTAGAGAGCAGTCGGCTACCATTAAGCTGTGCATGCCACTGCTGTGTCTGTACGTCATCATGCCATGCGGGTTGTTGATGTGGTTCATAGATGCCATAGCAGGGTAGCCTGTCAGTTGCCTCCCTCCTTTGGAAGCTTGCGTGGCACCTTCTGGTACCATGAATGCTGGTCTTCAGGGAGGATGCTTTCAGGTCAGATCCAACTCAGGGGTCTCTGGGCTCTGTGTCTGAAGTTCATGATGTCTTCCTTCAGCAATAGGGAAGAGCAACCTTCCACCTTTGAGGACTAGCCAAGGGCAGCATCAGTAGGCAATATGTTCTGGGGCTGTCTTAGAAAGTCCTGACCAACAAACCAAAGAGGGCTTCTCATGTCTGGAGTTGGGGGATTTGTTAGGTGATCTTTGGCTCTTGGGGGCAGGATTATGAGCCGCGATGAGAAAGGCTCATTAAAGCTATATATGTGTATTTATTCACTGAATCACATGCATTATAGTTGCTTTTTCAGATAAATAGTTCTTAGAATAATTCCTTGTAGCTTTTTCAGACACCCATATTGGTTTTTGCCCACCCCTTTCCTTCTTTTGTATTTACCTCCCTCTCCCTTTCCCAAGGAGCCTCTCTTTTTCTCCATTTCTCCTACTGGAACACCGTGAATTTTTAAACATAGATTTAAACTGCTCCCCTATGAGGCTCATTCCCCTGTGTGAGAAAGGCCTGGCTCTAGGAACCATGGTTTCAACCTTTTGAGTCTGGAAGATGAGAAATGAGATGTTGTGGTTTTAATTTGTTCCTTTTTTGACTGTGAGTGAGGTCTGCTCCCCCTCATACACTTTAATTTTGGAAAAATTACAGAAAGTTTTCAGAAAAGTTGTAGAGGTAGATCAGCCAGTTCCCACATACCTATCACCCAGTTTCCCCTAGCATTAATGCGTCAATGTCTGGCCTAACCACAGCTCATTTACCAAAACTAAGAAACCAATGTTAGTACAATACTAAAAACTAAACTCCAGGCTTTCACTTTTGAGCAAAACTAGGCATGTTTTGGTGAAAGCAAGGCTTGCATGTAAAGATGCACGTACCAGAGCCCCTCTCTTTCCTGAGCTCACACCATATCTAGCACTTTAAACCATATCCAGCACCTTAAACCTTCACACCATATCCAGCACTTTGTGCTGTCCACCCAAGCCTCTAAAGGTCAGAAAGGCTGGACTCCATGGAGCATGGAGCATGGAGCATGTTTTCTCTCCTTATTTTGGGAAACAAATACAGCATCTGCTGTTAAATGTCCAGATAGGCTCTTTGTTCCATCAGCAAGTGCCAAGGCCCACAAGTAGGATGCTTCATCCATTAAAGTCTCAGGGAAACAAGTGGGACCACAAAATATCTCCTCTCTACGTGTACACTGAGCACAGGGTGGGGATGGCTGGGTTGACGCTCCTGTCTGGAGATTTGTTGCACATCCGGCTAGAGATTTCTCAGGGTGTTATCAGGGGGTGAGAATAGCAGAAGAGGACCCAGAGGCAGGAATAGAGAAACTCCTTTCTCCAAATGCTTCATGGATACCAAGCCTTCATGTAAGTAAACAAAGCACTTCACCATACAACCGCATTGTTTCCCAGTAGTTTCCCAGTTACCCAGTGTCCTTCTCCGGTAGAGAAATCTGAGGTGTATTTGTTCCAAAACACACATAGGAAGAAGCTGAGCCGGTGCTTGAGCTGGCTTCTGACCTCCTACAGAGCTCTGTGTGCTCCCTCTCCGTGCAGTCTGTGGTTTGCTGTTCAGGGTTGCCCTGCGAAAGCACAGGGTTAGGTGTGTTCCACAGAGGAGGAAGTTGAAGCTTGGAGAGGTGAGGCCATGGGTCTGACAGGAAGGGCTGGCGTTCTCAGCCAGCCTCGCCATCTGTGTGTGATCCGCCTCCCGCACAGCTGCCTGCAGTATGACAGAGTCTCCTGGGTGTTTTTGAGCTGCCACCACCACATCGGAGGACAACAGCTCGTCTGTGCGAGTTCATTGCTGACTCCTCTTTGGGGACGTGCCTCTGCCTGTCCTTTTCAAAGCGGGGGTTTCCGGGCCCTTCTCATCCTCTCACCACCCAGTCCCCAAATCCCCTTCCATCGTTACCTGACTTCAGGATATGTCTAGAGCCTGGGTCCAGAAACTGTACTAGGTACAGAGGAGATGAGGAGGAACATGGTGGATAAAAGTAGGTGCCCTGAGGGAGCTTCCATTCTCCGGGAACAAAGAAGGCATCTGACCTAGAGGCCTAGAAACTTCTGTGGGTCCAAGTTGATTCTCCTTTCTGCTGGGCTCTGAGCATCCTGGTGTTTCCTGGGACGGTGGCACGTTCTAGTGGCTGTTCTAGAGGCTCAGGATGTTTTCTCCCTGGAGGCCTGGCATTCTGCAGTGCTCCAGTATGTCACCACAGGCTGAGGGCAGGTCCCCAAGCTGTTCTTGGGGCTCATGTGCGAATGCACGTGATTTACCGTGTCTCACCGCGCCACATGTCTTTAAAATTACAGTGCCCATTTCCTGCTGAAATAATTTTCACAAAGAGTGGCTCCTATTACCACAAGAGGCGTGCAGACGTCATGATTTATTATTATTTATGGTCCCAAGGCCTTGTTTATGCAAGACGGGTTAGGTGCGTGCGATAGAAATGCCATTATGCAAATGACATTGAATGTCCTTACTGCGCCTAAATAATTTTTGTGTTGGACGATTAAACCTCATCTGTTATTGATATGGACTGCAGTCGGGCTATTACAGAGTCCCAACAGTACTTACTCCCAGTAATGGGAAAATTGAGAGAGAGAGACCAACACAATTGCCCCAAGTGGGCCGTGATGGTCTGGAAGGAGCTAACACCTCTGAGGCCTGAGCAGAGAGCGCCATGGACTCCTCCTTGGGATAAATAAGGCAGGTAGCGCAGGCAATAAATTAAGTTCGGGTTGGAGTGGGCGCCTTAGAGGATTTGCGGCCCCTCAGTCTTGTGATTTAGCTATTTGATTTAGCCAGGGGACCAGAGCTGGGGCTGAGGGAGATGCTAGGGCGGAGGGGAGGGGACCAAGGGTGGCACCTATGATGCTGGGCATCCAATCTGCTTTGCCCGTGCTGCTTCTGCGCTCTCCTGCTCGTGTGTGCTCTCACTCCCACTCCCACCCCCCTTTTTTTGACACAGCTGTGAAGTCCCATTTTGATCAGTGTTGATAGCTTATGAATTCCAAAATTGACAAAATTTACAGAAAAATGAGGATAATCCATCTTCCTTAGCAGCCTGTCAGGAGCTGGCTATACTTCATAATCTCCAATTACAGATGCTATTTTCCGACATTTACATGCAGATATTAGAACCAAATGAAAATGAGAAACAAAGAGAGAATGGAAATGCAGCTATTTATATGTATAAAAGACAAACAGGTAAATTTGAAACATTTAGATTGGATTTGGGGGTCCCTCTAGGAGGCTGGAAAGAGACAGCCTGAAGCACGTGGGGTCTGAGAACAAAATGGTCTGCCTGGGTTCTGGCAGTTTGGGCTAAAAATGGGTAGAAACTGAGGACATTTGTCTGGTAGTAAAGGGTACAATAGTGTCTTCCCCAGGGCTGTAACACAGATTTCACAGAAGGGCACACTTAGAACCATCTATGTTTATGGGGAGGGGTGTCTGCCACTGGGTTGATTTTTTTCTCCGAGATCGATATCAAAAAAGTTGATCAGTTCTGATGACAAATGCCCAGATTCCCCTTGACAAGGGGTCTCAGGAAGGTGCCACCGCCTGTTGGAGAAGGGCTCTGGCCAGGTGCACGATGAGTTGCCAATAACTTTTCAAACGGGATATAAATAATACAATTAATGGGAAACCAAGGGGTACCGAAAGATGGATCATGCCTGCTTCCTTCTCGGGGCTAATCTGGTGAAGAGAGGAGGGCATGGGAGGCAGCTTAGTGATGAAAATGTTCTTCCCATAAAATTGAAGGGAGAACAGCCTTGTTGCCCTCGCAGCTGTATGTGGCACCGGCTTCTGGAAAGCCGGTGATATTAATTAGCACCGCTTTGGATTAAACTCTCCCAACCATGTCGGATGGTACGATTTTTCTCTTTGTGAGCTTGACACAGGGTGGCAAGGAGAAGCCTGCCTAGATTTCTCAGCCTCCTATTATACCAAACTTGTCTTCCACTTAAGGATCAAATCTCCTCCTCTTCTGGAAAGGAAAATGAGATATTTGGAGGGGGTTTGCTAGGCAGTTGGGCTCAGAGATGGTTTTGTTGGATGAATGCAGGGATTGGAGATGGGTCTCAGTTGCCTTTGGCTTGATAGCTTTTGTTTGTTTGTGCAGAGTTGTTTCTAGCCAGCATCTTTGTGTTAGCTGAGCCTTGATTTGCAGGAAAGGAGCTAAATAAATGAATGTGAGCAGCAGTGGAAGGAGAACAAGGCTTGCTTTAAACCAACCCAAACTGAGCCTTTAGGGGAAATGGGCTTGTTTACATGTACAGTCTCAAGGCAAACGGCTTGCTTGTTCAAATAAATTATAGGCATTAGCCCTAAAAATAATTATACTGCTTTGTTTCCTGTTCTGTGGGCCAGGCTTCATGAAATTAACACATTACTGCAAAGTGCAGACAGTGTGTAATGGAATCAGAGGCTCTGACGCAAACTTCACCTTGACAGAAAGGCACATAAGCAGAGAGCAGCACTGCCATTGAGCCCACCTTTTCTTTACTGCAACTCAGATGAAATTTGGGCTTCTCCAGAACTGCTGAAACCTAAGGCCAGCCAGCATCTCCTTCCATCAGCTTCTAGTAAAGTCAGGGTGTCACCTTCGGTAAAGAACACAGAGCGCACGAGCCAACTGATGGGTAGGTGCCCAGCTTGTCCTTAACGATGCTAAGAATACCATGCCCCTCCTTTCTCTATTGTTTCCCATGGGTGTGAAGATTAATTGTTAATGTTGACATTTGATCTGAGCATGTCCATCCTTTGAATTTATCACATAGGAACTTTCTGTGGCAGAAGGCTTGCTTCAGCACTAAGCATCACAAACAAATCATACACAAGCTTCAATATTAAAAGGGAGAATATGGGAGGCAGTTGCTGAAGAGATAACTCAGTGGTTAAGAGGGCTTGCTGCTCTTGCAGAGTTTGTTTCCAGCACCCACATGGTAGCTCATAACCTTCTGTAACTTCTGTTCCAGGGCTTCTAATGCCCTCTTCTGCCCTCTGAAGGCACTGCATCTACCCAGTACACATAAATTCGCATATACACAGAAATTAAGAAAAAGAAATGGTAAAGTTAATGACGTCTGTGACTGGGCTAATCTGAGGGCATTTTATTTTTAAAAAAATATTTAATATTGTAGTATTTGTTATGCTTTTGTGTGTGTGTGTGTGTGTGTGTGTGTGTGTGTGTATGGGGTGAGGGTGGGGGATGGGTTTCTGTGAGTGCATTGCCCATGGAGGCCACAAGAGGGCACTGGATTCCCTGGAGCTTGGGTTACATGTCTTGGTGAGTATCTCACCACAGCGGCTGGAATTGGGTCCTGAGAACAGAACTCTGGTCCTCTGCAAGAGCAGTCTGTACTCTTAAGCACGAAGCAGCCTCTCCACCCCAGCCTGGTAGTATTTTCCAGAAGACGTCATTATTGAGCGAGGATCTGAGGGGCAGAGGGAGCACCGAGGCAGGAGGTTTAGTTAGCAGTAGGTTGAAGATGCTGGAGACTGTGAGAAGCCACACCTGGCCTTGCAGCTGGCCCCCTTGCCCTGGGCAGCAGCTTCACTTCAAGGCAATGGAGAAACAGAGACACGAACATAGACTCGAGAATCAGCACATGCATTTCCCCCTACTCTGTATGTTCCTCAGCCTCAGTGTTTTCATCTGTGACGTGACAGGGCTAAGGACAGTGACCAAGGGTTGGTCACGGCGGCGTTCATTCTCTTGTACTTTTTTTTTCTTTTTATTTGCTGATGGGAACTGGTTTTCACACATTCATGGTACTTGGCACCTGTACCTCATGCTCACCATCTGTAAGGGGGTTTGCGATACTCTGCGGGATTGTTCGGAGGATTAAATGAATCAATACCTTTTAACCTGCAACAGTCCCCTGAGTGTAGGAAGCACATGAAACATGCGAGCTATTTCCAGTTTTTAAGGTGCATTAGGATTTCTTTGAGTTCTAGCAAAATCCTCTAAACCATAGATGGTGGATCTGTGTTCATGGATTTCTTAGTCTTTTTCTGGAAGTTCCATCGCAGTTTCTTTTTGGCCTAGGGAATCTTTAGTGACAAAGAGGCCATTCTCTTCAGGCTCCCTGTGTTTGCCTTTGCAGAGAATTGCCTGTTAGAGAGTCCTTTCTGACAGGGGACAGAAGGGGCAGAGAAGTGGCCTTTTGGCTTAAGGGAGGGGTGGGAAGAATAGGCATGGTTCTACTCTGCTCTGCTAGTGGAGGGGGTCAGAAGANTTCCCTCCCCACCCCACCCATATCCTGTCCCTGCTCTATCTGATAATTCTCTCCTAGAAGGGAAGTGGTCCATTATCATTTCTTCTTGGTCCTAGGAAAAGCTCCCTCTCCTCCTCACAGCTGGACAGTATGAAAGAAGGCGAACTGTGGGCATCTTGGGGTGGCTCCTCATCTCCCTTGATGAAAAGGGTCCTCTTTTTTCACCCATACTCAGGCATCTTGGTAGATAAGAATCCCACATTTCCTTGAGAGGAATGACCCTCCCAGCTTATTGTTAGCTTTAAAGCAGGATGGGAGAGCCATGGGGAAAGCTGTGGAATTTGGCTGCATAAGATGGAGCTTTGTTTCTGGAACTTTCCTTCCTTCTACACATAAGGAACTGAACGGATTGATCATCTGGAGCAGGCCCAAGCTTCACAGAGTCTTCCTCCCCTACCCTCAGGCCTCAGCCCTGCAGGCCCTCACCCTGCCCAGTGGCCCTAGATGTGGGTGTCAGTTCTCAAAATGCCCCAAGGTTCAGATCTTTGTCAGGACAATGAGGGTGTCATTGTGGGGAGGGGCCTTCCAGTTTATGTCTGGAGACACATAGCTTGCCGATACCACACTGGTTGGCGGGCGTGGGGGTGGGGAGGAAGCGAATGCTTATTTATTTTGTGTCACATACACAATCACTTCTGCTTCCTTCTAATAAAGTTGGAGTGAGTGTTCATGGCCTCGGAGAGCAACTGGAGGCCAGGAAATGAGGACCCCAGAATCCGAAGCAAGTGCCCCAGCCACAGAAGGGGTGCAGAAGGGACAGCGGGCCCCCTGGAGCCCTGTATGGAATCAGACAGTAAGACACCAGCCTGGGAAGCTCAGGGGACATTTGATGGCGGTGGAGTAGAGAAAGCTCACCTGAGGCCTCCAGGGTGAGCACTGTTCCCAAGCTGACTCTTGTGGCAGTAGAGTTGACCCTCAGGAAGTGGTGAATTCCTTGTCACCAAGACACACATTTGTTGAGCTCTGAACACCGGATAGACGCTGGCATCTTGCCTTTGGGTCCCAAGCCTTGAGGCTTACCTAAGGCCTACCAGAGGCCAGAGAAGGGTTTCTTCATTACTCTTTGCTTAAAGTTTCCCTGGGACTGAAGGCATGCCCTCTGACCCCATTTCTGGAATGTCTCTGCTTTGCCCATCCCACCTAGAAGCTTTTTGGGATGCTCTGGGGTTGCAGACAGAAAGAAGATACACCATCCAACTTTGCATTCGTCTCCTTGGAAGCCCTTTGCTCCACCGAGAATCGTTTTGACCCAGACAGGGCCACCGTCCTAGAGAGACAACAGATTCAGTCTCTGCCAGTCTTATCCCTTACTCTGCTAGAGCTGAAAGACCTTCGTCATTGCTTGTCCCTCTCTTACACTGCAAAGCCCCTCAGACACCACTGGTAAAACTTAGCCATGCACCTGTCCCTGCCCTCTTGGTTCCAAGCATTTGTGCCACTCTGATTTGAGCTGGGTCAGGAGCTGCTGCCACCAAGATAAGGGGGACTCTGAAACTCCTTTAGAAGCTGACACTCTAGCTGGAAGATGGGGACCCTGAGTAGTTAAGACCGCCATGGTGATGTTGTTTGGTATATCTGCACACTGGCGTGTCTGGGGGGCATAGAGGAGGGAAATCAGGAGGCCTTCCAGGATGCTTGGCAATTCCTGCCTCAAGCTGCTAGGAGTAGCCGTACTTTGTAGGTGACGGATACTATTATTAGTGTCATTCATAGTCTCCAAGCAGCAAAAACTTTATTTTCAAATTTTGCTTCATTTAATTTGGTTAGTAGAGACAGGATGCTAAAGCCTGTTTGTGTGTAGTTGTATTTTGAAAACAAATGTAAACTTTTGTTTTGAGATCGCTGTATACGTATGTAGAGTAATGCAGAGGAATCACATGCCTCTTTCACCCAGTTTCCCATAATGACCTCATAGCTAGGTGTGGTGACTGGCAGCTGTACCCCTGACACTTATGGAGTCCACCATCCCCTCTGCGCCTCCACTTCTTAGCAGTTTCACTGAAGTATTTTCCACCCTAATATTTTAGCTATTATCCTGTTTAGTAGGTATTTTTCAAGTTTTTTGTTGCTCTTGTTGTCTGTTTGTTTTTTAAACATGCCTGGCCATTGGTAGTGGAAAAAAGGAAAGGAAAGGGAAGGGAAGGGAAGGGAAGGGAAGGAAGGAAGGAAATAGGAAAGAAAAAAAGAAAGAATAGAAAAAGATCTGCCCTCCAATTCCTGTGCTCTTAGCATTCCCTCTTCTGTGTTTTCGTGGCCTTCCAAAATTGCTCACAAATATCCAAATTCCAGATAAGAAAAGGAGCTGAGAACAAGAAGTGTGTGACTATTTTCTCAGTTCATTTCATAAACTTAGGTGAGACCTAGCACTGGCCTCTGTCTGGGGCAATGGCTACGTATGAGTGAAGTCTTTTTCTGCTCCATCTCTGCCTCTGGGCTGAAGGACCGCTGGCGTGAGCAGGCATGAGGACACCCGGGCTCCCTCCTGAGCTGCTCTTCCTCATCTGCCCACACCCCAGGGTCCCAGTGAGATAGTGGACCTGCAGGATGTGGCAGGGAAGGTACCAGCCAGGAGGAAGGTGGGACCAGAGGAAAGAGGTCTTACCAAACCTTAAGTGTCAGGGACTTCCCAGAGGCTGGAGTAGGGATGTGGCAGGCTGGAGAAGCAGAGCAGGCATGGGGAGAGGGGGCGGAGAACCAACTCTGGCTCTTCTTGGCCTCTTGGATGTTCTCATTATGCCACGGTACTCGGGGGCTGCTGTTGAGATTACTTCCTCCTTGCTGGGACCGGATACCTGGAAACAGCCAGTTAAGGGGGGTGGGTTTATTTTGCTTGGGTTCTGAGGGATGCATTCTGTCCTGGAAACTAGGAAGAAGTGGCAGAAGGATGAGGAGACTGGCTGCACAGCATCTCTCGTCGGGATGCAGAGGCATGAATGTGGTGCTCAGTCCCTGCTCAACGGTGCCCCACTTCACTACTAAGGCTTGAAACAAATCTTTCAAAGATTCTTCTAAAGATGTTGAGCAGAGTGTAACCATCTCATTTATCATACCTGAAAAGTTAGCAAATTCCTTGATGTTATCAAGCACGAGTTTCCCATTTTATGGCATGATTTTTTTTTTAGTACATGTTTTACGGTTTGCCTAAATCAGGGTACCTATTGAATTGATTGACATGTTTCCAAGTCCCTGTTAGCTTGGTGGCCTCCTTGCCTCTCTTTTCTCACCTTGGGAATTCACTTCATGAAGATGGAGGTGGTACTTTGTCTTGTGGGCCAGTGATAACAGCAGAGAGTTATCAGCATTAGAAAGGGATTCAAGGTCATAGAGTGAACGGGCCCCAGGTGGAAGTCTCTAGAAGCCTTGAGGTGTTCTTAGGGGAAGAACCCTTACTTTCCCAGTCTCTGTCTTCAGGCCAGGCCCTGAGGACTCTCCCCCTCTTCCCTAGCCTCCTCTGGGTAGGGGCCGAGGTGAGCAAGTGTCTGGTCCTTCAGACAGACACTTAAACACTAACTACCATGGGGAGTGGGGGAAAAAGGGAAAGGAAGGAAGGGGTGGGTGTCCTGGTTCTGACTGGGCTCCCAAGGGCTGTCCGAGGCCGTAGTACCCCAGCATGGAAGTCCCCCGTTCAGGGCTGGCTGAGGGGCACCCTGAGCTCTCATACCCGTGCTGTGCCCCTCTTCTCACTTCCCTCTTTCTCACGTGTCTGTTTCTTCTCTCCTCCATGCTATGGCAGTGGTGCCCGGTGCTGATGAGACAATACTTGGTGCAGCCCCAGGCAGTGCTTTTCCAGGTAATTTCCTAGGGACCCAAATGACATCCGGCGCACACTCTTGGGACACGTGCCTCAGAGTCTGTGGCTAGGACTCCTCAACCGCTCAGTACCTGTCTTTCCCTTTCCCATCCATCAGATTTTCATGAGCTTCCTGAAGGCAGGCAGCCAGGATTTAGAACGAAAACACCATTTCACCCTGTCTCACTTGCATAGTCTTTCCCTCTAGAATGGGTCTAGGAGAGACTGAGCTGGGACAAGAGTCCCATGTGATAACTCCAAGTTTCATTTCTGTCTACCATTGGGCCAAGACTTCGAATGACAGATAAACATGAAGCGTGTCCACTTCTCTGTTTCTCAGACTTCAGACATCAGAGAAGGCAGCTCTGAGTGTCTTTGCAACTCTGGTGTTCAAGAGAGGGTGAGGCCCACCACAAACTGGAGTCTACTCTCTGTCAAGGAGGGTTCACAGTCTGAACTGGTGGGCATGGCCTCTGGGGCCTTAGGGGTGTCTGTGGCTGCAGGCAGAGGGGTTTAGTTCTGCTATTTGTGCGGGACTGGGCAGTCTGTGAACTGCTGGCCTCGGTTACTGTTTGTTTCTGGGTCATGGAGGAGGACGGCAGTAGGGGCTCCCAGGAGAGGGAGCAGGAGCCTGATATGACAGCTTCAGACAGACTTTGCAGGGCTCAGAGAAGGGGAGAAGTGGGGAACACAGCTGGGCTCTGTGACTGGGGGTAACTGGGATGGGGTGATGAGCTCGGAGTGTGGGTGTATCAACACATAGTGTGTGTCTGTTTGTGCCCTCTACATTCACATCCCATTGGCTTGCCCTCAGCTTCCCGAGTAACAGAGAAATGGAAGAAGACAGGAACCGGGCACCAGGAGCCCTCTCATCTCTGGCTCATCTCTCATCTTTACATCATCTCATCTTCTTTTTTACAAGAGTCTATCTCTCCTAGGCCCCATTTTCCACAAAGGACTTGTTTGAGGTGATCTGAGGAGTGATTACGCATGTCTAAAGTCCGTCTGAAGGAGTCCAAATGTACTGTAGCGAAAAGGGGAGGCTGGTGTTCCAGGGCCCAGCAGTGGTGTGGTTCTGCTGGTCGAGCCCCGAGTTTGACTGAGCTTCCAGCCGGCCCAAGCAAAAGGGGACACACAGTGGGTTTCTAATGTGCTAGTTGTTTGATCGGAGGCAAATGAACAACTCAGCATGGGAAATAACCTTTTCCCCCAGAGAATTAAGAGAGGGAAGGGCAAGGAACTTGAATATTCTAATAGACAGGGCTACTGTGTCACTTGGAGCTTCTAGTCAATTCTTTTGTTTTTCTGCTTTTTGAGGTAGGATCTCACTGTGTAGCCCAAGCTAGCCTGGAACTCTGGATCCCTCTGCCTCATGGGTGCTAAGATTATTAGCATGGACTGCCATTCTTGGCCTCCAGAAAATTCTTGAGATCATTAATTTATTCATTCATTCAATGCACATTTGAGGGGAGGCTGTAGGGAGGCCCTGTGTTCTGAAAGGAGAGAGACAAATAGCTGTTATATATGGAGGTGCTATGACAGAGTCATACAAGAAGCCATAGAGTGAGGAAGCAGAGGAGTGATGATTTCTTTGGTGGGTATAGAACCAGGGATGGCTTCACCAAGGAGGTCAGATTTGAGCTGGGTCTTATGGACAGTGTGGGAGCTCTTTTCATATGGAGACGGGCCCTCCAGACAGAGACAGATAGGAGCCTGGCATGTTGGAAGCCCATCCGGTGGAAGCCATGGAGATAGGAGAGAACATGTAGCCCTTGAACATCACAGACAGTTCCGAGGATAGACTGGAGGAACAACTGAGCATGCCCATGAAAGATAGTAGCCTGCTCTCAGAGGAGCAGAGGAAGAATTGTCCCTTCCCAGCAACAGCACTGGGCCCTGCTGGGTGGAGACAGAGCTGCTAGAGCCTCCTTTGTGAGAACCACCTCCCACAAGGCTGAACTCTTCAGTGAGGTTCTTTCTCTTTGCCTCCTGAAAGCCAATGGTGCTTTAGTGACTGGCATAGGGAGCCTTCACCGCATGCCTGAAAGTACCTAGTCTCGCGAACCCGACAGTTTGGAGCGACTCCATGCACTCACGCTGTCTGACAAGGGAACAAAATCAGTTACTGGTTTCCACCTGGAAATTTAAATACATGAAGAGACAGGAAATCCCCATTAGCCACACTTTTGCAAATGGCTCTGTCTCCTAGGGGGAAACCTACGCTTTCCCGCATAGCCTCAGCTGCCAGCCATGTCTGCAGATAGAGACTGTGGCCAGGGAAGGTGTGGGGGCTGTGCTGACACTTGACTAGATGCTGAGGGCCTGGAGGAGCTGCTTGTTATTTAGCTTTCTTTCCACCGAAGAGATCCATGGTAGTCCAGTTCCAGCTGGCCTACCTTCGTGTCCGCTCCCTCAGCCAGTGCCCCATTCCCGTCTGACCCCCTCCTTCCCTTCGCCTCTCAGCTCTGCTCAATTGTTCCAACTCAAGGGATGGACCTAGCTCGGCCCACCCCCAGAAACCTTTCCTGACCACACCTCACCCCATGAGAATGAACAGCTGGGTGCTTTACTTTATCTTGGATGGGCTTTCTGGGGCTCTGCATCTTTCTCCCGGAGCTTGTGGAGGGTCTCTTCTGTCTCATGCACCCGCATGCACGCAACAGGGCCCAGCATGGGTGAAGCAAACGTACACTCACTGTGCTCAGGCATCCAGGGAGACACAGAAAGAGGAACTAGGACCCATGTCCAGGCATCCAGGAGCTCTAGAAGGTACCACCTCAAAAGAGACGCCTCCTAGAGGCATGGCAGTGCACTGCAGGAGGTAGCTGCCTCTGGGGAGCTTTTATCTCAGAAGCATTCTAGGGCGTGGGCCGCAGTTCTGTCCTACAGGGAGGGAATCTGGACAGCGACCTTTCCTTTCCCCAACAGCTCCCTGCTGCATGGAATGCAGAAATGCTCTTCAAATGCTGCTGTTTCTAACTCGCAGCAGGAAACGGATTTTCCTCTCTACCCACTCATATGTGAACCACGATTTACAAAATAGGGCTTAACTTTTCTAGGTGTGAAAGCCTTGGTCTCTCTGTTCTATGACTTCTAATTCCGCTACCAGTGAGCTGGGGATATAGCTCAGCCGGTAGAGCGACTGCCTGGCATGCATGAAGCTCTAAGTTCAATCCCCAGCACGGCAGGAAACTGAGAGTTATGATCCATGCTCGCTATCCTGGCCCTGGGGAGCTGAATGTAGGAGGATCAGAAGTTCAAGGTCATTTTCAGCTACATAGTAAGTTTAGACTAGCCTAGGCTACATGAAACCCTGTTTCAAAACAACCCCAAAATAGCATCAAGAACCAGCTAAAAGAAAATAAAACAAAGAAACTCAGCTTTAAATAGTTGGAACCAATGGTTTGATTTCATCACTGTTACAGGTTGGGCCTCACAGTTAGAGAATCATTAGGGTAGCTGTCAAGATGCTGGGGTGAGAGGGACCCATGTTTGAATCCTGGGACCGAGGTGCTGTTTGGCTTTAAGTTCATCATGTTTCTTCTAGAATCGACGTCTCAAGCTTTCGCATTGAGAAGTGGAATAACACAGCCCCCTTCATGGGCAGAGCTTGACTTGAGATGGAAGTCACGGGTGAAGTCCCTGACACGGTGTTCTCTGGAAGCTGGGAAGGGCTGCCTGAGCAGCATCACTGCCAGCTGAGGCTGAGGGCTGCAATGGAGCTGAAAGGGACCGCAGGCCCTGGGGTCCCGAGGTGTGGCCCATTGAGGACAGCTCGGAGAGCCCCCGGGGCTTGTCAATCATCTTCCAGAAGAGACTGATTCCAAAAACGTAGCAAAGAATCCCTAGGCCCTTAGCAGGCCGGGCTACTCCATGGAGAAGCCAGGCTGGGGCCCAGGTCTACCTGCACCAGGGACCACTAGAAATCTGCAATAATTAACATGGTGTGTTATTGGCACCAGGAGAGATCAATAGAGCAATGAAACAGGATCCAGGTTGGAAAGCCATCTGTGCACATACGGAACCTTGATATATAGGTAAGGAGGTGCACAAACCAGCAGGAAGAGATGGACTCTTTAATAATATATAGGTAAGGAGATGATGTACAAACCAGCAGGAAGAGATGGACTCTTTAATAACCAGCAATGGGCAACCGGTTATCCATTCAGAAATGGGGAGAAGGGAGAGATTAGATCTTTATACCAGACACAAAAATCAATCCCAGGTGGATTAGAGACCTAAATGCAAAAGGCAAAAGCACCTAATACAGCCAGCTTCAGGTCCTGCCCAAACTCCCCAGGCACAAACATGGCCTCAAGGGATGGAGAATGAGGCCTTGGGAAGGGACACGGGGATGCTCACACAAAGTGACCTGTCACAGTGAAGACAGGAGCGGGTCTTCGTCATCTTTCCGTCCCACCCCAATGCCTCTTCCTCCTCTGGAAGGTCTTCTTCTGGGGACCGTTCCTCAGTGGACATGTGTCCCACTCCACCCGCTGGCCCTGCCAAGTGGTGCCGCAGGAATAGCAACCATCATTTCCCAAGTACATGAGGAACTTCAAGTCACAGGCTCTCAGCCTCCTCACTCATCTGCTACTGTCCCTGCCTGCCAAGCATGTCATCTTGAACAGACAGGATGTGACCCTGTTAGCAAGGCCAGGTTCCAGAGAAGCCCCCGGGCCAAAACTTGCTACACACAACCGAAATCTTTGTCTTTCAATGTTTGTAGTGGGATTTGGAAGGGGTGCGAAGACATGTCATTTATGGTTATAATGTCGTCCTTCCTTGAATGGGAAGGTCCAGGCTGGTATTTTTTCTGCCTTCCCTGGAAGACATTCTTCAATGGCTTCAGTGTCAAGGAAATGGCTCATCATAGGCTTAGATTTCATGAGTGACTTAAAGAAATGGATACGACTCGCTGCCCAGCACATTTATTGTTGTTGTGGGTTTGATAAATCTGACATCTGTGCCTGGAACGTTTAGCACACAAGTGTTCATAGACTTCCAGAATCCAAAAGTCACTCGTCAAACTGCGACTTGGTTGGCTCTATGTGCTGAATTAGGGCTGGGAGCTTCTCGTCAGCTGGCCCCTGGATCGGGATTCTCTCTGATCTTCTGAGGACCTAGCCCTCTTTCTCGTCTTTGTCCATCTGTGAAATGGGTCTGGATTGGGTGATTCCTCAAACTCCCTTTTAACACTTGTTTTTGGGGTTCCACCCTGTTGTCTGAGAGCCCCCAAACCAGAAACCAGGCTGCCCTTGCCCTTGGCAAGTAGACTCTTATTTCTGCCTTGCTTGCTCTGACGCCTCCCTGGCCTCTGGGGCTGAGCCGGGGAATCTGTCGGTTAGATCTGACTTCTTGCTATGCTGTGTGAACTCCTCCTGCCCATCTTTTCACCTGGGAACAGTGGTTGGTTCTGGAGACATGTGCTGCTCCGTTGAGCTGCATCTGCCCTTTCCACCTGGGTTTCCCGGAATCTCTGCGGACAGATCATGGCCTTGCATCTGATCAGGGTGCCTCTAGGCTACATGCTGAGATGTCTGCTTCCTCTTTCAGACCACAGAGTATTCAGCCATGGCTTCACTGGCTGGAGGCCTGGATGACATGAAAGCTAACTTGACAAGCCCCACCCCTGCTGACATCGGAAGCAGCGTTCCAGGCCCGCAGTCCTACCCCATTGTTACAGGTGAGCATACCTGGATGGGAATTTAGGGGTGAGAGAAGAAGAGGGAGGGAGGGAGGGAGAGAGAGGGAGAGAGAGAGAGAGGTTGGAAGTTGTACTTTGTGCTTCTGGATATGACTGGTCTCTGCTTTAATGAGGTCATGAGGTCCCAGCTCAGGTCAGGTGGCACACTGCTGGGAAACACAGGACACAGGTTGTGACTGAAATGCGACATGACTGCACGCTGCTTCCCTAAAACCAGAGGAGAATGAGTGCTGAGAGAGGCAGGGATTGCAGTTAGAGGGCCCTGTGGTGGCGCCAGGCACTCAGAGGTCTGGGGTTTCTTCCTTTCGTGAGCCAAGAAACTCTGTGGGCTGGCATCACCTTCCAGGAGAAGAGGGGCTCTGAGTCACCGCTGGTGCTTCAGATTTCCAGTCTGAGGCTGCGCACAGCCTAGGCTAGGAGGTGCTGGGTCCATGCCANGGCTGGCTTTTCTGGCAGCCTCCATTATCGCCATCAGTTTGAGAATTAAGAGTAGGGACCTCAGGCTGGTGGTGCCGCTCAGCCAGGGATCTGCCCAGCATGTGCGGGGGCCCGCTCAGGCAGGGTTCTGCCCAGCATGTGCGGGGCCCGAGTTCTGTCCCCAGTGCAGGCCTCCACCCCCTGCAGGGCTCCAACCTGTCCTGTGCCAACTATCTTGGGTGAGCTGTACCAGAATTCCAGCTGTGGTCTTCTGATCTTATGCTGGGGACAGTGACAACGGCTGCACTATGGGGACTCTTGTGAGGATGACCAGGTCCTCACACACGAGGAGATTGGACTCTTGCCTAGCACAAAGTAATTAGCCAGCAAGTGTGTCTTCTGTGACTCCCTGGAGCCCTCTCATGCTGGTCACTGTAGGACTCGCTGCTGTGGGGGATCCCCTTCTCCAACCCAGCACGGTGGAGCCCTGGAATGGTCACTACAGCCAGCTCTGGGAGGGAGTCTCACCCAGGAGGCAGGAGGGTCTCTAGAATATGAAACATACAGACAGCGGGGGCTGGCGGGCTATACTTGGCGGGCTATACTTGGGCTGGAACTTAGGATCCAACCAGAGATGGCAAGATGTCCCCATTGGCTGATGGTCATAACCTGAAAGTAGTGACAGAACCAAGAAATTCTCATGTATTTGAAGCGGAAGGATGAATGAGGCAAGATCTAAGGCCCAAGCGTCCCTTAGTGACAAAAAAAGAGGCCTGTCTCTGAGACCTAACAACCAAGTCAGCCCTGGGGCTCAGGGTAAAAACAACCAAGCCCTGTGTGCAGGTCTGGGTATCACATAAGCGTTGGGCAGAGAAAGAATGACTAGGTACTCGGTTTAGCTAAGCTGGGAACAACCCGAAGCCAGCTGAGCTTCAGGGAGGAGGTAAACAGAAGGGACGCTAGCCAGGGAGCTCCAGACAGTGAAGTGTTTCCTGAGGACCCCTGCCGGGGTTCACTAGGGACCTCTATAACAATATTGCCATTATACAGGGGCAGAAGCCAAGCTGAAATGTGCCCACTGTATGGAGTAAGAAACTGAGTTACAGCCACCCCCGCCTCCTAGGAAACTGCGCTGCAGAGGAAAAGTTTGGGGCAGGATTTAGGAAGTGTGTTTGGGCGCATGCTTATTTAGGCAGCTAATAGTCCAGTGAACACTGAGGCTAAGATTCTTGTCTGTGGGAAGGAGATGCATGCTTGTTAGCTAAGGCTAATCTGGCCTTCAGATAAATCTAATTGTGCCTCATGGGGCTTTTTAGAAAATTTGATCCAAGACTTAAAAAAAAAAGCCTTCTGATTTTTCAAAATATTTGAAGAGTTGGCCCCATTGGGCCGCAGTCCCTTGGACCATGGCAGGTTGGGGCTCAGTGGCAGCAGCTTCCCAAACAGGCCTCCATGGTTCCCAGCCAAAGGCCACCACATTCACATTAGAAACCATGCATAGAAAGGAGTGTGTGTTATACTTGGATCTGCAGAGTTGCAGTTGAAAAGGCCAGCAGCATGCTATAGGAGCTCCCAGACCTGCAGGATGCTACAGGGGCTCCCAGACCTGCAGGATGCTACAGGGGCTCTCAGACCTACATCATGCTACAGGGTCTCCCAGATCTGTAGTATGCTACAGGGGCTCCCAGACCTGAAGGATGCTACAGGGGCTCCCAGACTTGCAGGGGGCTGCAGGAGGGCCAGAAGTAAGATGCATGGATTGGTTTTTAGATAAACCCCAGACCAGACATTAATTGTATTTATTTGAATTTCTTCATTTTTAAAATCACATTATAGCACAGGAAAGGAGTATAAACATCCCTTAACAAAATTAGAGCTATGCTTAGTTTTGAAATGTCAGGAACCTTCTAGAGCAGAATACCTATGGTATCAGCACTCAGGAGGCTGAGCTGGAGGATCAGGAATTGGAGGCCAACCTGGGCTGCCTAGTAAGACCTAATTTCAAAACACAAAAGCAAACATACAAAATGGAAGGCATACTCCGATTATCAGCATAATCATTAGCTTTCTTATAAAGAAGTAATATTTAGCAAAATAGAAGAACAAACCCTTCAACAACAATATATATGATCCTAGAGAATTAATTTAGCTTTAGAACTATGGTGACAGAACAGAACAATGGAGAGATGTTTCTTCCTAGACTGACTGTCAGAAAGGTATCCACTCCCAAGTCACCTCTTACTGTAAAACAACCCCAAGGAAAGCACAATAGACTTTAACAAAAATCATCAAAATGGCACTAAATACTGGCTAAATAAACATTGCAGGGTAGCTAGAAATGTTCTGAAGTAAAGCAATAAGTAGACATATGACAAGGTGACAAGGGGCCAGCAAGATCAGTCAGTGGGTAAAATGCTTGCTGCCCAACACACATGCATACCACACACACACACACACACACGCACGCATACACACACACACACATACACACATGAATGCAACACAAACACGCAACCAAGCAACCAAAAATAATAAATGTAATAAAATTTTAAATAAGAGCAAAAACGAGTGACAATTCTATAGTAACTGAACCTATTGTAGAAGTTGAGGTTTCAAACACATGGGCTGGGATGGACAGTGCAGAAACAGGTCCAAATACATGTGGCCAGATCCCCATTTCACTGTCTCCATGGGAACAAATGGGTTGAGTTAGCAAATAGGCTAACTAGCCAGATTTAGTCATGACAAATTGTGCTGTATATCAAAACATCACAGTGTACCCCTAAACATGTATATTTATGTATCATTTATAACAAATTCCAGTTAGTCAAAACTTAAAAAAAAGCCATAATAAACTAGTACAAAAAATCTTAGGGAAAATTATAATCTCAGTGTAGAAAAGGCCTTTAAAAATGTTTCAAATGCAAATGATTGAAAAATGTTAAAATGCAAAGCCTTTTGTATGTAAAAACATCCTAAGACAAAAATAAAAACTAGGGTAGGGAATGTAATACAGATGATAAAAGTTAGTTTGTTTAATATGTAAAGAACTTTTGTGTATGCACAAAATATTGCTAAGCAGTATTTTTATGTTTGTGTGTGTGTGTGTGTGTGTGTGTGTGTGTGCCTGATTATCTGTATGTGCACAATATGTGTGCAGGTGCCCAAATAGGCCAGAAGAGGGCACCAGGGCCACTGGAACTGAAGTGACTGGTTATTGTGAGCAGCCTGGTGTGGGCTCTGAGAACCAAATCTGGATCCTGTAAGAGTAACAGTCCCCTTAACTGCTGAGCCATCTCTACAGCCTCTATAAAAAGGGCTTTTAAAAACAAATAAGGCCGGGTGATGGTGACCTATGCCTTTAATCCCAGCACTTGGAAGGCAGAGGCAGGCAGATCTCTGTGAGTTCAAGGTTAGCCAGGTCTACAGAGTGAATGTCAGGACAGACTCCAAAGCTGCAGGGAAACCCTGTCTCGAAAAAAACAAAAATAAACAAACAAACAAATAAATAAAAACAAGTAAGAAGGGGGCTGGAGAGATGACTCAGTAATTAAGTGCACACTCTGCTCTTGCAGAGGACCTGAGTTCCAATTCCAGCACCTGTCAGGTGGCCCCAACCCTCTCCAGATCTGACACTTCTGACCTCCACAGGCCCCTCACTAGTGTACAATACGCTACACACACTGATGTACACACATAATTAAAAATAATAAAAATAAACATTTTCAAAATTAATAAAAATAACCTGTAGAGAAACCAGGCAGTGAATCGATAGTTTATTGGCAAAAGTGCAATGCCTCCAGAGTGTGTGGGGAGATGCGCACCTGCCCCGATGTCTCAAAGCTGCAAATTAAAACAGCTGTGAGATGCTTGATACCAATAGCTCTGGGTTAAGGCTTGGTGTCGGAAAGGGCACAGGGAAGGTATTTTCATGTATTTCTATAGGAGCATAAATTGATGTAATTCCTTTTAGAGGAAAACTTGGCAATGTCTCTCAAAGTTTTAAGTATATTTGAGTACCCTCTGACTCAGAAGTTTTATGTTCCCTTAAAGAACTCCTTCTCCAGACCTGCAGTGATGGCTTTGCCTGTCACATATAACGGCAAATAAATAGAACCAAAGCAGACTCTGCAATAGAAACTAGCTAAGGAGATTATGGTGCTTTCACACAGCGCAGTATTGTGCTACTCTGAAAAGAAAGGCAAGGGGCCAGAGAGACGGTCGGTGGTTAAGAGTGCTAGAGTCCTTCCAGAAGACCTAGGATCTGTTCTCAGTATCCATGTCAGGTGGCTCACAGCTTCAAAAAACTGAAACTACAGCTCACGGGGCCTATCTCTCACCTCAGCACACACACACACACACACACACACACACACACACACANCAAACTGAGTATGAGTCCTCAGAACCAACACCAAATAGCCACACACAACAGAGCTAGGGGCTGGAGAAATGGCTCAGTGGTTAAGAGCATTGCTGCCCTTGCAGAGGACACAGGTTTGGGTCCCAGCACCCATCAGAGGGCTCACACCTGCCTGTAATTCCAGTGCCCTCTTCTGGCCTCCATGCAGGCACCTACATGAACATGGTACACGTAGAGACAAGCAGGAGCGCACATATACACAAGTGATAATAAATGTTTTTCAAAGGAGAGCTATCTGTACCAATGTGAATGTCTAAGGCGTACATTTGATTAAAAAACAAACTATAAGAGGAATAAATTATGATCCCATATATAAAAATATAATACAGTATTTTTAAAGATGCAAAACATAACACAGCTAAAATATTGTGCTGCCATTAGTGGGACCATTGAGCTCACACAGTAGATACATACACACGAGATGCTTGTACATGAAGTCTCAGTGGGAGACCCCTGCACCCTCTTCTCTGCATTATCACAGTGGGGGTCTTCTGCAAATGTCTGCAGATCTCCCCATTATATTCTTGATATCTAAGTTTACAAAGAATGTAGGCTGTTGTCTTGGTTACCTTTCTATTACTTTGATAAGACACCACGACAGAGGCAACGTATAAAAGAAAGCATTCAGTGGGGCTAATGGTTACTGAAGGTTCAAGCTCGTGACTGTCATGGTGGAGAGTCTGGCAGCAGACAGGCAGGCATGACACTGAGGCAGGAGCTAAGAGCTTGCATCCTGATCCACACATAGGAGGCTGAGAAAGAGACACCAGGAATGGAGCTGGCTTTTGAGACCTCAAGCCCACCCAGTGACACATCAAGGCCGCACCTCCTAACCCTTCCCAAACAGCTCCACCAACTGGACACTAAGTATTCAAATAGATGAGCCTGTGGGAGCCATTCCCATCCAAACCACCACATCTGTTTTCACATCATTTGATAAATAAAATCAAAACAGCACCTGGACTATGAAGCACGGGAGGAGCCAAGTGATGTGTGTCTGCTAGGTACACATCCTGAACGCCCATACTGCGGACATAATGAAGTGACCCAGGACTTTCCCGTGCACAGAACACACGTGCAAAGGGGTATGGGTGGGGGACTTATACTGGCTCATCCTGGCATTATGGCTTACCAGCAGGTTGAGGAACTCCTGGCACAGCTCTAAGTGAGACACAGTAGCTGGGGTCCTAGGAAGTACGAGGTCTGTGAAGACTGTGGAGATGGCAGGTTCACACTTACATGGAAATGACGTGTAGTTCCCAATTCAAACAACTGTGAACAGGTTTTTACCTACTTAAATGTTTGGTGGGACGAGGTCATAGTGAAGGAAAAAGAGAAACATGGTCTGTTTGTCTGTCCACCAACAATGCCCCTCATCATAGAAAGCAAACCCCATGAACATTCCAGACCTTGAAAGAAAGGCTGCAGAGCTCCTGGGCCCTGGGTCTCTTCATTCACCTCAGCCTGCGTTAGTGGCTGTGTTGGTGGCAGTTGATCAGCCCGTCCACCTCTGTCCATCTTTCCTGGCCACAAAGAGGATGCAGGGTGGGAGTCCCCGAGTTACCCCATCCCTGCTTCCATATGCTGGGCAGCCCGTGGATGGGCTCATTAGAGCCCGAGTCAGTCTCTGCACCGTTCATATGCTGCATTAAATATTAAGCTAAACCCTGCTCTGCCAGCCAGAAACCGCTCACCATCTGCAAATTTGGTGACATGACCAGCCAGTTCCTGCTCTGTCAGCGATTTAGGCCGGTCCTGATTGGGACTAATTACCTGCAGGTGTGTCCTTGGGCCCCAGGCCTGCTGATGGGGCAGCTACTGGGTTTACCTACCTACAAAAGGGCATGGTGGGTGTGGGGTCAGGCTCCTAGCTTCTGCCTGCCTCCCCTCTAGTCAAAGAGCTGACAGTATTGCCCCCAGCTGGGCCCCCCCTGACCTTTTGTCTTTGAGAATAAAGGAGTTAGGCCAACATATGTCCCTGTGGTCTCTTCCCTGGGGACCAGGTCTTTGCATCAGCAGATTGGAATGGCAGGACACTGAGGAAGGCCTCCTTTGGCCCACATTGGTAGTGGCCCGGGATCTGAGACATCCCTGACATTGCTCCCATCAATCCACAGAGGCCCTTCTAATAACACGGTGGGTTAGACCCACAAAGGCAGAGATTAGCTGCCAAGTCCCCAAGTTTCCAGCTCTGCCTGCTACAGTTGATGTTGGGAGCATTAGAACCCCAGACACTCCTGTGCTCTCTTGATCTGAGCACGAGCTGAGGCTAGAGGAAGGAGCTCGGAACAGGAGCCAGAGGGGGAGGAGTCTACACTTGTCACTTAAGTGCTCTTATGTTGGGGGCAGATTCGGTGTCTTCTGTAAGCTTCTGTTTTTCTAATTATGAAATGGGAGAACGACTGTTTCTGCTGCCTGCCTTCGATGTTTGGGGGTTTGTCTTGGTTTTTCATTTCTGGTTTGTAATACTGGTGAGGCCAGCAAGGTCCACTGCATCTTTGGCAAGAGCTGGGTGGTGGTGGTGGTGGTGGTGATGTCTGTATTGGCACCTGGAATTTTGTGAGGATATTTTGGGTGTACCTTGCTTAGTGCTAAGCATGGTGCTTAACATATATCTTGGTTCTTGCATAAATGAGTCCATTACCTCCATCCTTGGTGTATAACATAGACTATTCCAGTGTCAGTTATTTATGGGGGGGCAGGTAGGGAGGCAAACTCTTTTGGGGACTCTCAAAGAGTCCTTATTCTGCCTGCACAGTCCACAGAAAGAGGCTCAGGACATTTGTTGTCAGCACGTCTGGCTGAGGGGCAGGGAGTACAATTGTCTGAGGGCAGTCAGGGATGTTTTCTCATGTGTGTGTCTTGCAGTTCTGTGTGTGTGCTCATGTGGGTGTGTACACCTGTGTGTTCTGACACATGCATATGCCTAAGCATGGAGGCCAGAGGCTGATGTTGGGTGTCTCTCTCCATCCTTCTTGACCTTGCTTTTAAACTGGAGCTTTTCACTGTATCCGGAGTTCACCAACTCAACTGTGCTGGCTGGCCATGGAGCTTCAGGATCTGCCTGTCTCTGCCTACTCAGTGCGGGGATTATGGGCTGAATACTACCCCACCTTTTAAACACGCGGCGTTAGGGAGATGAGCTCAGGCCCTCATGCTACTGCAGCAAGCAATGGACAATCTCCCCCATCTGAGAAACACTAAAAACCTCTACATTGCTTTTGGCTTGTGAACCGAGGGACTTGGACCCTTGGGGGCAATCTTCAGGGTTGGTTTCAGGCCCCTGGTGGGCGACCCCCTCATACTGAGTGACTCTGGAGCTTTTCTAAGGAGGTTTCCTGCTCAGATGTGCTCTGCTTCTCACTCAGGCTCCTGCTGGCTAACTGCCAGGCAGCTCTGAACAGCCAATTGTTCATTCTTCCGTGGGGAACACCTCCTTTGACCCACTTTTGGAGGCTCATCAGACGCAGCTAAATACCTCTTCCCTCAGAGTGGAGTCATAATGAAAAATGAAAGCAAGACTCTGAGAAATGTCTGTGTACCCAGGCTGCTGAAAAGTGCTGGGGGAAAAGACGGTGAAAGTCGTAATACTGCATGAGAGCTGGGACCCAGTGCTGGGCCACCAGCTTCCAGTGGGAGAAAATGGGCTGTAGAAATGGCTTTATGCATTGGAAAGGGTCATATCAGTAGCTACTCATTCTATGGGGTCCCTGGGGACAGTCTCTACCCTCACTGGGTGTGCCTGCATGCTAGGGTGTGTGTGTGGGGGGGTGGCATTTACAGTCAACACAAAATGAACACACAGTGTGGTTTCATAATGTTGGGAGCTCTGGAGCAAAATCCCAAGGGGGAGATTATCGAAAGGCCTGGTGGGGAGTGGGCTGAGGTGGTGAATCAGTCTCCCCAGAAGGCCAGCATGTGATCAGAGATGTCAGTTATGAGAAGTTTGGGGATTATCTGGGGAAAGCACACTACCAGCAGAAGACACAGCCCTAGAAAGTGTCCTGTAAACGAGAGAATGAAGGGCCTAAGGAGTGGGGCCATTTCTCAGTTCCCTCAACTGCCAGTGGGGCCCAGCCTATAACTCAGACCTTGGGGTTTCTCGGACTTAGTAGAAACTACCAAGCAGGGTAGTGGGACTCTTCACATAGCCCTGCATAATTTCTTACCAAAACTGGGCCACCTCTGCTACCAGTGACCTTACTTTCTCAGGAGCAAAGAACCTTCATATGGTACATGCTGGAAGCTGCCTTCAGTTGAAGCACCTTCAGGTTAGGAGCTGAGGATCCTGCAGTCTAAGCTGGCATCTGTGTTGTGAGCTCACAGACCTAAGCATTACCCGGGATATCCCTCAGCTTGGCATGTGCCCTTGGCATATGTCTACCCCAAAGAGTTTTTGATGTGCATAACATGTTTTTAACACTAAAAATATCATCTTTCATCTTGAAGATCAGAGAAAGATCCAAGTGTCCACTGGGAGGAGACATACAAAGTTCACAGTGGCTTTATGGGGAGGGATCTTTAGGGTTATTAGTATTATTCATTATCTATGACTTGTGAGGCAGAGAACAATGCACACAGTAGGCTGCCTTTTGTGTAACCATGCACTTGGACACTATAAATGCATGCTTGTATTTGTGCATCTTACACCCTGGAAGGAACCTTGGGCACACACGACCATGTTTAAGCACAGAGTGTGAGAAGAGTACGTTATTATTTGAACCATTTATATCTGCAAAAATGTTAGTGTGGTGTCTGTGTGTGTGTGTGTGTGTACATGCACACACAAGCACACACACACGAGCCATGGCACTCACATGAAGGTCAGAGGACACTCTCCTGGAGTGGGTCTCTCCTTCTAGCCATACAGAAGTTCCAGGGATTGAGCTCAGGTCACCAGGCTTGCTTGGCAAGAGCCTTCACCCACAGAACTTACTTGAAATCCATTCTTACATTTTTAAGCTTCTGAGTGTTGTCTATTTAGCAACTACCAAAACAGTTTAAAAGTGGCCTCAATAAAATCAGAGGACTTGACCTAAAGATTAAAACACCTCTCTTAGCAGGGCCGTGGTGATACATACCTTTAGTCCCAGCACTCAGGAAGCAGAGGCAAGGAGATCTCTGTGAGTTTGAGGTCAGCCTGGGCTACAGAGCGAGTTCTAGGACAGCCAGGGAGACCCTGTCTCAAAAAACACCTCTCTCAAAATCTTTGTGCACTTGCTCCTCTTGGGTTAACATGGGGAATGTGGAAAGAGGCCAGCCCCCTTTGATGCCCCGGCAGTACCTACCTAGCCCTCCAGCTTACCTGACCTGCTAGCATTCTCTGGCAGTTGGGTTTCCAGCCCTGCCTACTTCCTCTGCCAGGCCCCTCCAGTTTCCTTTACTAGCTGCTGAACACCCTCCAGCTGTCATGAGCCTTTGTAGTTGCAGTGAACTCTTTCTTTACATCACCACTTAGACAGTGCTGGCTCAGACTAGACTGCTGTATAAAAAGACTCAATGCCCAAGATGGAAAGTCTCCTCTTTCCCTGTGATGCTGGTCTGTTTGCCTTCCAGAATGATTTGGGGCAAATCTAGTTGGATTTAAAATGCTTGTTTCCACATGGGTAAGGGAACCCATGGTTGTTGGTCCTCGGGTTCTTAGGATCCCAGAGTTTTCAAATGCTGGTATCTGTAAGACCACTCTGAACCCCCAGAAGCCCAGAGGTCTGATCAGTTGAAAGGCAAAGTGAAACACAGGCATCTCCGTAATTAACACACACATTGAAGAAACGATGCCTTACTTTCAGGCTAGCCCAGTGTTCCCAAGAACCATTTGTTGAATGAATGAATGAATATTTGCGTAAAGTGTGATGTCAATTAAAAAAATTAATTTGTGCTGAAAGTGCTCTACTTGCTTCTGACCTTGTATTTTGTAGGATAAAAATAAACAAAGGTGGATGGCCCTCCTGGTAGTGTACTAGTAGATTTTTTATTTTTTACACTGGCGAGCAGCTTGGAAGGCTACCTTTCCAAACAGCCTTCCGGTGGGTCTCTGGGCCTCCAGCTCTCCGGCGAGCCCTGCTGTGACCCATCCTTCTAAAGTAGTGACTTCATTAGTAGGTTCTGGCCAGAGAGTTTCCAGATCTTCTCCCTGTCTAGAAGAGAACAAAGCTTCTGGCTGATTTGTAGAGGTACCGCATTCCTTCATTCCTCCTGTCAACAAGACTTGGGTCTCCCTGCCTCTCGGCCTGTGTGGGGCCTGAGGTGTCAACAACACTCACTCTAATGGAGGAGGCACACGTGGAAACCTGTACAAGGCAGAACAAAGCAATGGGAAAGTGTCAGATTCCCAGGGAGACCCTGTGCATGTGTGCTTGTGGTGGGGCGTGGGGTGGGTGGGGTGAGAGCGTACGTGCCTTCTCTTTGGCCAAGGATTAGAAGAATGGTTTTGTGGGGATGCAGTGTTGTCTAAGGGAAGCCATGTTTCTCTGCTCTCGGGGATTCATTTTTCATTACTTCTGTCTGTCTGTCTGTCTGGAAATAGGATCTTGTTATGTATGACTAGTCTGGAATTTACTATGTAGAACAGGGTGCCCCTACATTAGTGGACAGTCCTTCTGATTCTGCCTCCCAAGTGCTAGAATTTCATGTCACAATGTCCTGCTTACCATGCCTATTTCTTCAAAGTTCAGGGTGCTTGTTTGGTTTTGTTCCTTGGTTTTCTACGACAGTTTCTCTCTGTATCCTTGGCTGCCCTTGAACTTGCTCTATAGACCAGGCTGGGCTTAAAACTTAGGGATTCACCTGTCTCTGCCTCCTGAGTGCTGGGATTAAAGAGAGTGCCTGGGTTCCCTCAGCTGGAAGTGGAAGGGGTTTTCTTCCCCNCTTTTGACAGCACTGAGCTCCCTGTCATCACAGGGCTCTGAACAGAGCCTTCTGTGTTCTGAAGCACAGCCAGGCTGGCCCCCCGAGGCTGTGAAAGCTGAGCACATGGCATGGTGTCCATAAGACTCTAGAGCAGTCTGCCTGCTTCGCCCTGCAGCATGATGACTTTAGGGCTGGGGGACCTCTGTTTTCAGCTGTTTGTGTGTGAGCCTCAGTTCCCTCCAGACACGGGAGTAGGACCTTGCTGTGCGACCAGAATACCTGAGAGAATAACTGGAGGGAGGAAAAAGAGCATTTTCCCCATGGTTTCCGAGGTGTCGCCCCATCCGATGGGGAGAGAGTGACTGAGAAGAGCAGTTCACACCATGGCAACCAGGAAGCAGAGGAAAGCAATGCAGGGCGAAGCCAT
>LOEQ01000855.1:159294-179172 GCA_001685075.1 Bramus lutescens
GGTCCGACTTTGCTGCAGTCTCCCCATTTCTCCAACAGTGCCACCCTGGGGACAAAATACAGGGACCCTTGACAGACACTGACCCAAGCCATAGCATGAATAGTATACCAATAGAAAACTGACAATGTATAAACTGAAGATCTGATTCTGTTGCTTAACTAGTTGGGAAATTTACTGGTTCCAAGACTACTTGAGAAACAGGGATTTATACCCTTGATCAGGAAAGGCCTTTGGAAAACTTCTTTGTGGACTGGAGAGATGATGCGCACAGTCTGATGACCTCGAATCCATGGTGGGAGAAGAAAATCAACTTCCACAAGTTGTCCTCTGACAGCCATACACATGCTATAGCATGCATGTACACGCAAGCACTCATGCACAAAACGTAAATGCAAATCATCTCATTTTATTTCGTATGTGGGTGTTTTACCTGCAGGTATGTCTGTGTACCACGTGTGTGCCTGGCATCTACAGAGGCCATAATAGGGCATTGCATTTCCTGGAAGTGAAGTTACGAACGGTTGTGGGCCTCCGTAGCTACATGGGCATTGAGACTCAAACCCAGGTCCTCTGGAAGAGTAGCTAGTGCTCTTAACTACTGAGCCATCTCCTGAGCCCCCTAAATTTTTTTAAGAAAAAAAGAAATAAGCCAGGAATAGTAGCACATGTCTTTAATCCCAGCACTTGGGAGGCAGAGGCAGGCAGATATCTGAGTTCGAGGTCAGCCTGGTCTACAAAGCAAGTTCCATGACATCCAAGTGACACAGAGAAACCCTGCCTCAAAAACAAACCAACAAAATAAATAAATAATATTTGTGGGTGGGGAATGCTGGGAATTGAACCCAGGGCCTGTGTGTGCTAGGCAGGCAGTCTATCACTGAGCTGTACTTAATTCCTCAAGAAAAGGATTTTAAAAATACATCAGTGTAAGAACTAGATTGAAAACTTAACCGGTTAATATTCTATGAGGCCTCTCTGCTAAACCTGGGAGATTATCTCTCTTAGCCAGTGGAAATCTGCATGTTAGCCTGTGCAGAGCTCAACTTATACATAGCTAGATGCATTCTCTTAGAGACGCGACCTTTGGTCTGCCACCAAGGAATGCTTTGTACACGGCCCACCTTTGTGACCTGTTATTTAAGTTATGAGGGATATTCCTCAACTCATAAGAACAAGGATTCTTGTGGCTCTTTGGCTGTGAGAAGGGGGCTTCTGGTAAGACACCGTGAGCAACCCTGAGGGAGGAAGAAATGTCTGCTGTCGTGGAGACGACAGAACGGGACAGGAACAAGTGAGCTGCCTTTGCACTCTTCAGCTAAGCCAAAGAGGGCCTTGGCATGGGGGTGGGATGATGCCTGGGAGCAGCTGCCAGAATGGTGGGACAAAGGGAGGGACAGTGTGATGCAGGCCAAGTCGGTGTCACAGAGCAGGGGACAGAGAGTCAGGAGGGCTCAGAGACTGACTGGGTGTGAAGGGCAGTCTCATTTTCATAAGAAATTTTCTCACTTTGAAGCCAGAGTGACAGGAAGCTAAGACTGTCACCCACAGAGATGAATAAGCAAGGTGGCTCCTGGAAGCTGACTGACTCCCACCCCTGTCTTCCTGGATGCTGTCTGTGCTTTGTTTAGCCTCCTCCACCATCAGGGGCTCTCCTCTCTAGCAGGTCCAGGGCAACAGTCCTGACTCTAGCCAGGCCTGGTAATGGATGGAGCTGCTGCTGGTGAGGTGGCTCAGATAGGACTCCAGGACCCTGTGGATGGGTAATGGTGGGAAATTGGAAGTCTAGGGACTAAACATTTGGACGTATTTTCTTTGTTCTTCAGGATATATATTTACTTTAGTTTTTTTTTTATTTTAAAATAAATTTCATTATAAATGCTTGCAAAAATTATGTTTTTAAGTTTTAAGATCACATTAGTTATTAGCATTGACATAGTCAAGATATTCCAGATGAAAGGAACTATGTGAAAAGCAGGGCTCCCTCTACTCCTAGCTGTCTGAGCAGCCCCATCTCCTTCAAGAGGCTTCATTCCTAGACACACGACAAGACTGACTTTGAACCTCTTTTTACCAGGTGCAGCTCAGAGGCTCTGGGGTGGCCAGGGGGCTGTGCACTGGTATCAGGCAGACGCTCTTGGCAGCAGCCAGCACCAGCCTCTCTATCTGTCCCAAGATAGAGGACACCAACTCATAGGGTATCAGCATGGGAAGAACCTTTTTTCCAACTGGTTTCACCATAGTCCTTTATAGCTGGGGTGGAAGGAGAGGCTACATGCAGAGACCTCCTTCCTGGCTACCCGGGGTTGTCAGGACAACGGACAGCAGTCCCCCTCTTGGCCAAGGTCTCATCACTAGCTTCCTGTCCACTCACCCCAGCCCAAACCCATTCACAGTTAATGACTGCCTCTCCATTGAAAATGGAGTGGCGTGTCCGTCCTGTCTCTCCCTCCCACTCGCCATCAGGTAGGTGGAGGGGGAGTTGAGTCTGTGTCCCATGGCATTCAAAGTGAAGGCTTTGAACACTGTCAGAGTAATGAATTCTGCAAGGGCTTGAAGCAGGGGCTGGAGGATTTTTGTGTCATGTGTCTGAGTGACAACCCCCAGTGGTTAATTACTGCCACATGATGAGAACCGAGCTGGTAGCAAAATGAGATAAGTTCATTATGAGCTAAATTTGAAGTTAATTGGATTCAACCTCCCCCCCTCCATTAGTATACACACAGACTACCTAGGAAGGGGCTGGGTGGAAGAAAAAGTTGTATCTGAGCAGAAACTGGTAAGCCAGGTCTGGTCATTTTATAGAGGTAGCAAGGAAGGCCGAGCAGAACTGAATCATTGGGTTAAGATTACCATGACAGGCACTTTCTGCACCTCCTTTTGACCAAGCCAGGGTAGGCAAGGTAGGGACAACAGTAGCTCTTGATCTCTGCAGAGTTCCAGTCCAGAGGCAGAAGGAGGACAAGAGTCAGGGTATGGGCTTGAGAGGGGGACGTTGTCTGGTGTCAGAATGCCCAGGGTTTGGATGTGACTCCATTCCTTACCAACTGTGTGAACTGTTCTTGTGTCTGGAAAACGGCCAGCCATAGAGCTTGTCTTACGAAGGTGTTGAGGGTTAAATGAATGTTTATCTACAAAACACAAACGGTACTTAGAACATTGCCCATGCTATAAACATAGATGGTATAGAGAAGTCCTGCTCCAAAGCACAGCTCATAGAAAAGCTGTGGCTCTTTTGGTTGGCCAGTGTCCAGCGTGCAGAGTCCAAGGTGAGGGAAAATACATACCACCTCTGCACGAGAGCATTCCCAGACTTTGAAAACGGTCATAAAGAGTGCCATTGTTTCAGTCCCTAAAAGTACTATTTTTCCAATTATAGAAAGAAAGACTCAGATAATCTTATTACTTTCCTGAAAAATCACGCAGGTAGTAAGTAGTGGAGGTAAGATTTGAACTCAGGTCCGTGTGTCTCCCAGACTTAACCCTTCCCTACCACATTCTGAGGTCTAGATTTGGCTCCAGAGGTAACTGTGGAGGGTGTGTGAAAGAATTGCTTATGGGGCTTCCTGGCTCTTGAGGCCTGGCCTCACAGCGCTGACCCAGCCTCTCCTCCCTGGAGGGAAGNNNTCTGGTGGCCATGCTCCTCAGGGCAGCTGTGGCTTGCCTTGGCCCAGCCCTGCTCTCTCCCCTAGATGCATTCCAAAATGTCTGGCACCTTCTCTTCATGTGTTCATCCATATCCACACACGTTTTGTTGTCCTTCATCCAAAGACTTTCTGGAAGACTTTTGGACTCCAACCTTGGACTTTCTGCGTCCGTCAGTTGGCGGGTACATGAGCGATCACAAGCAGAGCTCCTATAAACTCACAGGCGGGTTTTAACAGGGGCACTTGGTCCCATTTCTATTGGTGGTACAATTGGTGGAATTGCTGGGTCGCGTGGGAGCTCTATCCAGCCTTCTGAGGCACCGCCAGGCTTTCTGAAGTATGTGTACCATTTTACATTGCCTCCAGCGGGAGACGAGAATTCCAGGTTTCTTCATCTACGGAAGATTATATTCTGTCTTTAAAATGCATCTGTCCTGGTAGGGGAGAAACACTCTGTCACTATGGCTTTGATTTGCAATTCCCTAATGGCCAAGGCGCTGAGCAGCTTAATCTGGGTTTCTATTGCTCCTTTTCATCCATGTGTTTATGAAAGTCCTTTTCTCATTTGGAATTGGTTTCTCTCTCTCTCTCTCTCTCTTATTAATTTCTGATGTTTTATATATTCTAGATGAAGCCTTTTATGAGAAAATTGATTTGAAAATATTTTTTCTCATGCTATGGGTCATCTTCATTTTCTTTTCATTTTAAAACCTCCTTGGTGAGAAGGGGCATAAACATGAGCCTTGTGCTGTGCTGTGTTTGGAGATGTTGATTCTGGATCAGCTAAGCAAGAGCTTAGTATCTTATCACTTGCTTTGTACTGATGGAGGCAAGTGAGAGAGGAGGGGACAGGGGAAATGCCCACTGCTCTCAGGGTCATGAGATCCACTCTCCAGGCCAGGAGAGTCCTCAGAGGCAAAGCTAAGCCTTGAATTCTTTTCGTGTTTCCTCTCCAGGATGTATCCAGCCTCTGCTTTGATTCAGACTGGAGTCCTTGGAGGCCCCAGGAAATGTGTTTGCAGTAGAGAATATGGATTAAAAACAATATATTTCACACAGAAATTTTGTATCAATCATCAGAGGCTTAGTAGACCAGACTGCAATACAGGGCCGACAATCACTTGTCTTGCTCACGCCATTGGGGGTCAGCGGGAAGTGGCTGAATCAGAGGAGGATGAGTCATTCTCTACTCTATCTCCCTGTTTCTTGGGTGAGAGGCTAGGTTCTCATGGCAACAGCAGAAGTACCCAGCGCCACACCCAGACACAGGCTCACGCATCAAGTGCTGTCCAGGGAGTACCTTACTGGTACTCTGTTGTCCAAGGCAAGGTATATGGCAGAGGCCCCATGGGGGCAGAAAAGCCCTCTCTGTTCAATAGGAAGAGCTAAAAACCATCCCTTTCCATTTCCCTAATTTTTGAATGTGGTTATGTCCTTGCTACCTTTTTGGAGTCCCGTCACCATTTCTTTTTCAAGATGGTGGCAGGAATGGCATAAAGTGTTGCTCTTTGTAGATGAGGACACTGGGGTTCAGAGGGGTGCAGAGTCTCCCAGGGTCATACCGGGTCAGCGGTAAAGCAGGGCTGGCAGCAGGAGTTGATGCTCTCCTCGCTCTTCTACAGGCTGCTCTAACGCATTAAGCTGGAGGCAGTCCTCCGCCCTGGTCCATATGGAATTTTATCAGTGATGAAGATAAGATGGATAGTGTCCATCAACAGCCTCCATCCTGACTGGTTCTGGTCCCTGGCGGAAGTGCAGAAAGTTGAGATGACACAAAAAGCTGTCAGTCTGACTTCCTCAATTTTCCCAATAACTGTGTGTTCCTGGGAGTGCTCATGCTACAGGGTAATGCAAAGGCACTCCTAGGAACCAAGAGACTCAGTGGCAGGGTTCCTGGTAGAACACATGTCACCATTTGCCACCTTCTCACAGGGCACACTGTTGGAAAGGGAAAGATCGAGCCCAGCAAGTGCCACGACAAGGCCCGAGGCAGCACCAAGCCCCACTGAGGAAGAACCTGTTTCCAGCAGCCCAAAGTGTACCTATGGCCCTCTGGGCAGTGCTACACACCTTCAAGGGAAATTAAGGCTACGAGTACTTGCAACCTCATGACCATAATAGCCCTTCACACATGTGCACACTTAGGCCAGCAAGAGCTTCCGGGGCTCTGAAAGACTGAACTGGGAAGTCTTTTTAAAGTTGGGGAAACTGAGGCTGGAGAGAGAGGTAGTCTGACTTGCCCAGGGTCCCACAGAGGTTGGACTGGAACAAAAGGGCCCTGGGTAGTCTTCATGTCTTCCCCCTCCAGAGTGCTAATGAGTGTTGTGTGTCCAGTGTCATACAGCCCTGTCCTGGACAGCGCACGGCTTCTTCCCTGGAGACTGACAGCCATCTCCATTGTGACTTCCAATGGCTTGTCAAAGGACTCCTCCCCCTCTGCTGTGTCACGTGCTCATCCGGTCCTGTTGTCCACCTTATCAACTCGCCCTCCCAGCCACCCTTTCTCACTGCTCCCCACAGTCCCAGCACCCCTCAATATCAGCAGAGGCTCAGGCTGAGGGCCAGAGCCCTGGACTCAAAGTTGAGCTCTGCTTCCTGCTGGATGGGCCATTGTGCATAGGTTACTTATCCACCCTTCCCCCACCTTCCCCTTTCACACCCTTGTTAGGACAATGGTGTTAACCTGTCCAGAGTGTCCAGTGGCAAAGCAAGGGCTGTTCTGTCATTAAAATCTCATCACCTCAGCTTTGCCCATTCCCCTCCAGTGTGTTTCCATTGCTCTGGGAGAGGGGACAGGAAACCTTTTGAAGGACCAGAAAAGGCTGTATGGAAAAGCGGACTCCTGCAGGTGACTTGGGGCTGGACTGGACGTCAAATGGGTAGGAACCTGACTGAGGAAGGGCTGCTTGAAATGGGAACCCCCTGAGCAAAGACTTGAGGGTGCAAGCAGTTTGGCGACTGGCAAGTGTTGACGGGGCTGGGGAAGCTCAGATTGAGGAAGCCGCAGAAAACTAAGCTGATGACTTCTTAATGTCAAAGGTGGTGGGAGCTAGTCTTTGAGGCTATGGACACTTATCCATTACCTGACAGTCCCACCAGCTCTTTCACTGCCTCTAGCAGGGTAGCTATTTTTCCAGGCCCAAAGCAAATCTGGCTGGCTAGTTCTGGCTGCCATTTTCCTACATCCTCCAGTAACTCCACTTGTCTTATTGTATTGCCTGAAACTTTCAGAATAATTTTTCTTGCTAATAAATTTCCTTGTCACATTCTTGACTTTGATAGGAAATCCTCCAAGTGTTTCAACAATGAAGTATAATATAAAATATTGACTATTTTAAAATCAGTGTAAGACCAGAGTGAATTTCAGTCTTACTAACATATAAAGAACGGAATTTGGATAGTAGCCAATGTCTTTTCCAGCTCTTTCATACGCCAGTTCGTTTTTTTTTTTAAATAGTGATAGGAATTTCTAACCAATATTTTGATATTGAACCATCCATTCATACCTGGAATGAAACTAGTTTGGTCCTAGCCTGTCATTGCTTCCCCCGAGTTGCCCCATCAGTGTGATAGTGGACACTTGCCACCATTGTTGATAGTAGCAAGAACGAAATAACTTAGTACCATGTGAGTGAGTCATGAGACTAACCTTTAACCCTTAATTCTTCTGCTGTGTCTGCTAAGTGCTTACATCACAATTAGGCCAGGTTGGTAGAATGAATTGGGGAGACTCTCTTGGTTTATAGACCAGGGCATTTAATAACATAAGAATATATCCCTTGAAGATTTAAAGCATTTTTCCCCAAATGAGAACAAATAAAAACTTGCTCAGGAAGCTAAGTGGACAAGGTATTTATTATTTAATAAAGACATTTGTTCTACTTCTCCCAAGACTATGAGGCCACTGGTATTTTCTAGCTGTTCTTGTGTTTTATTATGGTAATTTATGTTTTCCTAGAAAATCAAACCTTTTGACCAGAATTTCATATTTATAAGTATGCAGTTAATATTCTTCTTTACAAATATTTTTCCTATTATTTTAGTTACATCTTTGTTATATCAGTTTATATTATATTTAGTTATATCTTTATCTTTTTTAAATTTTAGTATAATTTTTTATTGATTCTTTAAAACTATCACGTCATTCACCCTAATTCTGCCTACCTCCCAGTCCCCCCTTATCTTTCCCTCATCCCTACAGTGCCCTCCCAAAAAGAAGATTTTTAAAAATCAAACCAAAATAAAACAAAACAAGCAAACAAACAAACTGGCAAGAACAAAAGAACAAAATAAAATAAAATAAAATAAACTTCTTCCCTTCTCCATCTTTCCCACCTCCCCAACACCTCTTCATTCGTCCTGGTAGCACTGGGAGTGGTGTGTCACACAGTACACCCTTCTGTCCAGTCAGCTTTACTTGCAAATGTTCATTGCAGTGAGTCACTGGTCTGGTTCAAGGCCTCTGGTTTCTGGTACACCATAGGCACTGGATCCTCACTGAGATATCCTGTGGGTATCATTCCATGGGACCAGTCCCTTTATGAGCTCCAGCAGGTTTTAGGTGGAGTAGATGTTAGGGTGGCCAACCCAAGCCCTGGCTGTGTGCCTGGGTGGTCGCTGAGCTGGTCAGTCCAGGCCACTGGAGATGCCTGCCGGGGGGGTGGTACGGGAAGCCCTCAGGGTCAGTTCTCCCTTGTCTGTGGTGTGGGTTGGGGCCTTCTCTCACAAGTACAAGGGCCAGTTCTCCTGTGAGGGTCAGGGCCAGCTCTCTTGCTGCAGTGTCCAGCGAGAGGCAGGGCCAGTTTTCCCATGGTCAGCGAGGGTGGGACTGGCTCAGCATGGCCCTCTGATTTCATCACGCATGGTTCTTTTAGCCCCCTGTGGTGATGCTGGCCACAGACATCAGCAGTGAGCTCAGCTGCAGCCTGGCTGGACCCATGGGATTTGTTTTAAGCCTTGACTTGGGTCTGTCTGTTTTATTGGTCTTTTCAGACGAGACTGGGCTGTTCGAGGTGGTCTGGCTGTAGACGTCACTTTATTTTCAAATACTGACCCTTGGTTGCGTCTGTCTTTTTGTTTCCCCTTTTGCTTATTGATTCCTTCCTCCTCCTCCTCTCCCCAAGTGGCTTTTATTGCTTTTTCCTATGGCCTTCCAAGTCGAGCTCTTTGCCAAGGTTCTGATTTTCTGAACCTTTGCTTGAAGGATCAAGGTTTTAAAGTGTGTACCAGAAGCAAAAACTGTTGACCAAACATGACCCAAAGGGCAGACACTTGTTGAAGAATGAACTGGATCCCAGGAAGCAGACACACTTGCTCAGATTTTCTGAGTTTCCATGGGCACACACTGCCCTTCTCAGAGCCCTGGGCTAGGGTAGGCCCGGGGCTGAGGAGTCTGCTGTGTCCAGTGGACCCCAAGCTAGTTGCTCCTCTTCCTCCACCAGGTCTCAGTTTTCCATCTGCAAAATGGCAAGAAGAGCTTCCCTAGCCTCCCTTGACTCTCTTTTTGAACAGGGTTGGCGGGGACTGCCCAGACTCCCAAGGCCATTGCTGCTCCAGCAGAGTGGCTTCTCTCACTAAAATGTTTTAGCCCTATGCCCTCTGACCTTAGGGTACAAAGACTTGACTTGGAGCCCTGACTTTGCAGAGAGGTACAAGGAGCCTAATGGGGCAAACTTCCTCAATCACCTCTGGTCCTGCAAGCTTGACTGTTTGGTTTTGTCCTGCCCCTCCTTGAGAGGATTGCCTTGTTGCAACTCGTGCCGAGGATGATGGACTTTGGGAGTCAGTCCTAGGGCATTTGCTCAACTCCGATGTCTTATGTAAAGACTCCTGAGCCAGAGTTCCCAGCCCAAAGCCAGAGAAGTGATGAGCAGGGGCAAGGGACCCCTTTTGGGAGCTTCTGGGGTTCTTGAAGTTCTGGAAGGTTGGCGGACTGTGAGATGGGGCAGCCTCGGGAATGGTCACTGACTGATGGCCCCAGAAGGACTGTGGAATCACTCAGGGCATGCTCACATTCTCATGCTACATGCTGGTGTGGGTTCTTTGGGGGCACTGGTTAGTGATGGCCCTCCTCCGGCCACCCATTGGTGGGGCTGGGCTCAGAGGCTGTACGTGTGCAGTTGGTTTGTAGGAAAGACTGAGAAGTGCTCTGAGACCCATCTTGGCTCTGTGTGATCAGCAATCACTCATCGTGCAGCCCACGGGCCCTTCTGCCCCCAACTCTCTCCCTATCCTTGGTGTCCACACCCTAGTCCCAAACCTCCATCACTTCTGGCCACTTCCCAGGGAGGCAGACAGTGGCCACGCCCCTCCCTTTTAGGGTAAGCTGCCAGTTAGTTCTCTCCCCAAGGACAGTGACTTCCCTTGGGGTCCAGTAAGTACAGAACACAGTGCTTTGCCAAGGTCTGGCTTCCACATCCCATCAGTGGACTCCCTGTCATATATAACCTGCAGGAGGGTTTGAAGGGACACAAACGGGAACACGGTTGTGCTTCCCTTGCTTACGGCATCCGGTTACCTTGAGATTACTTTCCACAAGCCTTTTGGATGTTTAGTTACCCTGTAGACTTATGCACAAAATGGCTACTATGTGCCACAAGGTACCTGCTCTGCCATGGGTCCCGTGAGATCTGAGCCACTTACTCCCCTTCTTCTGCTTCAAGTCTGTTTTGCCATCTCCAAAATGTCAGCCTGGGCTAGCCAAGGGGAGCTCTCCTTGCTCTTCTTGCAATGATTCTTGAGCAGAGTGAAAGACTCTTAATGGATTGCCACCTCTCTAGCAGGACCGTGGGGACGGACAGGAAGTCATCCCTGCTCTCAAAGAGCTGTGAGTCTCCACTGGAGGGTCGTGACCTCCGTGTGCCAGCAGCAAGGCAGTATTGGGTTGGGGGAAAGGGTCCTTCATGTTCTCTGAATAAAGGAAGAGATCTGGGTCTTCGGACGGAAAATGCAATACAAGGCCAACTATGGGGCTGGAGGGTCTGATGTGCTCCCACTACATGCTGTTGGGAATGGAGGAGGGAGATGAGTGAGCCTGTCTTTGAAGGCAATGGTGGGCTACATGTGGCAGGAGGAGGATGGACTGTATGCTGAGAACCAATCAGGGGCAACAAGGTGGAGGCAGAGCAATCAAAGTCACATGAGTACACAGCCTGGTATGTGACACTGATGTTGTCCCACCTCCCTGAAGTGTGTGTGTGTGTGTGTGTGTGTGTGGTGTAAGCATGTATGAGTGACATGGGGAATAGGGCATACTAGTGTTCAGCTTCCAGAAGTGACAAACGTGTAGAATGTCCAGGGAGCTGTGGCCAAACATCAGACTGCAGAGATGCTCACCCTGTGATATGTTGCTTTGATTCTTCAGGCCGCGACTTGGCAAGCACGACCCTCCCTGGGTACCCTCCACACGTCCCCCCCGCTGGACAGGGCAGCTACTCTGCACCGACGCTGACAGGGATGGTGCCCGGTGAGTTTGCACTGCCTGCATCTCCATAGCAAGTGGCAGATGGGGTGGCTGTGGGAGGGCTCTCTCTGCCCCAAAGCAGCCCGGGTGACCTCCATGCTTCTGAGAAAGCAACCTGAATAAATCAACAGAGGTTGACTCAGCCCCTTCTGCAGTTGGGGCTGCACTGAGGAGGGCATCAGAGGGTGGGTCCTTGTCTGACACTTAAAAAGCCCCTGGCCAGCCTCACTGGGTGCCAGGGCCCAGGAGGGTGCAGGGCCAGTCAGTTGGAGTATCCCTCTATCCTTCCTGCCCTCCGTCAACTTCTCCTTTATTCCCCAATCTGTGTAACACGAACCACACAGACGCCCCACAAGGTGCTCTTGGTGGCGTTATCCCTTGAGTGTGAGAAGTGTGTTTTCAAGGCAGATAGGCTGTTGACTCCTGAGTTTGCCACTTGAACTAGACTGAACACCATGAAAGCCTTAAAATCTGTCCCTCCATCAGGAACTGCATGTCAGCTTTGACACTGAGAATAGAGATCACCATTCCTTAAAGGATGCCCTCTGCCACCCTCTCCCCATTATCTCATGGACCAGGGTGAGTTCACAGAACCATGGGGCTCCTTCCTCCACTCTGGAGGCCCACCCAGATGGAGCTGAGCTTCTTCTGGCTCTACCACAGGGCTGTCCTCTTGAAGATGCCCTAATGACCTGTTTGTGAACCTCTGATGGTGAACTCTTGTTAGGGACTTGAACAAGCTTGAGTGTAAGGTATATAAGGTTCCACAAATATGTGTGTGTGTGTGTGTTCACATGACAACAAGTGGAGCAGGTTAGGGCACAGGCAAGTGGAGTTTCCCACACTGCATACCTTGACAAAGAACATCAAGGAACGCCACAATTCAAAATTCCATCCTGGCCTAGTTGTGTGTGCAGTGTATTTAACAAGGTAGGAGGGTGGAGCATATTTCATTTAACGGTTTGTTAGCTTGATTTATGCCTTTTAAATATGAGGCATATGGGATATGACCTCCATGAGCACTCTTGTCCTGGGCCTTGCCAACACCTGGGAGACCTGCCAGGTTGCACAACGAGAGCGTCGCCTTTCCGGCTGCAAGGATGGCCCTGTGGCAGATGCTGGAGAAACACAGCACATAGGCTCACGGAGGTGGTGGGCACGCACTGCCACCACCACACCCTTGGGCTCCTCTTTCTCCAGCCTCTGGCAGTTGGGGGGTCACGGACCACACTCAAAAACGGCTCTTCCCCTTTCTATACACTTCCGTATCAACAGGCAAACTCCTTTCTCTGTACTTACGTAGAACAATGCTGTCAGATGGGCTAGCTCGAGGGCATTACCCCATTCTCCTAAATGGCTGGGACCCAAAGAAGTCAGTGGACCTCAAGGGGTTGCTAATGGGCTTGGCCCCTTGCAAACGGGCTCCTTAATTCCCTAACCCTGGCTTTTCAGGAGGAAACTGCTGTAGCAGCCCTGGGTCCTGGTCCCAATTAGAGCCGATCAAACTCACATCACCTTGATGGCCCTCCTAGAAAACCCCCGGCCTCCCCCAGAGACCAAGTTGAGAGAGGCAGCCAAACCTTTCCTGGTTTATCAAAACGAAGTGGCCCTCGGACCCTGTCCTCCAGCCCTGGTACCAGGCTCCACATGCAAATGGCTATGCCTAGCCGAGGCCCCAGTGGGATGGTGGTAGCTTCTCATCCAGTAGGGCAGCGGGAGGCACAGGACCATCTAAAGCCACAATCTCCCATCTGTTGCAATGGGAACATGGGACTTCTGGCACTCCATCCTCCACCACAGAGGAGAGTTGCACAGAATTGAAGGGAGGAAAGCAGAATTAAGGTTGGGGAACCTGCTGCTCAGGGACCCTGAATTCTTCCTTCTCCTTATCTCTGCCCCTGCTTCCTGCCCCGTCACCACTCCCTCCTCCTGACTGGCTCCCAGCTTTCTCTTTTCCCATCCTCGCAGCAGTCAGTGCCGGATCAAGTCAGCTTAGTGCTTGCTCCTCTGTGTCCTTGCCACTGTGGCATCCCATTTCTACCTTGTCTCCAAACTGGTTTATAGGATGGCCTGTGCCCCCAACATAGAGGGCCTTGCCTTTCAACAGAGCAGTGGTCTAGCTCCCTCTCCCACCATGCATTGCCAGGGGCTGGCCCTTGCTTAATTTGTGGGCCCCTCTTCCAACCCTCCCTGTCCCTAATCTCTCATCTTCTTCATTCAGTATCCTGGGCTGGACCACTTCCCACCTTGACCTGTTGAGATCCAGCCTCAGTCTCCAGGTCTGAGCACAAATGTCACTGCCCACAAGCTTCCAGGATGGTCCCTCCTGGAGCCACTAGTGTTTTGTGTTCCATCAGCTATGTTGTGCACACCACTATCACTGGAGCCATCTTAGCCTTGGGCACCATCATAGTACCAAGCACGTCCTAGGTGCCCTCTGTGAGTGTTGGCTAGGGGACAGTAGCAGGGCAAAGCAGATAACCAGTGCTTTAACTTCCTGTGACAAGCAGAAGAAAATCCCCAATGCAGTGTTCGGGATAACAGGAGAATTATCTCACGTTTCTGTAACAAGTCTGAAGTTAGGATCACTGGGCCAAAATGCTGGTGCCGGTGCAGTCCTACTTCTTGGGAAGCCTTGGGAAGTGGCTGCTCCTCAACTCGTCCAGCTTCTTCCTTCCTGGAGCTGCAGTGCTCCAGGGCTAAGTCTCTGTGCCACCCATCTCTTCTCTCCCATATAAGGGCACTCAATTTCCCAACTTCTTCACGTCTGCCAGCCTGTCTTGGCATTCACAGCTTTCACACGGGAAGCCTCACACATTAAGTTCTAGGGACCGGGACAAGACTACCCTGCGATCTGTTTGAGGGCTTTGATCTTACATTTGTTCAGATTTCTGCTGCTTAACCTCTCGGGTTTCTAAGCCCGTGAGGTATTTATGTTGGGATCCAGTTCTCACAGTCGTGGCGGGCCTGTCGACATGTTCTGAGAAAACAGTTGACATGACTCCGGAGGAGCCGTTATCTGCTTTTCCCAGCTCTGAGGTGGCCGCACTGGGATGGATGGTTTCGCGGTGTGAATCAGTCTCCCGTACTTGACGGGCAATCTGCCGGGAAGCCGGAAACCCCATTACTCCCTGCCTCCACGGGCTTTAGGAAACACTTGGCTGTTGCTGCTTCCTACGTGTGAGTGGAGGCTTCGGTTTCTAATATTCAATTTCAGGGCACACGCAAGAGAGACTGCCTCCAGGGTACACTCAGGCAGCTGAACTTTGGGGTGTGAGAAAATGGGCCTGGTGTGTTGTGTGTTGAGTGGCAGCTTGTTGGCATGCCCTGCTTCCTGGCCCTGAGGCTGTTGCCGGGCTGTCTGCCCCTCCTGCTCCCGGGCAGTCTCCTGTGAGCTCCTCTGAGGTGTTTGTGGAGTTCCTTCCTGCAGCCCTTTGCAGATCCGTTACATCGACAAAAGCAAAGCCCACATGTTCTATCAGCTTAAGGTGGAGACAGTTTTCAGTTCTTATTTTCATCAAATCTCAGCAAATGCCAAAAGTTTTGCACCAAAGATTCCACAGTGTCTTGATTGGTGAGTAAGTACCAGACGCCTGCCTGAAGATGTTTGTGCAGCCCCACAGATATTGACATGGCATTTGGAACTCTTAAATACACTGGGCTGCAGGGAAGGGAGTTCGCTGCCCTTTGGCTTCAGTGAGTCTGAAAACGAGATAAGCATCTTTGAGAATCACTCAAGGCATCAGGGGCTCCTGCCCAGCCCCTTGCTTTGCTCCTGCTCTGGAGCATTAGGCAAAAGTACCAGCAGGGCTGACAGTGGATACAGAAGCTGATAGACAGGAGACCTGTCAGGGCATTGTGCATTAAGGAGCATGACCGGTCCCTATGGTCCCTGGGTTCCTGTGAGTCCTGTGGTCCCTGTGGTCCCTGTTAGCTCTATGAGCCTTGTGGGCTCTGTGGTCCTGGGCAGTGTAGTTCTCACTAGTAGTTAAGGATTGGGAAACATGACTTCTAAGACCCTTGCGATGAAGTTGCACACTGAAATGACCGTTTTTGGTCTCTGAGGAGGTGATAGGTGAGGATGAGGACAGAAGGGGCATCTAGGGCCAGAAGGGAAGTCTGGAGCAAGCTGCAGGGTGGGGCAGGACTGACTGTGCTCTGCCCTGATGGCGAGGGACCTGCTCCTCTGGCAACAGCACTGCGGCTTTCTCTGCTCCTCTCTTCCAGCCCACCTGGCTCATGCATACTTTTATGTTCCCCTACATAGACAAGCTGTCTCCAGTAACCCACGTGTGTTCATTTCCTGTTCCACCCATAACAAATGATCATAACCCAGTGACTTAAAACAATGGAAATGTTTCTCTTGTAATTCTCAAAGTCAGAAGCCCAAAATAGTCTAATCAGGCTCATGGAAGGGAGGGCTGTTTTCTTTCACTCTCTAGCTTGTGGATACTGCAAGCATCCTTTGGCTTGTGGTCCCNCCTATGGTCCCTGGGTTCCTGTGAGTCCTGTGGTCCCTGTGGTCCCTGTTAGCTCTATGAGCCTTGTGGGCTCTGTGGTCCTGGGCAGTGTAGTTCTCACTAGTAGTTAAGGATTGGGAAACATGACTTCTAAGACCCTTGCGATGAAGTTGCACACTGAAATGACCGTTTTTGGTCTCTGAGGAGGTGATAGGTGAGGATGAGGACAGAAGGGGCATCTAGGGCCAGAAGGGAAGTCTGGAGCAAGCTGCAGGGTGGGGCAGGACTGACTGTGCTCTGCCCTGATGGCGAGGGACCTGCTCCTCTGGCAACAGCACTGCGGCTTTCTCTGCTCCTCTCTTCCAGCCCACCTGGCTCATGCATACTTTTATGTTCCCCTACATAGACAAGCTGTCTCCAGTAACCCACGTGTGTTCATTTCCTGTTCCACCCATAACAAATGATCATAACCCAGTGACTTAAAACAATGGAAATGTTTCTCTTGTAATTCTCAAAGTCAGAAGCCCAAAATAGTCTAATCAGGCTCATGGAAGGGAGGGCTGTTTTCTTTCACTCTCTAGCTTGTGGATACTGCAAGCATCCTTTGGCTTGTGGTCCCATTGTTTTATATTTAAAGTTGTCAGTGTTGGGCCTCACATGCGCTGCCACCTTTCCCTCCCAGTCTTTCTCTACTTCCTGCTAGAGGAGTCACGTGCTTACCTCAGGTTTATTGCCCAACCAGGCTAATTCCTTTGGTTTCAGGACAGTTTGCCGGAGACTGTAATTCTCTCTGTCACCTTCATTTCTCTCTGTTATGGAGTCTTACATATTCACAGGATCTGGGGACTAGGATGTCAGGAAAGGAAGGTTTTTCCTACCCTGGTGAGACTATCCCTGATTCTGAGTTCTGCCAGTCAGGCTTAAGGGTGGGGCCTAGAACCTGGCAGGATGTGGCCAAACTTAGCAGGGACTCCTGTGCGGTCTGCCAATTCTTACTCGTGGGAGTAAATCATACTAGGCACAGGTGGTAGATATAATTGGGATACTTTATCCCCACCCTGCACAGAGACCCTTCCCACAAATAAGAACAGAACCCAGTGAACTGGACGAGTTTAGAAAGGCCCCCAGAGGCTAGCCAGTGAAGAATTGGAGACTCCAGCACTGATGGGAGGTGGAGCCATTGCCCTCCGGGTGCCTCTCAAGAGAATGAATGGCCTTTGCTCCTCCTGTGGGGTTCGTACCCCCTGCCCCCTGCTTGTCATTGGGCCTTCTGCGGAACTCTGGCTTGGGCTGGGTCCCAGAGTGCACACCTGTTGCTTGTTTCTGAATCTTTGCTGCCCTCTTGTGGCCGCGAGTCATTCTGCTGTGCTAGGAACGGACTAAGGAACCCAGACATGAAGAAGCCACAGGAGGTCCATTCTCTTGTCAGCTATTAACTCTTCAGGCATTTTCTAAGAAACACTAAGTGCTGGTTCTGAGTCCAGTGTGGCATTTCAGACCCAGCTGCTGCCCTCAGGGAGCGCACAGTCTAATTTGGGAGACAGGTTTTAAAAAGTAAATCATGCCATGTAGTGTGTTAAAAGTTATGGCATCAAGGAGACGACTCAGTCAGTAAAATACCTGCTGTGCAAGCTTGAGGTCCTGAGTTCAACACTCTGAACCCACATTGAAAATAAAAATCTAGGCACGGAGGCACAAATTTGTCATTCCGGCTCTGGGAGGGCAGAGCCAGAGGATCCCGGGGCCTGCTGGCCAGCTTGCTTGTTTGGGTGAGCTCTAGACCAGTGGGGAACTATCAAGACAAGGTGGAAAGTGTCTGCTGAGGAGTGACCCTGAGGTTGTGCTATGGCCTCCATATGCATCCACATGTGCAGACTCAATAGATAGATAGATAGATAGATAGATAGATAGATAGATAGATAGATAGATGACAGACAGATGAAAGGTAAAAAGAACTAGGAATGTATATAGTTCCCGGGAAGTTGGGGGAAAGGATTGTTGAGTTGACTGGAACAATGGAATGGAGTGGAGGCAATCAAGAGAGATGTCTCAGAGATCGTTTAAGCCAAAGCTTGAAGATTGGATTTGCCAATCAGAAGTGTCAATATTGGGTAAGGGAGCAGTATTGTCATCTAAGAGCCCCAGAGGTACCAGAGAGCATGGTCAGCTGGGGACCAGAGAGCATAGGCACCCGGGGACCAGAGAGCATAGGCACCCGGGAGGACTGGGTCTTAAGCTTTGCAGGGCTAGAGGAGAAGAGCAGGAGAGGCAGAGTGGACCTGGTGGACAGGCCTCTGCTGGCACCATCATCACCCTCTTGAGCATCAGGGCATGAGGCAAGGCTCTCATGGAGATGTCTGGAAAGTGCTCAGGACCTGAGGCCTCTGTGTCCTCCCAAATAGCTCAGTCCTGTGTGGATAGGTCCACCGAGGTGTCTCTGGGCTTGGGGAGAAACTGGCACCCCTCAGAGGTCTTGTTACACTTTGGGAGAAGGTGCTACAAAAACAATGGTCCTGCCTGAGCCAAAGAGACTTGGAGCCTGATCCCAGCAGCCAGACTCTCTGACACTAATAGGAGGACCTTGTACATAATCCCGGGGCTTCCTGTTCCTAAAACAGGAGGCAGTGGGTGGAGAAACAGGACTGAATGCACCCTAATGAGTTTCCTGGTCCTGCCAGTCCGGGGCTGGTGTCCACACTAACGTCATCTAGCCGGCCTAGGAAGCTCTGGAGTCCCCCCATCTCTACTCTAAATGGGCAGGAAATGCTTCCAGGCTCTCTTCATATCTGGGGCTATGAAGTGATATAGCAGAGATACATAGTCCTTCCACACTTCCACTGGAAAAGCCCCCAAACTGCCTCAGAGGCCAGGACAAACTCTCAGGACCACCACACCGGGAATGGGTGCCCCAAAGCTTGGGAATCTGGAGCCTTGGAGCTGGTAGATGAGGAGACCGTACCTTGGGTACTTCTCTGGGTCACAGTCAATGGCTCCCAGGTCTCGGCTCCTCTGATGATGGTGGTTGACCCAAGACTCCGGTCACGGTACGTGAGGCTGGGTTGAGATTCTGACTAAGCTTCCTCCAAAGGCCCTTGTTTTGTTACTTTTCTAGTGCCGTGATGAGACACCATGACCAAAACAGCTTGTAAAACAAAAGCATTTAACTGGGGGCTTGCTTACACTTTTAGACGATCAGACCATTATCTTCATGGCGGGGAACATAGTGGCAGACAGAAGGTAGGCATGATGCTAAGGAAGTAGCTAAGAGCTCACATCCATTCCACAAGTTTCAGGCAGAGAGAGAGAGAGAGAGAGAGAGAGAGAGAGAGAGAGAGACAGAGCACCTGGACCTACTATTAGCTTTTGAAACCTCAGAGTCACCTCCAGTGGCACACCTCCTCCAACAAGGCCACACCTCCAGATTTTTCCCATGAACTGGGGAGCCTTTGGGAGCTATTCTGGTTCAAAACACCACAGACCCTCTCCTGGTGGTACTCCTTGAAAACAACAGTGACTATGTTGTAATGGCCTTGTAGATAAAGGGGCTACAGTCAAGATTTGCTTTAGAAGACGTGAAAGTGTTTATGGGAGTTGTGCACGCTGGATGCATAAGGGGTGAGTTGAACCTGAGGCCTTCAAGGCCCTCCCCCACTGAGAGGCTGTGGTGCTTGTTTGGTACAGAGAGGAACATAGGAGACACATGGAGTTCTGAAGAGGTTGGATGGTTTTGCTGGGTCTTGGGTTGGGTCATGACCAACCCAGATTCTAATGCAGAGATTAGACGTGAATCCAGTGCTGAGGAAGGATACCATCCCTGGCCCCTGGTCCCACAGTCAGTACAAAGCAGCTTGACTCCAGGCCTAGATCTATCTGCAAATGCCTCCAGTACCACTGTTTGCCAAAAGACCAGCCAAGAGGGCCCCTGGCAGTTCTCTCTGGTTATCTACCTGAATCTTGCCTGGGGGCAAATCGCCTGATTTGCTTAGCAGGGGATGGGGTGGGGCCAGAGAGACTGAAGCCACAGGAGGAGTCAGGTCAGACAGCACCCCACCACTGCTGGAGAGCCCGGGGCTCACACCAGCTTTGGTCCACTGGGCATCAATGGTCTGACCCTTAAGGCTGAGAACCCCCACTCACTCCTGCCCAGCCTTCCTTCTGCTTTTTCTCACATTATCGTGGATATTAGCCCCTACCAGACTGGAGATCCTGCAGGGGCCCCACCCTGGATCTCCCACAAGACTGTAAAGAGGAGGGCAGGATCCCAGACAGGCACTGTGCCAAAGGCCTATTCCCTTTTCAGGACTTTACAACA
>LOEQ01000855.1:199521-225285 GCA_001685075.1 Bramus lutescens
TGTTCAACATCCTTAGCCATCAGAGAAATGCAAATCAAAACAAGTCTGAGATTCTATCTTATACCTGTAAGAATGGCCAAGACCAAAAACACTGTTGACAGTTTATGCTGGAGAGGATGTGAGAAAAGGAACACTTCTGCATTGCCAGTGGGAATGCAGGCTGGTACAGCCCCTTTGGATGTCAGGGTGGTGATCTCTTAATGCTTCTTAATGGAGATGAATGTCAACCTGACTTTTGTGTGGGCAGATTCAAACCATAGACAATGCTTTCATTGGTCCATGTTGAAGACGAAGAGACTGCTCAGAGAGGTTTAGTCCCTTGCCCAAAGCCACACAGACACTGAGAAGTGATGATGGTTGAGCGAGCTCAGCCCGCCTCAGGAATGCTGCAGCCTGGGTTCTCCCTTGTACTCCCATGCACCATGAGGGGCCCAGGATGGAAAGGGCCATGGCACTGGTGATTCCATCCGTCCAACTGTAGACAGCATACAGACCTGCCTTGACAGAGAGCCAACACATCCTGAGATTCGCTGGAGAAAAAACAGTTCCACAGTTGTCCGAATTTGAAGGAAGCTTTATTTAAAATATTAAATACTGACCAAGATGAAATTTGGTCAGGACCACTCCTGGAAATATCCCAGGAGTGGCCCTCGGATACAAGTTGTTTGGGGCTTATATAGACAAAACCCATGGGCCACCGTACTTTGCCCATGAGGCTTTGTTGTTACTTTTCAAGAACTACAACTCCCAGCATTCCAGGAAGTTTCCTGTTCCTTGGGCAGGTGGGGCTTACAGGTTAATTTGGGGTCTTCTATGTGCTTGGTGCCTTGTGGATGGAGGTCCCACAGACTGAGTGAAGGCTATCAGGACACAAACCCAACCCCCACTTGGGCCTTACAGAACCTTACTTTTTAAGAAATAAAAACTGTGACTTAAGGGGTTCAGTATGAACCAGTAGAAAGAGGCAGGGAGCCCCAAGCTGAGGCAGTCTTTTTTGCTGGAGAAATTCACAAGGGAAGGTGTGACCTTTGACGTGTCGGGTCTGTTGACTTCGCCTCGTGAAGCACCCACAAAAAGCTAGAAGCAGGAACTTGGATTTCCTACCCCATGAAAGCCTGCTCTAGAGGAGGATTTTATACCTGTGATGGCCAGTTTCCTCTGCTGTGGCCAACCCTACCTCCGTCAGTAGCTTGCACAGCCAAGGACATGCTAAAGGAAACCCTTCCGTGCTGACCCTTCCATACATGGCTCTGCGGCCGCCTCTGCTGGGGCTTCTTGGAAGGCCTCACCATCACATGTCACACACTCACTGGCCTCAAAGCCTGGCCCCAGCTTTTAGCTTGGCTCAAAGTCCCTGCCTTCCTCTGATGTTGGAGTTCTACCCATCCTGAAGGCTGGGCTCCATGACCCTTCAGTGGGCCCAGAAGGTGCCCTAGGACTCTAAGCTAAATATATCTTGCTTTATAAGCTGCTTTTGTGAAGTTCCAGAAGAAATAAGAGTGCCCCTCTGTGTCAGGCTGGTGGTAAGGAGGTTGGAGTCCTCGGCCTAAAAGACACGGGGATCATATGTGCTGCGTGGATCTAGGTAGGATCTATGGCAGTGGTTCTCAACCTATGGATCCCGACCCCTTTGGGGCCTTATATCAGATATAAATGTATATATAAATATATAAGTATCAGATATTTACATTACAGTTCATAACAGTAAAATTACAGCTATGAATTAACAAGATAATTATCTGGTTGGGGGTCACCACAACATAAGGAGCTGTATTAAAGGGTCACAGCCTTAGGAAGGTTGAGAACATTTGGTCTGTTCTATCCTTTGACAAATGAGGAAAGAGAGGCCCAGGATGGGAAAACAATGTCTTAAAGACAAGCAAGTTCAAGGCCAGGAGACAGAAAGCTGGCCTTGGAGCTGTGTTCTGGCCTGAGTAATAACTTCTGTAATGCAGCTTTGTCCATACCGTGAGCATCACAGGGTGCTGGGAGGTTCACTGAGATTCTGGAAATGGAAGAGGACTTGGTGACGGATGGAGGAGCTTGCCACTATGGCTGACATGTGTTGCGCCTTCTCTGGATGCCCTACAAGTACCACACGAGCTTTGAACTTGCCCTAACTTTTCAAAGAAGGAGCTGAGGTACAGAGGAGTTGAGTGATCCATTGAGAGTCCCAGAACCTTGAAGAGGCAGGCTCAGGATTTGAACCCATGAAGGCTTTGTGCCAAACTGATCAAGGACTGGTGTCCACCTGGTCAGTCTGCTGTCCCACAATCAGTTTTGGTGTTCTATGGACCAGATCTGTGGATAGCTTCCCTGGTAGTGAGATCCTGGCTTCTCCACCCTGTACACTCCACCAACTTACTGTATAGCATGCCAGATAATCAGACACCATTGCAGCATCCCCAGCAGGTGGCTGGACAGCCTCTAGGTCAGCCTCATGTTTCTGAGATGGCCACGTTCCCCTTACCAATCTAACAGGGCGTGTCACAGGACAAGGACCCAGGTGCCCACCTCACCATGACTCTGAGCACACCAGGTAGGGGCCCCGGTGACTTTCTTTCCTGCTGGGCACCTGATGCTGTGGTAGATAACGGATCAGAAATTGCTTTACATCTTGGCCTACAGCAGATGCCACAGCAGGTCCCTGGCTGTGGAAGCTAATGATGGAAGAAGAAGCAATGGCCGTTGTCCAAGTGAGAGGCCTACTGGGTGGTTTGTCCCCGTTTGACCTGGGTGTTTCATTCATTCGTTCATTTTCTCACTCACCCGCTCAGTGAACAATTAGTCATCCGTGCATGCTAGATGGCTGCAAAGCCTGGTGATGAAGCTTGGGATCGAGACATAAACAGACAAAACTCTGTCCCCAAGGAGTTTTCAGCCTCGTGGAAGAGACAGATAATTAACAAGATGAGCATGGTGAACAAGACAGGTTGGGATACAATGAGCTCCATGGAATAAACCACAGCAGGACAGGAGGATGGGCTGGTCAGGGAAAGCATCCCAGGGAGGGCCTCTCCTCCATTGGGCCCAGAAAGAGGGTAGGAAAGAGCCTCAGGGACTCTGTGCCATGGGGGTACCAGTGAACTACTGGACAGGGCACCCTGTCTGCTGGAAACAGGGCATTATACGGGAAGCAGGCAGGACACAGACCTGCAGGTCCAGACTGCACCCAAGGCAAGGCCGCTGAGACACTAGAGGGCCATGCAAGGTACTCTGTGCCAGCAAAGGGGCAGGAAAGGGTGCCTTCTGGAAGCCACGCAGGTGGAGGAACATGGTGCTGCTGACTTAGGCTCGTCCTAGTGGATTTGGATGTTGCTCATGTACCTTCACAGGCCTCCAGGGGTCCGTGTCACCTCACTACAGCTGAGTGGCCTTGAGATTCGTTCCACTGGGGATGGAGCTTAGAGAGGCTTCCTGGAAGAGGTGGCCAGGCAGTAGGAGATAGAGTGCTAATCAGAGATAGACCAGGCACGGCACTATCAGGATGTCCCACTGATGGGGCAGTTCATGGTGTCAGAGCCTTAGAGACAGTGTGTCCCCCATCCAGGCTTCCATATCTCCACGTTCCCCCAACCTGCTTCTCAAAGAGGAGGAGGAGGAAGAGGAGGAGAAGGAAGAGGGAGAGGGGGAGGAGGAGGCACTGTAGCACTGATGGATAGGCCTAGGCTGGGCTGTGCGGCCCAGCACTGTCACCATGCTCTCCCTCTGTATGCCGGAACCTGACACCCTGACCACTGAGGCATAAAAAACAGAGAATTGGAAGGCTCAGCCTGTCAGGCTGGGAGTGGCCCCAGGAGAGGCCTGAGCAGGAGTGTGTGCGGGCGCGTGTGTGCGTGTGCCCGTGTGTGTGTGTGTGCGTGTGCGTGTGCGTGTGTGTGTGTGTGTGTGTGTACACTCTGCCTGGGTTTTCCTATGAGTTGGGAGGAGGACTGATCTCTTCCACAGCCTCTTGCCCTTTGGCCTTTGTGCATTCCCTTTAAGGGGATCATGGAGTCATTCTCTCAGGACCATGTAACCTCTGTCATCTCCAGCAGGGGAGAGCCTTACCTGGGGTTTAAGCAAACCATTCAGTGCCCCGCTGGCTTTCCATGCCCTGCTCCAAAGCTTCCGCTAGACACAGCAGGCTCTCAGACACTCAGTGCAGAGACTTGAGAATGCAGTCTGCCCTCTGGAGCCCCAGCTAAAAGGAAAGGGGAGGAGGAAGTAGGTAGAGTCTGCTGCCAGGATAGTGTGGGGACAGGATTTGAAGCTGTGCCCTGGCCTAGCTGGCAGAAAAGAGACTTCCTTGGACCTGCTACAAACCCAGGGACCAGCCAGGGTGGGTGCTTAGCTCTTCAGGTTGCTGGATCTTAGTGAATTGTCCTCTGGGTCCACCCTACCCTCCCTTCACCTATGAGCAGTTCACAATGCCTTCCCGAGCATGCCTACAACCATGGACAGCTGTCTCCTCCCCAGGGCCTAGAAGACCCCAGCCTACTCCCTGTGTTGTATTTCCTAAGCATTTAGCCCGTCCCTTCCAGGCAGCAGAGTTGCTGTCTACATTCTCCAGACACACAGGGAGGCCTGTGTCTCATGTCCCTGTCCAGCTGGCTGCCCTTGACACAGTCACTCTGTATTCACAGTGCAGAGGGGCCACACTCGAGCTGAGTCGTAGAGAGTGGAGTCAACCCACACTAGGGTCCCTCAGGAGCCGCAGCCGGTGCCAACAGCCCAGCAGAGTAGGGGCAAACCTAGGCAGGTGTACCAAGTGAGGCCCCACCCTGTATCTGGTGACTCCGTGTTTCCATTCCCACGGATACAAAGTGCTTTGGGGTGAGACAGGCAGCTCACGGCATGAGGGTGTAGCCCTGATGTGCTATAGTTGATTACTGAAAGTGCCTGAAGCCCCCGGAGGAAGAGACAAGTGCCTTCAGTATTCAGTGTTTAAGCTGTGTGAACCCACAACCTTTTCTGAGCCTGATTTCACATTTGTCTCCTATTTGTCCCTCTTCCTACCTCCTGCAGGGAGTGAATTTTCTGGGAGTCCCTACAGCCACCCTCAGTATTCTTCCTACAACGATTCGTGGAGGTTCCCCAACCCAGGACTGCTTGGTGAGTATTGTCTTGTGGGGTCTCTGGGTCCTTGGCTGCTCTACTTGGCCTTCTCATTGGGCCAGGGTTCCTCCTGAGGTCTGGCCACTGGGGTGAGATGGGTCATTTGCCCCATAAATGTGGACTAAGGGGCTGTTATGGTGGTCTCAGGGCAGTTAATTCCCCTGCAGCTCAAGTGGGGGAATGTGAGACAGGAAAGAAGATAGAAAAATGATTGCCCATGAGTAACTAGTATTTCTTAAGAACCATTAAATAAAGTGCAAATTCCCTAAATAAAAGGCACTGAAAATACAGACTTGGATTGAGTGGTGCTGGCTGCCTGGAAACCTGTCTTACTAAGGGCTCTGAGGCCCAGTGATTGATTAATCATGTCTGCTGTGGGTGCAAGTAGTGCCAGCTCTATTAGTAACCAGCTGCCCCGTGGCTTGCCAAGGCATGCTGTGTAGGGCTCAGCTGGTGCCTAACCTTTATCCAAGACTCAAACTGGCAGAATGGAACAGCCTGATCTGTGAATATCATCAGTGTATTTGTACACAGACAGACAGACAGACAGACAGACTAGCTTTGAAGAGCCTTTTGGTTTGTTAACTAAACCTACATGAAGCCAGCAGGTGAGTATCCACCAAAGTTGAAGTAACTTGAAACAGAGGTCCTGGATACAGATTTCACCCCTTAACCCCTTAGCAGGTAGAACCAGCCAATCAACTTGCAGGTTACAGTACCGCTCTCATCCCTACAGTCAGCTAAAGGTGTTCTACTTGGAGCAGTGAGCGGAGAGAGGAGGAGCATTTGAGACTGCTCTGGTCTATCTGCCCACATTAGCAAGGCCTCCTTCAGCCAGAGCCCACGAACTCCCTGGATCCTCAATTATTGCCAAACCCTAGACCTGTGAAGTCTCAGCCTTGATTCCTTCCCCACTCTGGTCTGATTAAGATAGACACATGGAGCCAGGCAGTGGTAGCGCACGCCTTTAATCCCAGCACTCGGGAGGCAGAGGCAGGTGGATCTCCATGAGTTCTAGGTCAGCCTGGTCTACAAGAGCTAGTTCCAGGACAGGGAGGCTCCAAAGCTACAGCTAAACCCTGTCTCAANAAAAAAAAAAAAAAAGACAGACACCTGGTACAGATGCCACATTTCTCATTACCTCCTGAGCTGGGCATGGGACATGGTCTTGGGACCCTGGACTACTCCTAGCATTCTGATGTGTCATGCACACCTGTGGATGAAATAGGAGCATGGGCAATTGATGCTCCATGTGAGGGAGAGGTCCAGCCTGCTTTCCTTCCAACTGAGCCCTGGTCCCAATTCTATAGGGAGACTCACAGGGAATGTGTCTCAAAGGAGGTCCAAGGCCTGTGGGAATGGCTTTCTAAGGCCACATTGACCCAGGGCAGCTACACAGGACTTCATGGCCTAGGGAACATGAGAAGGGCACAAAGCCCTGCTAAGAGGAGTCACCATTGTGTGCTTTTCACAAGACATCAGTGATTAGCAGTAATACTCCCTTCTGGGGATTTAAGGGGCACAGCAGCAGGGATAAACCCACCCAGGGGTGGTATAGTAGTTGAGGTAGTTGTGAAATATGCACAAATGAGGGACTTTGAACAAGGCTGAGAAGCTGGGAACAGATTGCAGGGCTGTGGCATGTCCAGAGGGGTGGCACTGGGGGCCTTTCCTGCTCAAGTCTGATAAAAGCCAGTTCACAGCCCATAATATCAGGCCTTGTCCAAGTGATGTTACAGGCTGGAGGTGAGGGAGCCTGGAGCAGGTGCACCTGTGCTAGGTGCTGAGGGCTTTCAGGGGGGCTAGAGAAAAGGGCAGAAGCAGAATCAAGACTCTGATTATCTACAGTTCTGTTAGGCACCAGGAAAATGTGGTGTGGGGTCATCGCATTTTAGCCTTTCAAAAGCCCTGTGGGAGCCACCCCACTGTCTCTGAGAGTACAAGATAAGAGCAGACTCATTCACCCCAGGTCACACGCAGGCAGGTGTCAGATGAGGTGTCCCCTTTACTCCAGAGCCTGCATGCTTAGGCAGTGTGTGATGGGGCTCCCTCAAGCTCCCTAACTGATTCAGGCTGGGCAGTTATAGTCAGAAGGAGACCTTAGGCCTCTGTAGACACTAGTGAGAGCCCTCAACACTCAAGCCTTATGTGTGACGAGGACAGCCGGCTGGTTTTGAGAGCCAGGTTAATGACTTATAATTGCAAACAACAGAATTCACTCTGGCTAATTTAAGCAGAAACATATTTAGTGAAGGACATCAGAGGTTCCCATGATCTCCAGGCAGGCTCGATGAACAGGCATGGGACAAAAGCCAGGAACACACTCAGAGGCATGGCCGGGTTGCTCTGCTGTAAGCATCCCCATGGCTGCCAGCTGGCAGGAGGCAGCTTTCCTTAGGTGCTTGACAGCCTCGGGAGTTGCTCCCCACCACCGTTCAGGCACGATGGCCTTTGGCACCTGTTTCTAGTAAATGGCACCCCCCACCCCACTTCCCAAAGGTGCTTCGTTCCCCATCAATGTCCAACACAACAGAGTCTAATAGGCAGCTCTCAGGTAAAATGCCTGAGCCCCAGCAGGAAGGGAAGCCAGGAGGACAAGCCAGAGGAGGCCTGTGCCACAGGAAAAGTGCCAACACAGGAGGAGTCGGAATCGTGTGGGGCCTGCAACATGAGACAAGGCTCTAGTCCATAACTTGGATCCTTCAGGCCACCTACCCGCCTGGGCCTCAGTTGGCTTGGGGATAAAATGAGGCTGTTACCATGGTAGCCTCTCTGACCGGCACTGAACATGAAGCTCTTGAGACCCAGTGCTCTGACTCCAGAGGGATCCTGCTTGATTGTAGATGAAGACACGTAGCTCAGCTGACCACAGCCTTGCAAATAGTTCCTGTCTGCTCCCACGCTCCCATCATACGGGCCCTGCCACAGAAAGACCCAGTCTGATGACTTCTCGAGTTTGGGGTGAAGGAGGCCAGGGATGTGGGGGCCTGGCCTGTGTTTCCTCAGGCTCAGGTGAGCCCCTGAAGACATATATCACAACTCACTCTTCTCACTCAGACCAGCCTTGCNCCCCCAGGTACCCCATGCTGGCCTAGCTGAAGCCTCCTTTACCAACACAATCAGAGTGAGGGCTGACAGCTACCCTTAGTACCTCATCTCATGGGTTCCCCCATCCTTTGGGATCCCCCAGGCTGGCGAGGGGGCAGTAAAGGCAAGCAGAGCTGGCAGGGTTGGCAGCGGGAAAAGCAGGCCATGGTCAATTAGGATTAGAATAGGGGCGCCTGTGGCCGCTGTAAAGGGATTAGGGAGGGAACCAGCCCTGAGCGAGCTGGGAATGACTGTGTCAAGAGGTAAATTGATGATAATATGAATTAGGGGGGAAAATGACAGAAGGAAGGACAAGTTTATTCTAGATGGAGGTCTAATGGGCGCCAAGAAGACAGACTGCTTTGTGAGGTGATGTTTTCATTTTCTGTGGTAAATCAAACCCTCAGTGGAGGCTGCCACCCAGGCCGGCTAAGCCTTGAGGTGTGAACAGAGCTGCGGGAGAGAGCGGGAAACCTCACCACAGGGCTTCTAGAGAGGGCTTCTTTCCTTTGGCTTCCTGCCCCTTGTAGACCCTTTGTGGATATAGCCCCCATGATTTTCTTATCCTCATGCAATCTCCAGACCTGTAGGGAATGAACCCCACCCCCACCCTGTTACTGTCCCATCCCACGGAGGAAAGAGTCAGGGCTAGGATAGGGAAGTGACCTTGGAGGCAGCAGGAGAATGTCTTTGGGGGATTCTCGGGTGTGCGATGCTTGCCTGGGCCTCATGGAACAGCCAGGAGAGGTCACCACACTATCACTGCCTGAGGCTACCCCATCTTCCTGAGTCAGGGGCAAGAGTGGATCAGCCTCTGAGGCAGAATATGGAAGGGGGTCAGGATGCTCGCGTCCTCTAACCCTATTGCATGCTAGCCGTATGTGGTTCGACAAGTGTCCTCATCCATAAAACCATCATAGTTCGTACCGGATAAGAGTTAATGGGTGTAAGTCCTTAGAAGGTGGCATTCCCACAGCATCATCACACCCTTATTTCAGGGTGCCCACATTTGCCCCCCTGTGACCCCTTTTTAAAGAGGAACACAATTGAGGCTCAGGGGAGCAAAGCCACCTGGTCATGGCCTTCCACCAAGACACAGTTGGGCCTGTGAAGAAAACCACACAGCTCCGCTCCCAGTTAGGGTATCCGGGAGAATGATCAGGCTCCGCCCCAGTTATGGGGAGATCCAGTCAGGGTTGGTTGGATTTGAATGAGACTTCAGAACAATTCCAAGCCCGTTCTTCTGGGAATTCAGCTCATTAGGCCCACCCCAATAAGACCAGCTAATAGGACCCCAACTTCTGTCAGCTGCAATGAGTCCATTGCTCTTCTCTTGACCTGGAGCTGTGTTAAAGCGGATGAAGCCCTCACCAAGGACACGCATCCCTGGTTCGAGCCCAGGATTCAGCACTGAGGTGTGGTGTGAGTGGGTTTTTATATTGCTGAACATCCATCTCCTTGCTGTGAAAGATTTGAAGCTCCATGGTTCTGAAAGTCCAGCCAGGTCCTGGATCCTGAGCTCCCTGGGTCCCTTGGATCCTCAGCTCCCCAGGTCCCTGGGGAAGAATTTTGGTACAGACAGGAAGAGGCCTCATCCCACATACACTGCTACAGCTGCTCCATGTCCACGTCCACGCCCATATCCATGTCCACGCGCATGCCTGAGCCCAAACCAATCCCACTTCTGTCAGTAGTCACCAGAGTTTGTCTGAAAGCCCAGCTCCTTTCTAAAATTTTTCCCCTGAGGCAGGGTCTCAGTATGGGCTGTCCTCCACCTCTGGGCAGTCTCCTTGCCTCAGGCTCCCAAGCCCTGGTTTACACATGCAAGCCAGTATGTGTGGGTCAGTTTTCCTTAGCTCTGAGTATCCACCATGTTGAATCAGTGGCTCTCCACTGTTGCCCCTCTCTGCCACCATTGAGGTCAGGAAGGGAGCAAACTAACGAATGATTGCAAAGGGGTTTTCTCCACTGCTTCTCACTCGGGACCATTGTTTCTTCATACCAGAATCCTCACTGAGCAGGGCTGGGAACTTGGGGCAAATGCCAAGAAGGCCAGAGCCCAGTCCTTGCCTGTTTAGGATTCTCTGCCCTGGCTTAGAGGAAACACACCAAGGAGAGAGGTGGCCACAGCGTGTGGCTCAAAGTGAGCTCATGGGAGAGTCTTCCCAAAGGAGAGGGCAGGACTGAGGACTTGAAGGAGACCTAGATAGAAGAGAGGGTAGGAGCATAGGGCCGGGAACCCCAGGCAGGAGTCTTACACCTGCTAAGATGGGGTCACTGGCCCTGCCCCTACAGTTGAATGAGATGACCCATGTAGATGATAGTGTCAAGCACAGACTTTGGGTATGGCATGGAACACGGCTGGGAATAATGGGTAGTGTGGCCAGTAAGTCCAGAGAGGTTGGCCAAGGCTTGTCAATCAAACAAAAACCTGAACCCTTTTACTCTTGTAGGTAAGGTCTCAAAGATGTTTTTACCCAAGAACAGACACTAAATATTTTAGACTTTGTGGTCTATAGGGACAACTACCCAGTTCTTCCCAATAACTTGGAAGGAGCCAGAAGCCACACAAAAGGAAGGGGAGACCATGTGCCACAGCCAGGACAGAAGCCAGGGGCTTCAGTCTGCATGCAGTTCTGGGCGGCCCTGATCAGACTGGCAGTTCAGGGAAAAGATCAGGACAAAGGTCTTAGGGAAGAGGACAGTGGCCTGAGCGGATGAGAGGACAACAGGGACAGAGGTGGGGAGACTGGTGGGAAGGAGACCCCCAGGTCTGACCTCTGTGCCCTCTCGTCTCTTCCAGGATCCCCATACTATTACAGCGCCGCAGCCCGAGGAGCCGCACCACCTGCCGCAGCCACCGCCTACGACCGCCACTGACCCTCAGAGCCATGTGCATCAACTCTCACCATGCATATCATTGAGGTAGACAGCTTCCCGATTCCGAAGACAGACAGAGGGACCTGAAAAGTCTGTCTCCCACCCCATCTCACACACACTTGGAGCACCCTCCCTCCATTTTTTCCTGTCCCAGATCCAGGTAGGGCTGTTGGACTTCTGGGTTCTCATCCATTTCAAGAGTCAATTGACAAGCTTCTCCCAGGGGTGACAGGCTTCTCTGCTGTTCTGAAGACCGTTGCAGCCAAGCCCAGCCTGCCAGTTCTCCTGACTGTCTGTCTGTCTGTGGAAAGGCCAGCTGGCTTCACAGCACCCATGTAAATACCTTCTCGCTTCTCTGTGGACCTGAGGGTCTAACAGAGCAGATTACCCACAATGCATCACAGGATATCTTCCAGCTCTGCACAGAACACCTCCTCTGCCCTGGTGCCCTGTCAGTGCTCCAACTCAAAGCTGTCTTTCAAACTGACAGCAGCCACCTTGAGGATGCCTGGCCTCGAGCTCACTCCACTTCTCTGATGTCTACAAGGCTCACTGGTGGTCACGGCGTAAGCTTCCCCCCCAAGAGGAATACACCTCAAGGAGATGTCCTGGCCTCTTACCTTCATTTCCATGGAGTCACCTCAGCGTCAATAGTCCTTTTCTTAATCCAGGGACTCCAAGAGAACTGTCTGGGACAGCTGCTTCCCTAAAGTAAGAGGTCGTCCAAGTGCGGATGGCATTGTGACTCTGAATGGCTCTCTGGATCAAAAGATCATCGGACTCAGGCCAGGGACAAGCCTGAGGCTTTCCTGGTCCTCCTGGCCCCTGGAACCAAACTGAATGTGTTTTCCGAGGCATGCCCAAGCTCAAGTCACTTTGGACATCAGCCATGGGCACTCCACAGCTGTCCTTTGGGACCCCAACAACTGGATTCTGGGCAAGCCTGTCCCAGCCACAGGGACAGTGGCTAACAGAAAGGACTGATGTCTGCACTGAGGACCAGAACACCATGGGGGCATCAGCCAGGACCTGAGCTTCCTTGCAAGAAGCCCTGCCACCCTTGGGGAGCACAAGTGTGGCTGGGCACGGAGGTGGTGGGGGTGTGGCAGGTACCCAACTTACGCTTGCAGGCCAGCCTGGTCATAAAAGGTGTCAAGATGGAACTCACTGTGGGAAAGGCGGAGGAATATGTGGGAGACAGAGGAAGGACTGGGGAGGGCCAGGACAAGCAATGAGGAACCAGCCAGGAGTGGGTAATTTGAGGGTGGGCTTGAGTCTGGGGTGCCCAGTGACACAATTTATTCATCTGGGACCTCTATTCACACGGTCTCTCTTGCAGTGAAGAACCCCTGTCTAAACTGAGGACAGCAAGCAGTCATTTCCCTGACAGTGTCCCTAGGGTCTACTGTCTAGTGGGACCTCGGACCCTTTACCTCTCTGAGCTTCTGCTGGGCTGACAGCTGGCCGATCTCACTATTTTTCCTTCTCTCCCTTCCTCCCAGGGAGCTGAGGCAATGGCAGTGTCACCTGGGTCAGGCCCTCACTTTTGAGCAAGCATATGGGATCTTGCTAATGTTCCAGTCAAGTGCGAAACAAGAACAGGAACCACAGAAAAGATCTAGTTTAGTTCTGAGAAGAAGCTGGGGCCCAGCTTAGGGAAGTCCAGAATCAGACAGGGAGACCAAACAGAACCCACCCCCACCCCGCACTGTTTTGTGCCTCAAGACCTCCCACAGGGTAAGACAAAAGAAGAAACTGAGACTTAGTAAAGTAGAGTCCCAGGAGAGGTAGGGCTGGGACCTGGGCCCCTTCTAACACATGGTGGTCCCTGTCACTTCCATCATTTGTCCCACTACTCCAGATCAGGCTTCCGAGCTGGCAGAACTGCCAAGGATCCCTGTCACCAAGCTAGAGGCAAGACACATGAGCTTGGAGCAGGCTTAGCATCTGGGAGAACTTGCTAGAAGAGGAAGGTAGCTGGGGCCTCAGCCCACCCCCCAGGAGATGAGCGACCTGCATTCAGCCTTCCTTCGTCAGCTAAGGTAGGAGGAGGCTCCATCCTCGTTCCTTCTCTGTCCCTGCTACTGCTCTGTTATAGTGATACTCACCCTGTGCTCCTCCCAGTTCCAAACTGCAGGAGGGCACAACCTCCCCGTACCCTTCAGTGCACAAACCTCCCTTCCTCAGCAAGCCCACCCCACCCCTCAGTGGCTCCCTCCACCTGATCTTGCCCACACAAGGAACTCCATCTGTATGTCTCTCCTCTCCGAGGAAAGCACCCAAGGTGCTGCTGGGCCTCAGACTGGAGTCTGTATTTATTAGACAACCCCGTGGTTCCTGGGAGAGAAGCCAGGCAGAAGCACAAGGGCACAGAGGTACATGGCTGCTCATGCACACACTGCTCTCGCCAGCTCCAGAGATGCAAATGCATTGTGGGTGTTCTCACGTTTGCACACCTGCTCTCTCCAGCTAGCACCCTCACACTGCAGATGCACAAGCCAGAGAACTCAGAACAGAGTCTGGGGTTTCACCGGCACTGTGGCAGAAGGCCAGGCTATTCCTCCAAGGACCTTCAGTCCTGTTTGAACTTTGTGAAAAAAGATATTTCCACACCACTTGTCTAGCTCCAGCCTGAGAACTTGTGATGCTATAACAAACCCACTGTCCCTTTGCTAATTCACCAGCTTAGAAATTGTCTTCATAAATGACACTGTACAGTGGTTTGTAATGCTCCACTACCTCCCACAAGGCCAAGATCCTGACATTCGAGGCTCACTGTGAAGATAAGGATGAAGTGAATCCTCCCATCTCTGAGCCACATTCTTTGCCCACAAAGTTGAGATCCCATCATGAATGTATGTATGGCTTGAAGACTCCCACCCCTGAGTCCTCCAGAAATCCCCAGACCTATAGCATGGAAAGAAAGAACAGAGCCCAAAAGTTGGTCTAGTAACAGGAAGGGTCTGGGGACTGGTGGCCTTGAGGGTTCCATCAACACTGACACTTTCAGTCTTTACCTAAACTCCCACAAACACCTGAGTTTTCCCATGAGCCTTTCCTTGCTGTACCCTGAGGCTCCGAGGACAGTGTGTCCAAGCCTGTGCCACAGTCCCTGGCAGGGTCTAAATACGAATGTCCCATGAACCGTCCCTTTCTTTTTCTTTTCTCTGACCTTTCTACTTCGGAACAAACTGTGACAAGGTACAAGAATGCCTAGTCTAGAACCTGACCTCTCCAGATTGCAAAACCTGAGGCCCATCAGGTGGTTTGCAACCACCCTCTGGGCAGGGTACAAAGCAGCAGGGTACAGTACATCCCCAGGTGTCTAGAGCATGATTGGCCCATGGGTTGGCATCTCAATAGTGAAAACTTTAAAAACACTCTGTTGGCCAAAAGAAAAAGATGCCTATGGGCTGAATCGGGCCAGTCAGCCACCAACTTGTGAACCAGTCTTGTTGAAAGCCCTTCTATTCTCTCCTTGTTCTTTCATGAACACTTGGGGAAGATGGCAGGGAGATGCGCGGTACAGTTTCCAGAACTTTGGAAGTGGTGGTGGGTATGAAGGGAGCTGCTGGTTTTCTCTGTGTAGAGCCCCAGATGTAGCCACAGGGCATTGAGGGGTGAAATCCTCTTATGAGGAGTCAAACTTCAGAGTGACTGACATGCCTTTGGCAGCCTTAGCTCCGTCCACCCCTTTGTAGGTGACATTTCAGCCAGAATTTAACTCCAAGCCATGGGTAGCAAATCTTAAAAACAAACCGAGCACTCCCAAGCATATACTAGGAACAAGTGGCATCGGAAACGCAGTCTCCTGGGAGACCCCTGCACAGGCCAGGCCAGGCTAGAGTAAGTTGACCCCATAAGTCTCTGAGTTAGACCAGCTTTCTGGTGGCCCTGGCCTTGTCACCCATCTGGAGTCTGCCTGTGATAGTTTCCAGGCACACGGTGGTTCACCTGGGTAAATTTATTCCTTTATCGCTTTAACCTCCAAGAGGTCCAAGGCGTGTGCATTTCTTAAAAGGAAACAAAACACATGATTGCAGACTTGGACAGTCAGGCCGCGACATCTTTGCCTTCCGTCTGCCCTACCTCCCAGTGGCCCTTTCAGCTCCTTGGCCCTTGTTGTCCCTGGACCTCAAGATTCCCTTTTGCATATTCATGAGGGAGTCACAGAGTTGATCCACACTTTCTTGCTGTCAGCTAAGGCTGTTCCTGCAGTGGCAGCCAGGTCCCCAAGGGCCAGCTGCAGAACACATAGTGAGTCCCTTGCACAGGTGCTGTTTGGACACAGAAGCAGCAAAGGTAGAGTGAGCTGCATGCTGGGAGCAGCAGGCATCCATCTTTCTTTTTGTCTTTGGTAATTCATCGGTACTGAGGCCCAGTGCCTGGATCCTTCTAGGACCAATGGGTTACTCATATCTGATTACTGCCATTCATGGGTATCAATCCAGAAGTTCCTCTTAGTTCATCTCCAGATGCGGTTGAACACAGCCACTTTTTAGTACCTCTAGATTCTTCTGCCTACACCTTAGTCTCCTGAGTAGCAAGCACCAAGCTGCTGTTTCTGTCCTCACTGTGGGCATGGCATGGCATGCTGGTGAGCCCTCAGTTGGGATCAGGCTCAGCCTGAACAGCTTTGGTGAGGGGGCAGAGAGGGGAGCAAGGAAAACTAGCAAAAGGTTAGAGACTTAGCAGTTCTGTGCCTCTCGCTGTCTCTAAGACCTGACTTCAGGAGACCAGCCTGTAGTCTCACTTGCCCCGACCTGGTTCACTCACTTGCTAAATTGCACACGGGGGCGGGGGGGAGTATAGTCCCCCAAACCACCATGCAGATGGCACACCCTTCGTCTTCTCCAAAATCATCTTGAGAACATGTAACGATGGGTTTCTGATTTACAAATGGTGAATTTCACTTAGAGTGGAACAGAAAGGAAACTATTTAATGACCTCCTTGTTTTCAAGCATGAGACATTTTAACGAAACTATTTCATTGTGTCTGAGGGAATGGAGAGTTGGACTTTCCAACCGATCAATAGCCAATTAATTGCTATAAAATTAAAAAGAAAATAAATCCCAAATCTATTCTAAACATCATGCAAAACTCAGAGCCTCGTAGTCAGGCCTTCTTCTCCGTGCCGTGTGCTCAAGTGCATGGACAGGGGAGTTTACACACACATACACGCACAAGCACATACACACGTACAAGTACACAGTCTCAATACACAGTCACTCACACACACAAGTCACTCACATACACACACATACAGACCTCTCTATCACACACACCCGTACATGTACAGTCTCACATACACAGTCACACACACAATCACACACACACGCAGACCTCTCTCTATCACACACACAAACTCACACACACAATCAGTCATACACACATACACACAGACCTTTCTCTAGCACATACACACACACTCTCTAATATTAGGACATGAAACTCAGAAGAACTGCTGTGTCTCCTGATGCCAGTTCTTCCTGGCACTGCTTGCCTTTGGTCACAGAAGGTGAGTAGACCCAGCGGCAGCCTGTCCTGGGGCTCAGAGAGGGACAGAGCTGGCCCCAGACCCAAGCCACCAGCACAGTGTAGGTAATGGGCGTTAGGACCTGTTGTGGCCAGCATGCTGCTTCTCTGCCTGGTTACAGGGTCGCCCCCACAGTGAGCAGGGGTTGGAATTTTGACTCCTGCTGGACGATGCTGCCCTGGTTTGCCACCCTCTCGTGGCCTCCGGACATTGAGTATTTGTGGGGATGTAGATGACGTTCCGATAGAACTCTGCCAGGAAGACAAGTGGTTTTGCTTCTCATTCTTTTAGATGGTTAACACTGTCCTAGGGACTGGCCCAGCATCAAAGAAATGCATATCTACTGTATCCGCCAAAGTTTGTGATGCCTGCATAGACGCTTGTTAAAAAAAATATACAAAAACTGACAAAAAAATAAATACAACCACACAATTGAATTGCCTTTGAAAGTGGGAGACGATCTGTCTCCAACAGATTGAGAAACAAAAAGCTTCTTAAAAGTGTGTATGTTTTATATTCTTTTTTCTAGTAGAACTGACTTGAAATATTGGTGGTTTTTTTTCCTTAGTGATGGTGTGTTGCTTTTGTGTGTGATAATATTTGAATGTAATTACAGCAGTGCCAATTTGCCAAAGATGTTGGACATATTTTTCTTTTGTTGAGGGAAGGGTGGGGCTTCGGGTGGGACTTGGGAGGACACTGGGATGGTATACTGGTTTAATTTTTTTTAACTTTTTTTTCTCATCAAACCTGGGATTTGTGGTTTTATTTTAAGTTAAATGGTTGACTGCAACACCTTTATTTTAAATTAGCTGGAGAAACATGCAATAAGGTTGGCGTAGTCTCAATATCTGTGTCTTTTCATGAGTGACTGTTCCTTGTGAAGAATTGATTTTATGTAACCTTTATGTGAGATAATTATTTGTAAATATTTGCCATAATTTTATTGGTTCCTAAAATAAAAGTAATTTTTTAAGTTGAGAAAAAGGATTTGATTGTATTTGTTTTTACTAATCCGTACATGGTCTTTGCCAACCTTGAGGAAGGCCCCTGGAGTGGTAAGCAACTTCATGGCTCTTGGTTAAACTGGGGTCAGAACAAATTTCAATACCCAGTATATAGGACTGTACATGTGACAGAAGGGGCAGACTGTGCACTGGAGGGGTGATATTCCCTTCCACACACACACACTCACACTCATACACACTCTTGCACAACACACTCACATTCTCTCACACACATTCTCACACTCTCACACACACTTTCTCACACTCTCACACACACAATTCTCACACTCATACTCACACTCATACACTATCTCTCACACTCAAGCACTTTGACACACTCACATACACTCACACACATTCTCACACACTCACACTCAAGCACTCTGACACACTCACATACACTCACACATTCTCACACACTCACACTCAAGCACTCTCACATACACTCACACACACATTCTCACACACTCACACTCAAGCACTCTGACACACTCACATACACTCACACATTCTCACACACTCACACTCAAGCACTCTAACACACACATACTCACACACATTCTCACACTCACTCACACACTCACTGTGTCACTCATTGGCATGGAAGCCTTCACTAAGCTCATTAACCTCTGCTTCTTCAACGCAGAGATAACCAGGAATACCCACATCATTCGCTTCATTTGTTTATCCATTCAACAACTGACTGAGCATCTTGTCTACCCCAGAGCAAGCAAGAACCCCGCTAACATCACACTCTTAACCTAGTAGCTTGGGAGCACGGAGTAAACACAGCTGAATTATGGAGTGAGGGGCATATGCCTGCACCTATGCTTTTGACCTAAACCCAGGCCCAGTCTCCTCGAACCTGAAGTGCCTGGGTGCTGACAGCTCAGAAGCCTCTCACACCAGAATACCTTGTCCCTAGTCTCCAAAGCACAGCTTTGTCTGGCCTGAGCTTGGTGACCAGACTCTTCAGTCCTGGGAGGGAAACCCTGTCTCTGAGCTATTAGAACTGAGCAGCTGGGCTGCACAGGAACCAGGGGTAGCTTTTTTTCCCATTAGGGGGCAGGGCAGCTGTAGACCTGAGCCATGCCCCTGCCGGGCTTTGTCAGTCTGCAAGGGCAGGCGGGGACCGCTGTGCCCCTTGGCACAGTGTGTGTAACTCAGTAATTGCCAGAGATGGAGTGGGCGAGTGACCATGTGGGGGCTATGGACTGCGACTCATTCATATTTAATAAAGCTGGCTGCGTGGCCTCCATTCATTTCTGCAATGGATGGTGACGACGAAGATGATTCCTCGGGGAGGGAAAAGGGGGATGAGCATGCTCTTCTTCCTTCCCAAGCCTCGGGCTCAGAGCACCAACTTTAGAGAGAAGTGCTTGTGTTTGGGGGTAGGTAACACAGAGAGGGAGCCACCAAGGCTCCTGCTTCTGCTTCCCTGGGGACGGAAACGTTGCACCTGCTGTGTGTCTCAGAAGCAGAACAATGGTGTCTGTGATAGCCAGGGCAGGTGTAGCCCCACATGACAGCTGAATGGAGGAGAGGGACAAAGCCCCCAGGAGAGGAGTGTGATCATAATTGAACTGGAAATGTTTCCCACAAGTTGATGTGATGCACTATTTTGCATGGTTCTGGTGTCTTTGGGAGGTGGAGCCCAGCTGGAGGAAATGGGTGGGTCTTTGGCCTTTTCCCCTTCCCCTTTCTCTGCACATCCTGGACCACCATGTGAACTCACCGGTTCTGCCTCATGGTCCCACCACCATGGTGTGCGGTGGTGCCCAAGCACAGGGGACCAAACAAATATGTGCTGACCCCTCTGAAGTGGAGATCCAAAGTAAATCCTTCTTCTCGTGTCATAGCAAAAGAAAAGTAATAGATCTAGGGGCGGAAGTGCTCTCTACTTGGCAACTACCACAGAGGGGTCAGAGGGATGCTGGGGTCTGAAGAGCAAGGTGAAGCCTCAGGTCCATTCATTTCCCAGCTTCCCTCCATGCTAGGCCCTGGTAGGGGCTGCATACAGGGTTGCCCAGAGTGGGAAATGACTGCTTACCCCTGTGCACTGTGGTCCTACCCTCTGAGGCTTTGTATGTCAGACTCACAGCTAACCTGACTGTGGTCCCAAAAAGATGGTTACTTGGGCCCATGTCATTTCCTAGCAGGTCGGGCTGCCTAAGCAGTAGGGAGGTGGCAGGTGTAGGCAGGGGTTGAAGCCCCTCCTCAGCGGCCTGCAGACACAGGGAGAACGAGCATATCCAGCACATGGCTATGTGGGGGAGGGGGACCTCAGGCCTGCTTGCCAGAGCTCACTTCAGGAGAGGTTCTTGGCCTGCTAAGTCCAGGAAGTGGAGTGGTTGGTACCCAGAAGCTCCCTCACAGCAGACACAGCCATTGTGGTTTTAGACTGCCAGAGACATTAACACCCCAACTGACTGGAGTTGGTTTTGGTTTGCTTATTGTTATGTCCTGATTCTTTTTCTTCAGGGAGTACGCCTTGTACACGATCTTTATATAATTTTTTGAAATCAACAAACCTGTTCTTGGCTTGGTCTCCCCTGACACTAGGAGGATTCAAGCCCTGCTTCAGGCCAACCCTGAGGGCATTTAGTAAAGAGAGTTCCTTCTGTTTTTCTTTTCAAGGCTGAGTAACTTAGCACCACACACATGGTGACTCACTGACTTGTTTTCCTTCAGTCTGGGGCCAAGATCAAGGTGCGTGTGTGCAGATGCACAGAGACAGGAGCCCTCTGAGGTCTCTGCCAGCAGGATGATGAGAATCTGGGGAACTGTTCACAACTCCACCCAAGACCCAAGTCCAGCCTGGGCTGGCTCGTCACATGCCAGCCGTCCTTGGCACATCTCATTCTGTGTCTAACCAGCAGACTGTGTCCTGTCTGTGCTGGAGACTTTTACCCCACCACCTACCTCCATTTCTAAACTCTCGAGTATGGCTCCCAGAAAGATCTTTCCTCACACCTATATTTATAATCCAGCATCTGCCGGAATAAGTAAGGGGTTACTTTATAATTTTTCATAAAACTAGTAGGGTTATAGGTACTGGGTGAAACATGACTTTGTAGCTCAAAAAGAGATAGAAAAGTCTCAAAAGAAAAGGGTAATGTATTTGAAATATAAATACTATATTTAGATGAAATATATAAGATATAAGCTATATATAAGATATACTATATATAGATAAAATTTTATATGTTATTAAATTTTTTTAGCGAAATGTAAAGGCAAATAGGTCGGTGGTTGGTTAAATAAATCTAAGAAATATGAAGACACACTTCCCTTAATATACAAAAATTTTATATGTGAAATATGAAGACAGTCTCCTCCTCAACAGAAAAATGGGTCAAAGACACGCACGGCTCTTTCACAAAAGGACATGTACCACTTCTCAGTACAAGCTCAGCCTGTGATTCAAAGGATAATTCAAATTTACAGGGTTATTTATTGTTTTGTTTTGTTGTTTAAAATGGGATTTCACTTTAGTCCAGGCTGACCTTGAACTCATGATGATCCTCCTGCCTCAGCCTCCTAGGCGTTACAGCCAACTCACCCAGCCAGACACTGTTTTCAAAAGGACAGAGGTTCTGTCAGTGCTGGAGACGGTACAGAGAAGTGTCCACCAGGCTGCCCCTGAGCTGTCTGAGAGGGTGTCCTCCCATTTCTAGGCCTGACACTGGTCCCTCAGTCGCTGGAAAGTGGGCAGATTGGGAGGAAGATGTGGCTTTTCCAGATCAGCGGTGTCGTCTGGAAGGGCACGCGGCAGCGGAGGTTCCCCCGTCATCCACAAACATGTGTAAATATCGCAACAGTGCTAATGTAACCAAGAAAATCACTTCCTGTTGTTTCCCTTCAGTGATATTTTCTGCTTGGCTGAGTTTGCTTAGCACACTGGAAAGGCCAACTCATCAGTTCTTGTTGCTAATCAAGAGCAGTAATTGTCCGAGTGCAGAGCCTCCTGACTTGGACTCTGCTGAATAGGATAACAAGTTCCAAAAAACGCTAAGTAGTGGTTTCTAAAAATGGGCCTCTTTTAATAAGGAAGGACCCCAAAAAGCGTTTATAAAGAAAGCCTTTCTGTGAAGTGGAATGAAAACATTGTGCATATTTTACAGAGCATGACAAGTAGGCAGAAAACTTCCAGAAGTTCTTAAACCACGGACTCCGTAGATGCTCTCGTTGTCTTCCTCACTGGGAAACGTGCGGATTGGTCAAGGTGATGCCAGCCTAAAGAATGAAATAAGCGTAGCCCATAACGTCAATGGCAACCCAATAGAAATCTGTTCGGGGTTCACATCGCTGGCACTCACAGAAGGCAGGCAGCCTTCCACAAGGTGACCTGAGGATCCAGGCTTCTTTCTTCTTTTTGGCTCTGCTGTTTTCAAGTTCACCTTATTTGAGAACATTATGCCTGCAAAAAAAGGAAAGCACCTGGAGACCACGCCATGAGATGTTTCCATCAGCAGGGCAGAAATGATATGCATTCAGAGTCTTTTAGCCAGAGCCTAGACCTGTGGCCACAGACCATTGCAGGGGAGACGGGGAAGCAACCTAGCGTGTGATGAGGAAGACCGAGAAGGCAGGTTTGGGGAAGGACTAACCACGTCAGTCTAACACCCACGAATGCCGAGAATTGCTACCGTGGCTTTGCTCAGAATGGCCTGAACACGCCCTACCCTGCTTCAGACCTCAGCTCTGCCTTGCCCTCAGCTAAACCCCAGCTAAACCCCAGCTGACTCCGTGGAGACTAGCATACTTCTGTCCTAGGAGGATAGAAAGTGGTTCATGTATGTCCTCTGCAAACCTGCTCGAGGCCCTCTCTGATCTGCTGCCCCCCTTCCGAACACAGCTCTGGGCTAAGCCACAAACAAGAAGGCCTGTTAGCATTTACTGAGTGCTAACTATTTACCAGCCACTAACACTTAGCGGAGTTTTTCCTGAATTACATAACCAAGGCCCATAATTGAAGCCAAGTGTTGAAGTCACTTCCTGCAGTGCTGATGTAATGCAGAGACTAGGCCTGACTCTCTAACTGCCTCCACTCACCATCCATGACCACCACCACTGACCACAAATGCAAGAGGCTTGAGACAGAAGGAGTGGACAGCAAGGGGAACAAGCAAGTTCGTCAGAGAGGCCAGACACTCCCTCCCTGTGAGGAGGATTGCTAATTCCTCCTCAAGCAGCAACAGCTGAGAGAACCCCTGGTGAAACTGGAACTTCAACTTCCTGTTTGAGCATCTTCTCCATCAGCCAAGATTTTGGCCTGCCCTTCTGTTTACTGGAGCAAGAGAAAGGGTATGCCAACTATATGCCAGTACCTTGTGGGCAACTGAATGCCACTGGTTGTGATATCTATATCTATATATACATATACATCTATGATAACTACAGTTGTATTGCCCTGCTGGAACCCCAAAGAGCCTCTCCTTAGCAAAGGGGCATGTAGAGACGCTTCAGGCTGTTTTGGGTGGGAAATCTTCGTTGGGAGAAATAGAGTCACATCTCCCAACATGAACCGGGTGCAGGAGTGGGGAGGGGAGGAGCATAGGATTGCCACAGGACCACAGTGGGAAGATCATGCAGATGGAATGTAGGTCCCTAATGCACTGACTCTAAGTTAGTGGAAAGAGAGTATCCTGGGTGGGCCTGACTTACACAGGTCGTCTCTTTATAAGAGGTTTAGGGGCAGGGGGCAGATACCTGCCATGTTGTGGCAGAGTTTGGCTATGGGGAAAGATCAGCAGCCTCCAGGAGACCAGAGCATCAGTCTAGAACTGTCGGAAGTTGATTCGCTGGCTCAAGTGAATCAGGTTCTATCAGCAGCTTGGGAATGGAGAGGGCCCTGAGATTTAAAAGCAGTAGTGGGCCTCTCAGGAACCTTGAGCTCAGCCTTGACAGCCCCAAGGAGAGGACCGGCTATGGAATTGACCAAACTCCTGCTCCACAGTGATCATGAGACAATGAATCAAAGTTATTTGAAGCCATGTGTCCATCAACAGAAGATGGACGTGGTGTCTCTGCAGGCCTCAGAAAGGCCCACCCTGAACTGGGGAGGGGAGCAGAGCATCAGTTTTGAATTATGTTTGAGACAGAAGTTCCCGAAAGAACAGAGTTGATGTCAAAATGAAATTGTTCTAGTAACCGGAAATAATTAGAAAGTTCTAGAATCTGACCAAAGATGGTAAAAAAAAAAAAATTCTACCACTCTACCAGAAATGGAGAAGAACAGCTTTACATAGTGAAGAGGGGACTTGTATCTCATTTCGTGTTCACAGCTCAAAGAGCCACGTCACGCATGTGCCATCTCATTTAACCCGCACAGTAACATGATGCATGTCGTTCCCAGCCGCCCAGATGAGCCTGCAGAGGGATTTCACTGTTATGCAAGTGGTAGGCAGTGTGGCCAAGACTTGAAGCCAAGTGCTCTGCCCCCCAAAAAGGAAGTTACTGAGTATCTGAATCCCAACTGAACACTCAACTTATTTGGTCCTGGCACCCCAGCCAGCTTTGCAGGAGGCAGTGAAGGCCTAGGGGGATTGCCAAGGGCATTCTCCTTGTACTCTTCCCTAGACGCAGGGTTCTTGGGCCCTCCTTGTGCCCTTATGCCCTCAGCAGGTGCAGTTCAACCTAGGCCAAACCAAAAGACAGGTGAACTCAGAACTTACTGGGCAGCATAAGGCTGCCACACTCTGCATTTGTTATTGCTGTTGTCCTTGTTTCTTTGTGGGCTTCCCCCCCTTGTTGTTGTTATTGTTCATTGTTTGATTGATTGATTTTCAAACAATATGGAACCTCCCGTGTGCTAGGTTGACAGCCTGTGCCATCACACCTGGCTGGATATCTGCTTTAAGGACATAGCCAGTTTCTTGTTCCTCAGTCAGCATAGATTCCTTGATCTTCACTTCGTGGCAGGGTCTCTGCAGCATACAAGGGCTGCAGGACAGAGGTGAATCAAGCCTGGTCCCTGGCTTGGGAGAATGCCCCTTGTAGTGGCATTTAATTTTGTATTTTAATAAATAAAGCTTGCTTGGAGATCATAAAGTAAAACAGCCCCACTGGGTCAGCCTTACAGACCAGACCATGATAACACACACACCCCTTTCATCCCAGTAGCCACACTAGTTTGCCACAGAAACCAGGCACTGCATGTCTTTAATCACAGGGGTGCACGCCTTTAATCCCAGCCCTAGAGAGGAGTATAAAATGGGAGGAGACAGCTCACACACATAGTCTCATTCTGAGATTCCTGGAGGCAGGATCGCCATTTCGGACTGAGGTAGAGCTAAGAGCCAGTGGCGAACTGTTTTGTTTTTCTGACCTTTAGGTTGAACCCCAATTTTTGTCTCTGGGTTTTTATTAATCATGCTAAAAATCACCCTTCTGGTGAGCAGAGAGGCAAATACTTGGGGGTTCAGTAGTTCAGGGACAGTGTCTGCAAGTTACTTGGAATGCAGGACTGCATGGAACAGGTGTCCCGTGGGAGTCAGTACTGTCACCAGACAGCAAGAATGGGCCATACCTGCTAAGCATGCTCACTGAGCCCTGTAAGGACTTTCTGTATTCCCCCCAGATGAAGAAGCCTATTGTCCTTTTCTGGGAAGAAGGTGCATGCCTGGGCACTGAGCATCAAGCAGGAGCTGGATGGCCACTCAGCAACACTGAATGGCCCATTTCGTACACCTGGGCAAAGCCTTTGAAGGCATAAAATGTGCTTTCATTTGTTTCTCTCTCTTGTGCTTTAAAAAAAGGCTGGAAAAATGGCTCAGTGGGTAACCAAGTCTGATGATTTGAGTTCAGATCCCTTGGTGGAAGAAGAGGACAGCTTTCCTCAGATTGTCTCTGAACTGTGCATACACAAACACACAATAAGTACATAGACATGATAACACTTATGAAATAATACTGGCCAATGATATGCTTCAGCTGCCAAAGGTGATTGCCACAGAAGCCTGGCAACCTGAGTTGCGTCCCTGGTGCCCATATAAGGGTGGAAAGAAAGAGCCAACACTTCAAAATTGTCCTCTGACCCTTATGCATCTGCCATGGCATTGTTGTGCACACACATACATTATGCACACCATAACAGATGGTAGATGATAGATAGATAGATACATGATAGATAGATAGATAGATAGATAGATAGA
>LOEQ01000855.1:247048-261657 GCA_001685075.1 Bramus lutescens
AGGACAGGCTCTAAATCCTGTCTCAAAACAAAACAACAATAACAAACAAAAAGACTGCTCAAGCCTCCTTCTTGGTCCTCAGCACAAGGAAGTGCTGTTCTAAAACTTGAAAGTCATGTCAGGGAAAAGGCTGAGTGAGGTTGCTAAGCCTGTGGTACCGGTAAACACTGAACACAATGGTTCCGGGCACTTTTGTAACTTAGAATGGGGAAGAAAAATCGTTTAATGACAGATATGCCTCAAACCAAACTGACTTTTGAATAACTTGAATGTGTACCTAAGTGAAATGTCTTAAATAAAGATTAGGCATGTGTGCAGAGCCCTGCTCTAATTACTCGCTGGCGCAGACACCCTCCCTTCTTTGGAGATGCGCGCAGAGTCTCAGCTCCCGTTTCCCCCCAGGTATTGCGCTTCACGGTGATGAATGGGAACTGATTCTTGGAATAAAAATGCTATTTCCGTGGTGCTGTGGTGGCAGTGGGAACGCTGTTAGCTGCTGTTTGAAATGCACACTCCTCGCAAGGAGACCTGCCGCTGCCTCGAGAACAGCCCGAAGATTCTCTGAGGACCCCAAAGCTTTTCGATGGCAGGAGTTTCAGAAGCACGGGGGACTGCTCCTGGGTCGCCTGCAAAGCTGCCGCTCCCGCTACAGCTGTTCCAGGCTCAGTTGCTTTTCCTTGGCCAGTCAACCATGGCGTCTAGGAAACCCCACAAGCAACGAAAGCTTCTCCTGTCTCCTCTGGTTGCCCATGCCTTTTTTGGTTTGGGGCTGTGGTTGTCTGAGTGTGACTATATTCCATGGAGGCTGTAGCATGTGTTATCTCATTAGACTCGGGGTGCCCATCTGAGCTTGGCGACTTTATTCTCACTGTACAGATAAAGCAGTTGAGACTTGGGTCTCAGCTGGATTGTTCAGTGAGTTCAGCTCTCGCTTCTTCATGCCCTGTTGAGAAAGGGTGGCTAAATTAGTTTCAGCAATAAAACCGGAGTAGAAATGAAGCAGGTCACTTCAAGAACCAGAAAGTGTCACCCTGCCCTTTCTGCATTGTTCTGGTCACCAGAGAAGCAGTATTAAAAAGAAGCTTCCATAAACCCATTCCCAAGTTACCCCTCTGAAGAGCAGTGCCAGCAAACCCTAGATAAGGAACTCATAGCAAGCCGTCATTTTCAGCCACATGGATTTCGGGGCTATTTGTTACTGCAGCATAATCTATGCTATCCTGACTGGTACAAAAATGGCCAAAATACTGCCAAGGTTGTGTGGATGGAATCTGAAGCCAGTTTTACATAATAAAGCTTATGTTTTAGGCACTACTTACCACACTCTCTCCCTTCTTCCTTGCTCCCTGCTTCTCTACCCCATCATCGCTCCCTGTCCCAGAGTGCTGATCAGAAAAGCACACTCCCAGGGCTCTACCCTTCCTAGCTTGAAATGCTCCTGGGTCCCACAAAGGCAGTTGTGCCTACAGGAGGAAAAGCATGGATGACCTCGCCCACCTCTGTTCCCCTATGCCCTTTGCCCTCCCTCCTGTCTGAACTCTCCCCCTAAAGCTCCAGTCTTACTGGGTTCTACAATGTATTAAAACTACTCTGTGGCTGGGTCTGTTGGTGTAGCTATTCCAGCTGCCTCGGAGACACAAACTAGATGACCACAAGCTCAAGGCCTGTCTGGAATACAAAGTGAGTTCAAGACCAACCCCGGGCAACTTAACAAGACCCTGTCTCAAAAACAAACACATAATATAAATAAATAAATGTAGCTCAATGGTAGAACACTTGCCTGGTATATACAAGGTCGTGGGTTTGATTCCCAGTGCTTCAAACAAAACAAAGCACTCCCTGTCTCTCTGGTGCCTTAGGAGAGAGGACTGTTGTTCTCACTGACTGCAGCAGGTTTCTGTCTCCTATCCAGTGGTTTCTGCATAGGCCATGACATGAGAACATTCAGAGCTGACAAAATGGTTCACTGGGTAAAGGAGCCGGGTCGTCACCAAGCCTGACAGCCTGAGTTCAATTCCCAGAAGCAGCACGGTGGAAGGTGAGAACCAAGTCCTCCAAGTTGTCCTCTGATCTCTACATTTGTGTGCACACATTAGCATTTGCACACGCACACACACACGCACGCATGTACGCACGCCAAGCGCCCCCTCCCTTCACTCCCCATACCGCTGTCCCCTCCATCACAGCATGGCTCATTCTGCACCATCTGTGTCTTAACATGCTGCTTCCCAACCCCGGACTGAAGCACCCAGGACAAGGACTACAGCAGGCTCCTTCCTGTATTTCCAGAGTTCCCTCAAGGCCTGGCCCAGAGAGGGGGCTTCTGACATTGCCAAATACCAGCCACCCCACACATGAGCTTCGACAGAGGACAAAATGGTGTGTGTGTGTGTGTGTGTGTGTACCTGTGGGTCTGTGTGTGTCTGCGGTAATGTATATCAGTGTGTATGTGTGTCTCTGTGTTGCCTTTGTGTATGTATCTGTGTGTGTGTCAGTGTGTGTGTGTCTGTATGTCTATGTGTGCACCTGTGTATGTGTCTGTGTGTATCTGTGTCTGTGTCTCTGAGTGTGTGTCTCTGTATGTGTGCCTGTATGTGTTTATGTGTCTGTGTGTGTTTGTGTGTCAGTGTGCATGTGTGTGTGCCTTTGTGTGTATGTCTGTGTCTGTATATGTGTGTGTCTGTATGTCTGTGTATGCCTGTGTATGTATCTGTGTGCCTGTGTCTCTGTGTGTATGTGTGTGCCAGTGTGTGTGTGTGTCAGTGTGTATGTTTGTCTCTGTGTGTGTCTGTGTGTGCCTGTGTGTGTGTTTGTGTCTGTGTGTGTCAGTGTGTATGTATTTGTGTGCCTCTGTATGCATCAGTGTGTGTGTCAGTGTGTGTCCATGTATGTCAGTGTGTGTGTCAGTGTGTGTCTGTGTATATATCCACATGTGTCCGTGTATGTCCATGTGTGTCTATGTGTGTGTAAGTGCATGTCCGTGTGTGTGTCAGTGTGTCTATGTGTGTGTCCGTGTATATATCCGCATGTGTCAGTGTGTCTGTGTGTGTCCGTGTGTGTCACGTTTTGCAGCTTTGCTCCACTCTCTTGAAGATCAGCTGAAACAAACAAAACAAACAAAACGTGTTCAGTTCCTGAGCCCCAGAAGGGTTCTCCCCAGGAGCCACCGTGTTTTCAAACATCATCTGCTCTCCCACTCCAAGGTCTATCTATCATCCTTGCCAGAATCTGTCCCTGGGGGGCTGTGGCAGGAGAATCGTCAGCATTTACCACAATCAGAGCTGGTTCCATCATGAGGGAGGCTGGCAGGCTGAGAACTGCTTGTCTTCTCACAGGAGCAGGCACTCCAGACAGGATTCTCTCCTGAGGCTTCATCTTCCTCCCTCCTTCTAATTTCCTTTTACCAGAGAGATAAGGCAGGACAGATGCAGAAAAAGGAAAAAAAAAGGGGGGGGGGAACAAAGTCCACTGGCCCCTCCAGTGCTCACCTTTCCCACCTTAGCTAGCTCACCCTGACACAACACTACTTGCTGTGTTCCTACCGCAGGGTACTTGGTGGCCTGGGCCTGTAAGTGAAGGTCTCCTGCACTTCCTCATGTGTTTGGTAGCAGCTGCTGTTTCTAAAGGTCAGGCTCATGACAACCCCGCTAGTGGTGGGAGGCCCCACTTGACAGAAACCCAGTGGGAACTCCTGCAGTCTGCTGTGGATAAAGACAGGATGAGGAAGGTAGGATGGAAACAGACAAGTAAAGCCTTGGCTATGCCCAGGATCTGCTTCCTACCATTCTCCAGTTTCAACATTTACACTTACAGGTCAGGCAGGAAGATCAAAGCAGGTATGGGAGACTATTACACTGTGTGAGAAGACAAATGGTTTTGGTACTTGACTCTGGCTAGACTCGTGCTCAGGAGCAAACAGGGATAAGTGTCATAAAACAGAGGTCAAAGAAAAGGTCGAGAGAGATGGTGGCTGCCTCCTAGGGTTCCCTTCCATCTGTACTTCCTGGTGGAAAAGCCCAAGACTTTGATCCATGAGCAGAGAAGAAGCCACAGCACGCCCTCATCACCTATAGACGGCCCCCAAATAACTCAGGTGCTCTCCTAAAGATCTCCTTGGGAGTCTCAGCTTTGGGAGGACACAGAAAGAAAAGGATTGAAGATGTGTGTGCTAACTCAATGCTCTGCAAGCTTCCTGTGGTTCTGCTCCTGGAAGTGCTGAGCCTGAATCCCTGAGAAAGGGTGGCCTCTCTCCGGACTTCCGGGAATGGACTGACAGATGGAACTGAGTTCGTTTTTTCTCCTGACTGGAGAGACAAGGCTTACAAATTGGATGAAATTGATGTGATGTCTGCAAGTGAAGTTATTCCACTTCCAAAGGCCTCATTCGGAGATTTGCACATGCTCCTTGCAGTTTGGGGGAAATAATTTTTGTCTCATCCCTGCACAGCTAAACAAGATCAGTTTCCACGAGACCGGGTAGTTACGGACTGAGGCTGCCCCTTGTCTTCAACCTCCTCTGTCTGCGCTACATAGTCTCTCACTGTCCACCATGTTATCTCGCTCCTGAATTTCCCATCATGCTCCTAGACTTCCCAGACTCTAGAGTCATGAACCCAGCTAGATAAACTTCCTTTATAAATTACCAAGCTTTCTGTATAATTTTATAGCGACAGAAAATGGAAAGAGGAACCAGGGCACTATGACTGTGACACTGATGTGACCTCAGGGAGTCACATATAGCAATAGTCACACTCTTTGCAGATCTTCCTGGCACCTTCAGGCAGCACATGAAGGAAGGGTCTCCATTTGAGCAAAAGGACAACGAGACTCAGTGAGGAAACGGAGGTCACAGCACTGGAACCAGGCTTTCTGATGCTCAGCCCTGCCACCTTCCTTAGGCCCAGGTTTGCAAGTGGTTTTTGTCTTGAGTTAATGGGAAGGGGACATAATCGATTAGGAATGTCTGCCATGAGCAAATGCCGGCGTGACACCAGAGGTGAAGTATATTTATGGATCCTTCTCCAAACCCTCAGCAATATACCCTTTTTTCCTCTCCTCAGAATTAAACAGTTTTGAAATTACCTCCTCCTTCCTGTCTCCAGCTCAATAAAATTTTCTGACCGAATGGCCAGCAGGTGAGAAACTTCAGCGTAACACTACCTGGGAAGGAAGGTTTGATAAACAATTTAACATTGACTTCAAGATTGAAAGGGGAGTGTTTAATTTGCTCAAGAGAACCACTGTCCTCAAGGACTCCAGTCCATTAGCTTTTGTCCAACTAATGACAAGTGAGTTTTCTATATTCATTAGAGCAGACTTGGGATTTGGCTTCGGGGGCAGTGAACTGGAGAGGAAATCACACCAGACTCAAGAGGAATGTTCTTGATTGCTTGTTGTGCGTCTGGAAAAGAATAAAGTGGTGTTTTCTAGAATCCTTGTAATTCAGACATCTCTGTGATGTGGATGTGGGGCTTCAGGGAATCAAGACCCACCCTAAAAGACCTTTTCAGGTCAAGTCAAATGGGCAGAGCCCAGCTCAGGTGATCTCACCAGCAGAGACGGGAGAGATAACCTGGTGCTGAAGAACTCACAGTTTAATAAAGAAACTGAGGCAGCACCCTACCCTGCTGGTGGGAACACTGAAAGAAGCCCCTGGTGCCCAGCGTTCCTTGGATCCTAAGCCCCCTGCCTCTCCTACTCTGGTGTCCAGCATCCATCTACTCTCAGAGCCGTGGTCACAGAGATCCTGGAAAACAAGACCAAACCTCCAAGCCCTGGCCACGCTGCGCAGCTCTGTTCTCTGCATCTTTACTTCCGCTGCCCCGTGAGTGTCAGCATCTGGGCTGCTATCTGAGCCCCACACCTATTACTCCCGAATGCTTCTACAAGGCCAGGAGGCTGCTGAGACCGCGGCCTGTCTGAACAGTATCTTTGTGGAAAGCATGTCCCTAGACCCTCCATGTCAGGCAGGAAGGAGATGGCTAACCCAGAATCAAGACAGGAGGAATCTGGTGGCAATGTTTACACAGGTGTGGCCTGATTAAGGAAAAAAAAAAACCAGCAAATTGCCTGGTATAGTTTTGTACCCTTGTAACCCCAGCCCTCAGAAAGGCTGAGGCAAGAGAATTATGAGCTCAAAGTCAGCTTGACCTACATAGCCAGACTTTGTGTCAAAACAAACAAAACCCTACAAGGGCTTGGGAGATACCTCAGTCAGCTTGTTGAAAAGCATGAGGACCTGAGATAAACCCCTAGAAACCACTTAAAAACCTAGGAGTGTTGGGACTGGAGAGATGGCTCAGTGGTTAGGAACACTTGCTGTTCTTCCAGAGGACCCAGGTTCAGTTACCACACCAAGTGACTCACAACCACTTGTAACTCCAGTTCCAGGGAATATGATGCCCTCTTTTGGCTTTCAAGGGTAATGCATCTATGTGGTGAACATATATACACTCAGGAACGCACACACACACATACATACATACATACATACATACACATAAAAATAAGTATATATGTATCATTTATTTATACATATATATTTAAAAGACAGGAGTGATGGCATACACTTGTACTTTTAGTGTTGGAGAAGCAGAAGCAAATGAACACTGAGACTCACCACACAGCCACTCTAGATTACTCAGAGAGTCCCAGGCCAATGAGAGACCCTCTTTTCTGAGACCGATACTCTAGATTGCCCTATGGCTTCCGCATGGCTCACACATGTGAACTCTTAAACACATGAACATATACAAGAGAGAGGAAGAAAGAAAGGGTGAGACCAAGACAGAGGGAACAGAGTACCAGAATACGCTGGTTAAACTGTCCCCTAGGAGCAGAGGGAGCCATTAGCATCATTAGGCCTGAAAGGATTTCAGGAGAAAACACTGAGAGAAAAATAGCTACTGTCAAGCTACTGGGAAGGAGCTAGGCACTAAATAGCTCAGCCTCCATTACCACCCCTCCTGCCTTCTGCTGGTGCCTTCCAGAAAGCCAGGAAGCCGTGAGCCTTGCAGAGTAGAAAGTAGGGAGATGAGGGTGGAAAGCAGAACAAGGGACAGGCCCCAGTACCTCTCCCTCCAGGCAGTTGCTTCCCGCAGTGTCAAGATCAGCGTTCCCTTCCCCACTGTTTCCATTATAAGTCAGCATCAGTCTGTACTGCTGGTGGAGGTGATGCTCTCACCATCACATCTGAGGTGGGACTCCCCATGTGTGCTGTGAATATGTTTTATTACCATTGGTTAATGAACAAAGCTGTTTCAGCCAATAGCTTAGCAGAACAAAGTCAGGCAGGAAATCCAAACAGAGATATAGAGAGAAAGTAGGCGGAGTCAAGGAAACACCATGTAGCTGCCGAAGGAGAAAGACAGACGCCAGAACCTTACCTGGTAAGCCACAGCCACGTGGTGATACACAGAATAATAGAATGGTTGAATTTAAGATGTAAGAACAAGCTAGGAATACGCCTAAGTCATTGGCCAAGCAGTGTGGCAATTAATATAGTTTCTGTGTGATTATTCGGGTCTGGGCGACTGAGAAACGAACAGTCTCCTTCTACACACATCTGTCCCCAACACAGCCACCCTTTAGCACCTCCAAACACCCTGAACAAAAGTCCTTACTGTCCTACATGTCCATGAAAGACCAACTAGAAAATCCAGCCCAGGACAAATGCCACTTCCTCCTTGAAGACTGAGTCCACCAGCTGGAAGTTGAAACTTCCTTCTCTGAAGCCTGTACCATCATTGCTCACAAGAGGCTTGCTGCATTTTCTCTCTCTCTCTTTCACTTTCTCTCTCTCTCTCTCTCTCTGTTTCTCTGTGTCTCCCTCTGCCTCTGTCTCTCTTTGTCTCTTTCTCTGTGTATATCTGTTTCTGTGTCTCTATGTCTTTCTGTGTGTCTCTGTTAGAGTTTTGTTTTGTTTTGTTTGGGTTTTTTTTTTGTTTGTTTGTTTCGAGACAGGGTTTCTCTGTAGCTTTGGAGCCTGTCCNCACACACACACACACACACTCACACACACCTGGCTCCACTGTGGGAATAGAAAGTGGCACCTTGTTCATTCTAGAATTGACCCTAAATCCCTTGAAACAGCCGAGGCCCCATCCCTGAGGAGAGCATCCAAGAGGCCATTCACTGTCACAATTCTGTGAGCACTCAATGACATCCTGCACATGCCATTCAGTGACAGACTGTCTCTAAGGGCAAAAATGAATCCCCATGGCCATCCTGGAAGCCTGTACTCTCGACAGGGTCACTATTCAGGGGCTGGGACCTATTCCAGAACCTCTAGTGGGTACTAACATCACTACGGTGTCCTTCTGTCTGTCTCGCGCAAAGCAAATAGAAGCAATAACAGCGTATCTGGCACATCTCCACACAGAACTCCAAGGACATCTACTCTGCTCAAGGGCAGAGTCCAGGAGGCCATCGGATGCCCAAACACAGCAGCGGGTGATGTGGCTGCTTTCTTTCCTGTGCACTTAACATTTTTAGCTCTCTGGGCACCTAAGAGGACCATATGACATATCCACTTAGAGCTAGGTGTGGCCGACTTGCTTTGACCAAGAAAGTGTGACTGGCAGTGCTGCTTGTCCCTTCCAAGGGGAAGCTTTAGGAGTCCACACACGATCCGTCACTCTTCTCTCTCCCTCTGTTACACTGAGCAGCAGTGTTCCATATAATAGTTGTCCTTTCAGTCAGGGCCTGGCTGCCAATGACAATAGCATGGACCAGTCCTGTAGGCCACTGAGACCTGGGAGGTGCTCATTACCACAGCATAGACTAACTGACCCTGACTAATGCCCATGGGGTCTGTTACCTTCTCCATTTCACAACAAGGAACTAGCATCCATTGCGTGGGCATGTCTGAGTATTACCTGGATTGGCCAGTGTAAACTGGAATGCAATTAGTTCTGAATAAACATTATCTATGTGTATATAGCCACAGCTCATACATAGATCTAGATGTAGATATGAAATGATTTTTTTTAGAGTAGGCAGTTTTCCCAAGACATGCCTCAGGGAAATCCCAGGAAGGCCTGGAAAGAAGGCCCCCATCTCCACAGGCCCCCACAGGTTCTACTAGGAGGTTCTCCCCACCCCCAGCTCTTTCACTAGAAGCCAGTGCTTGAGAATCAGCAACCTCAGCAAATGCCAGCCCTTCCTTGGTTCTTCCCATCTGTCTAGCCATCGACCTTGACTCGTGAGCAATTGCTGCTGCGTGGGAGCTGGCAGCCATGGATTTTCTTTCCTTCTGGGTTAAATTCCTGGCCATCAGTGGATGAGTGTCTATTACCTGTATTTCCCCGCCTCTGGAGGAACTGGAAGGCTAAGGGGTGAAGGGGCTGCCACAGCCGCAGGGATGGGAACCCCGGAGATCCAGTCCAGGATCATACGCTCCCCTGCAAGCTCTCATCAGCAGAATATCCTGCTATTCTTGATCGACAAAGAGTGACATGACCCACCAGTACATCTGCAGTATGCGCCACCTAAATTTACTATGTAACATTCTCCTCTGCTATTCATGTTCAGCACTTGGTAGGTACCGGGCACCAGAGTAGGCTGAGATTTCTGCCCCCACCAACTTGCAGAATGCCTAATAATAGCAGCAGTTGCAATGGCTAACATTTTGAGTGTTATATAGTGCTAGGCATTACCTTCCAATAAGAGACAAAGATGGCCGGGCGGTGGTGGCACACGCCTTTGATCTCAGCACTAGGGAGGCAGGCAGATCTCTGTGAGTTTGAGGCCAGCATGGTCTACAGAGTTAGTTCTGGGATAACTAGGACTGTTACACAGAGACACCCTCTCTCGAGAAGAGAAAGAGAAAGACAGACAGAGACGGGGGGGGGCAAGCATGGGTGAGATACTGTCACCATTTCAGAGATGAGGAAGCTGAGGCACAGAGAGGTTACAACAGAGCCCAGGATGGTTAGAAAATGGTGACACAAGAATTTCAGACTAGATGAGCCTCGATTCAGAATTCCCAAGCCATAAAGAGTTACCAGAGAAGGGAGCTAGCACCTCAGAGACTGCTCACACAGCCTGTGGGTCTTGGTGCTTTCCTGTTTCATGTTGAGCTATTGGGGCCAGAATTAGGAGGGCGTTCACGCAGTCACGCAGCAGGCAGGTGATAAAACAGGACTCCATCCCAAGGGCATGACATCAAAGCCTCTTCCTTTCAGGAAAAGTGGAGATAGGGCTTGTAAAGCGGAATGAAGTTGTATCAGACAGGGTTCCCGGGAGGAACAGAGCCAAGAGACTGTATACTCATATGGATGTGTATATGTGTATTTATATGAAATCTATGAGACGGAGACTATGTACACAGGAGGGACCCAGTGGTCCAGCAAGGCCATCTGCACACTGCAGAGGCTGAGAACATGGCAACTGCTTAGTCCACCAAGCTGGATGCCTCAGCAGTCCCAGCCAAGCTCTGAAAACCTGGATGCTCCCCCAGAGAGTCACTGTGTTTGAGTCCGTGTTGGAAGGCTGGAGGAGATGGAGTCTGACCTCAGCGGCGATAGATGCCCTCCTTCGGAAAGAAGTGAAGGAGCACACGCTGCCTTCTCCTCAGACCTCTTCAGAAAGTGTTGCCCGCTGTGACTGTGGTCCCCTCTTCCCTTCAGCTGGTCTTCTCTGTAAGTACCCTCGCCACGTGCTCAGGGGTGAGTCTCCTACGTTACTCATTAAGTCACATCAAGTTGGCAATCAACCATATCAACAACCTGACAGAAATGACGCATTTACTGGACACATAAGCAGAGTTTGGGGGAGCAACTGGGAGTAACTAATTCCAGGCTGAGGAAGGAACACTTCCTACAAGGGATAGCATCTGAGGAGAGGGGAGAGAACCCTGAAGGAACCCACTAGGGCACAATAACTGGGACCGAGGCTGCCTGGGGCTGACATTGCCCCTCTCGAAGGCTGGCACTTTGAGAGCCCCTTGCCTTTTTTCACTCTTTCCCTTTATTCCATATCCAGATAGCTCCGAAGAGACAGCAGACTTCAGGCACTCTGATTCCCTTTCCCAGAGCATGGGGGCGGGGCATGCTGGGGCATGGACACTCCCACAGAGACCGGAGCAAGTTCTTCAGCCATATCCCCACTGCACTGGCGTCTCCTCTTCGTGAGTTCACAGTTCATTTGTTTCCTACCTGCTTGTCCCCATCCTGGAAAAAAAAAACTGGACAAGAGTAAGGGGAGAATAAAATAATAGGGACTTTTGAGTCTAGAGCAGCCATTAAATACTTGCCCATCCGGCTGTATTAAATAGAGGAGAGACCTGTGGGGGCAGAGGGCATTGTTAAAACTGCCTTGGTGTGGCAGCGGGAGACAGGAGAAAGAGACCTGGAAAGGGTTTTCCGGATTGTACTGAAGAGATGGAAAACAATGAGTCCTCAAATGGAAGCAATGCTCACAGACCTCTCCGGATCCGGCATGCAGTGGCGGAAACGCTCTCCTTGCTCCTTTCCAAGCAGGGCCGAATTAATTCAGGGACTGTGCGGCCTTGTACTCCCTTTTCGATTACAGGCAGACCTAGTTTTTGCAAAACTCATTAACTAGCAGGTCTATAGGGACCTGGGCTTCCAAGCCTTACTGGACAGGTCTCAAGAGCAGGCTTCTGAGGAATCCAGATGCCTGGCATTGGGCAAGGCCTGGGAGGAAATCCGGGGCCTCAAGTGCAGCTCTAGCTGGTCATGTGCATCCAAAGAAGGTCAGTGCGTAGAGGAGGCAGGAAGAGCTAACAGGCTGCCTCTCCTCCCCACAGCACATCTGGCTGTGGCCACTCAGTGTCTCATGCCAGGTGACTTCAGCCGAGAATTTCCTATCAGTGGCATCTTTTCCCCTGGCACCTCTGTCTTAAGGCCCACAGTGCGCAGCGGGTGTGACCATCCACTTCGCAGCTCCTGCTGAGTTATCAGTTGCCAAGGGTCACCTCTCTGAGGTTTTGTTGTCCCAGCCTCTGTGTGTGATGTGATCAAGAAAGAAATAAGTACAAAGGAGCGACTTTGGGAAAAGAAAAGGTAAAATAATGCAATAGTTCACATAAAACTTCCCAAAAGCTTCAAGCTAAGATGGGAGTGGAGATAGCTCAGTCAAGCGACCACATTCTAGGAAAGACTGAGACAGGGGCCGGCTCCTCACAGGGGCTGCATAGCACAACAGCCAACTCAGCTTCCAGAACTTGTCTGCTGAGTACATTTCCCAGCTCTGGACTTAACAGCTGCCTAGTCTGCAAAAATGGGGGTGCTATAATTTCTCGATCAAGCTATTGTTTTTAAAATACTGAATGTTGGTGCTTAGTACCAAATGGTGAGTCATTCGCTACCCCCACGTTCTTTGGCATATTCACAGGCTGCTGGCCAACCACAAACACTGCCTCTGCTACCGTAGAAACCAAGCTGCACTAGGTCAGTGGGGACCCCTGGTGACAAGAACTGGAACTGTTGGACCATGGTTTCTTCATCGTCTTTAATCCTACCCGAGAATAATGAAAACACCAAGCCCCTCTTCTCCCCACCTCTCTCTGTTCATAGCTCAGTCTGTTGCCTTAGAGACCCTCTTATGCATAGCAACCCTTTCTCTAACCTTGGCCCAGTTACCTTTAATTAAAAGCTTCCTTCCAAATTCATTGTTTACTTCTGAGCCCTAAATCTGTTCCTCTTCTGGTTGATATGCCTAACAACGCTGTGCGCACTGTCCAACACAGCCACCAAGAGCTGCAGTGGCTGGTACTTTTAAGTTTAAATTCCACACACTTAAATGTGCTCGTTAGAATTAAACAAAGTCAAAATCTCGGTTCCTATGCTATACGATCCATACGGCAAGTGACCTGTAGTCACGTGGGTTGGGGTGACTGAACTAGGTGTGCACGAAGGACCATTTCTCTCACCACAAGCTCTTCCCTTGGGCAGCACTGCTCCACATTTCCCTAGATAATCCCTTTAAAGGTATTCGGGGAGAGGGGGCTGTGATGGTCCGGTGGTTAAAGTGCTTGCCACGTAAGTGTGAGGGCCAGAGTTTGGCTCCCCAGAGCCCACGTAAAATGACAAGCGGGCATGCTCGTCCACCTGTAATCCCAGCCTAGCAAGGCAGAGATGGAAAACACAGAGCAGGATGGAGAAAGAGAATAGCCACAATGTCGAGCTTTGGGCTTTGTTGAGAGGCCCTGTCTGGAGTAAGGTGGAAGAGGAGTCCACGAAGAATCCTGATCTCAATCTCAGGCCTCCACATGTGCATACATATAGATGCACATGCACCCACACATGTATGTGCACACATCCATGCTAACACGCAAACACACATAAAAAAAATGGGAGGAAGAGACGATGTGTGGAAACCCTCTGGAGTTTAACAAAACTGAGTAGCATCCCTCATCTGATTCAAGTTGTTTTTTCCTTAACTGTCAACATTCGAAATGAACAGCTTGGTTGGTTTCTCAGAGATCCTCTTACTCTAAATACCATCTTCTCTAACCTTGGTCCAGTTGTCTTTAATTCAACTCTTCCTCAGGGGGCTCTGTGGATGTGGGCTTTTGCTTCCCTAACCAGCTCGTAGCTACACTGCAATGCTGCGCTGGACGTGATCTGGAACACAGGCTTTTTACATCCAGCCTCCAGGAAAAAGAATAGCTGCATAGGTTTCTAGGTGTTCCCTTTTAAGGATGGCTATGTAGGTTGTTAGGAGTTCCCTTTCAGCTCTAAGAAAAGATTCCCTTTGATAATTGTCTTCTCAACAGAGGTTTTTATTAAATGACCATTGGGAACCACAAAAGATTTATTACTCCGTAGCTTCATGGGCTGACCTGGGAACTAAACGGCACTTACTATTGATCTCCACAGGATCACCAGCTCTGAGGTCTAAACACTGACTACGCCTCAGCTGGGGCAGTCAGGGCTTAGAGTCTGTACCTTAACCACAGGCAGGTAGGGACACTTGAGGACACCTGTGAGCACTCATTGGCAAGATGGAAGCAGAGAATAAAGCCACCCATCATTCCCACTTCCAACACAGACATAAAATGCTCTTTTAAAGTTGCCTGATTGGTTCTAGAGGGAAGGAGCAAGGTGAGCCTTGGTAGACAGTCCCCTGCTCCTGTCCTAGTGTGACTATCCAACCTTGAGAGACAGTCTGTCTCCTGCTCCTGTCCTAGTGTGACTATCCAGCCTTGGGAGACAGTCTCCTGTCCTAGTGTGACTATCCAGTCTTGGTAGACAGTTGCCTCCTGCTCCTGTCCTAGTGTGACTATCCAGCCTTGGGAGACAGTCCCCTGTCCTAGTGTGACTATCCAGCCTTGATAGACAGTCTGTCTCCTGCTCCTGTCCTAGTGTGACTATCCAGCCTTGGCAGACAGTCTCCTGTCCTACTGTGACTATCCAGCATCCTGACAATGTCAGGAACAGGCACAGGCATGGCCTTCCCCCGAGGGAACTGAAGTCCTAAAAAACAAACTTAGGGGAGGCCACATTCCATGTGACAGCTCAGAGGATGGATGCTATTCCTATTGGAGATGCTTGCTGCATCCTTCCTTCCTGCCATTTCTTAGAAGAAAGCTTAAAATGTGGCCGCCTTCCCCTTCTCCCAGTTGATTGGGCAGAAGGCCCGTC
>LOEQ01000856.1:9661-31000 GCA_001685075.1 Bramus lutescens
CTCAGCCTAGATATAGTAGGGAGGGCCCTGGACCTTCCCCAAAGCAATGTGCCTGACCCTCTCTGAGGAGTGTATGGGGGTGAAATAGGGGGTAGGTGGAGGGAATGGGAGGAGGGGAGGGAGTGGGAACTGGGATTGGTATGTATAATGAAAAAAGATAGTTTGTTTTCTTTTTTTAAAAAATTAATTAATTAAAAAGAAAACAAATAAGAACCAATACTGGTGAGGATATGGGTGATGGGAATATAAACTGGTGCGATCAATGCAGAAGTCAGTATAGAAGTTCCTTTTAAAACTTGAAAATACAACTACCACTCCTTCGTGTACAGCCAAAGGACCCTCAATCAACATACCATAGCTATACTTACACACCCTTGTTTGTAGGCGGTCTATTCACAAGAGCCAAGATACTCATTGATACATGAATGGATAAAGAAAATGTGGCATATATATACAAAGAATTGTGTTCTGCTGTAAAAGAGAATGAAATTATAATACTTGCCAGAAAGAGGATGGAACTGGTGATCTTTATATGAAGTGAAACAAACCATACCCAAGTAAATAACGTTTTCTCTCATGAATAATCTAAATTTAAATTTAATCATTCATGTACATACGTATGCATATATATACATATATGTAAGACATGGGAGCAGAGATCTGTGAAGGAGAGAGATGTAAAGGGGAGTGAGGCAAAGAAAAGTTAATGGAATATATCTGACATACAAACCAAAGGAGGAACTACTTGAGAGAGGAAGAAACCAGCGGAAGAGGACATACCAGGGAGAACAAATAAGAACAAAGTATAGCTGAGTAGTGGCTGCACACGCCTTTAATCTCAGTGCTTGGGAGGCAGGGGCAGGTGGATCTCTGTGAGTTCAAGGCCAGCCTGGTCTACAGAGCTAGTTCCAGGAAAGCCAGGACTATTGCACAGAGAAAGCCTGTCTCGAAAAACCAGTACCAAAAAAAAGAACAAAGAATAATGATATGTGTGTGTGTATGTGTGTGTGTAAAAATGTCACACTGAAACCCACTAGTTTATATACTAATGAAAGACAATAAAATAGTTTGAAGTGACATATACTGCATGATTCTATTTATATCATGTCTAAATGGTTAAAAAATTCATAGAAATGAAAATCATGCTAATGATTTCCATGGATAAGAGATGGGGTGGGGCAGAGAATGTGGCTTCTATGTAAGCAGTGTAACATAAAGGGGATTTCTGTGGGGACCGATGGATGCAGTATTCGGACTGTGTGATGCAACACCGGTCTGGACACATGGTAAAATTACATAGGAGTGAATGTGCTGTTTTTCCTCCAATCTTCCTACGTCATTTTATTTCAAGGGTTTTTTTGACCAGGAATGGAACCCAGTGCCTCAGAATACCACTGAGTTGTCATTATAGTTGAACTAAGTTTTTTTTAGTTTCTGAATATAATTTTATTTTTAGTGTATTCTGCCAATCTCTAGTCTTTAGTTTAAACATTTAGACCATTTTTTAGAGTTGCAAGAATGCGGGGTTTTTATTTTATTTTTATTAGTGTGTGTGTGTTTGTGTGTGTGTGTGTGTGCATGTGAAGGTCAAAGGACAACTTTGTGGAGTTGGTTCTCTCCTTTCACCTTCATATGGGTTCCATGGATTGAATTTCGGTCACCAGGCTTGCATGATAAGCATGTTATCCACTGAGCCAGGTTTCTATCGTTCAGATTTGTTTTATGGGTACAGAACTCACCAACTCATTAGTTGCCATTCATTGCCTGCTGTTCTCCCTGCCCCCCTCCAACACACACACACTTTTTTTTGAGACAAGGTTTCTCTGTGTAACCCTGGCTGTCCTGGAAATTACCCTGTAGATCAGGCTGGCCTCAAACTCTGTCACCTGCCTCTGCTGGGATTAAAGGCTTGTGCTACCACCTGGCATGCCTGTGAGTCTCTCAATAGTCTAATTATTTCTATTTCTTCCTGGTTTTGAATGGTTTCTTAAACTTTCAAATATTTTATCATAAGGATTAGCCTTCTAGAAGCTAATTTCATCATTAGCAGAAGCCAATAGTCCATTCTTATTGTTCATTATATACTTTTTGATACCTTTTGAAGTATCCACACACGTATAGGACATTTAAAAAAGTTCACTGTTTATAATCACACTACCCACCAAAAACTATGTTTATTCATCCAATAGGTGTGCTTTTGTTGGTCAACTCCAGGAAGGAATCATAGTGCCAATGTGTACTAGACAATCGACAAATTATTGAAAAACATTTGCCTTAATTTCTTCATCCATAAAATGGAGGTTGATATGCAAATTAAACATATAAAGTAACGTGCTTTGGAAAAGTAGCTGAAGTAAACATTCAACAAATTGTAGGCCTGGGAAGACAGGTTAGTCAGGAAAGTATTTGCCATGTAAACATGAGGTCCTGAGTTCTAGCCCATGCCAAAAGTTGTGTGTGGTAGTACATTGTGGAGACAGACATATCCCTGCGAATTGCTGGCCTGCCACCCAGCCTACTAAGTCAGTCTCAGGGCCCAGTGAGAGATTCTGTTTCAAAAAACACATTGATGGCTCCTGAGAAGTGACACCCCAGATTGATTTCTGACCTGCACACACAAACATCTGTACATTTATGCACCTACACAAAAATAAATTTTAGATATTAATATTGCTAATAAAACTGGTGGCACTTGCCTATACTCTCCGCATTTAGGGAGCTGAGAGAGGCAGATGGATTGTGACTTCATGGCCAAACTGAGCTTATAAAGATAGTTCCAGGCCACCTTACATTACATAGTGAGGCCCTGTCTGAAAACAAAGAAAAAAATTAATAAAACTCCTCTCAACCAAGGACCTGTTTCATCTTGTGCCCCAATGCTGATTCTCTGGAACCCAGTGGATGCCTAATTGAGAAACTGAACATGGTGCTATACTGGATGGGCTATGAATTTAGGCAAATTCCCTTAGTAAAACTGGCAGCTCATGGACTAAAACGTTAAATACATATTTAAGGTGAAGTATTATCACCTTAGCCAGGCAGTGGTGGCACATGCCTTTAATCCCAGCATTCAGGAGGCAAAGACAGGCGGATCTCCATGAGTTCCAGGCCAGCCTGGTCTACAGAGCGAGTGCCAGGATAGACTCCAAAGCTACATAGAAACCCTGTCTCAAAAAAAAAGAAATATATCACTATATATAAATAAAGATAGCTTTAAGGAAAGACAAATGCTAGAATGTGAATATTTGAATTTTATGCTTTATCAAGTATTTAGGGAACTATCCTATTAATGAAAGAGTTTATATAGGTAGTATTTATGAATTTTTAATGAGAAAAGAGCCTAACATTAATTTTTAAATTTGTGGGTGTGTACATGTGTGTGATGGGAGGGTGTATGCCATGGCAAACTCGTAGAGAAAAGACGACTTTGTGGAGCTGATTCTTTCCTTCCACCTTCATTTAAGTTCTGGGGACCAAACTAGCATCATCAGGCTTGCACTGCAAGGGCTTTTGCTGACAAAGCCACCTTGCTGGACCCTTTAACATTCATTAAACATCAAATATATATAACATATATATATTAGGTCCTTCACACATATTCATGCCTGTCTTTTTATGCATGTGTCCTGGCCACCCTGGCCGGTGGCATTATCCATTTTTTACCAACAGGAAAAGTAACTTGCCAAGGATCAGCCAGTAAATTAGCAGTGCCACAACTGAAACCCAAAGCTGTCACATTTCGAGGCTTATCTTCTTTTCTCTTCTTTCAGTGATGGGACCCAGGATTTGGGTACAAAAAAATACATGGCAGAAAAACAAACATTTGCTGAACATGTACTAGTGGCCAGACAGTGTACATTACTTTCCAGTTCTAGTCTGGCCTCACAATAATCCTAGAAGAAACATGTTCATTTTGTGTCTAGTGTGTACCCAATGCTACATTGGAGCTTATATAAATTCCCACTCACAGGCTCTTCACAGCCAAGTGAAATGTGTTACCCAGACAATTATGAAGAAGCTGATACTACCCTTCGCCACACTTGCCTGCTACTTCAGGAAGCTTCAGGACACCTTTCTTATCAGCATGTTATAGAACATACATTCCATAAAACATGATTTTTTTTTAGGTACAGACTAAAAACACAAAGGTTTTTCCATGTCAGTGTTTTTGGCCTTTTTTGTGGTCTTGGGCCCCTTTGAGAATCTCATGGCTCCTCTTCCCAGATAAGCACTTAAATACATATGGTTCTGATATATTTCACAGCAAGTAATTTCCTAAAACACATCAATAGAATCTTTGTTTAAAATGAACAGAAACCTGCTTGGAAGAAGAGACTAAGTCTTAGTAAACAAGAATGCATGTTGGTATTTCAGCCCCTGTTTGTACTTCCAAGACGAAGAAACAGAAGCTTGCAGCCTTCAAGGAACCTGCCTTGAATCACATAACTAGTTGCTATCAGAACTCAAATTCAGACCTGCCTCATTTCAAAAGGCCCTTTCTCCATGCTGTCTCTGTTATCTCTTCTCTGAGTTCAAGCTCTGTTCCTCCCAGAGCTCTGGGTCCTCTCCACAGCACATCCTTCTGACTCTTCTGCCTCCATTTAAAAAAACTACACTCACTGTGGATCCTCATTCTCCAGGCTTCGTCTGACTCTCTTGCTTGGCTCTGTTCAACTTCCTCTCCCATTCTCATTGCTTACCTAATATTATTTATCAGGTACTATATGAAGCGATTTATATTCATTAGATTTCTATTTAAACCTCAAGCAATTGAGGTTTAGAGAGGTATAATAAGTAACTTGCCAATTGTCATTTAGCAGGGAAGTGACAGAGCCCACAACATAGAAACTTATACAGATTGGGGCCAGTTATGATTTCATCCCTGTGATATAATATTTATCTGTGGTTCTATTTTTCAAAATTTCCCTTGTGAGTTTGTTTTTAATGGTTCCTTAATGAAGTTCTCCACAATTCTCTCATTGGCCTATGGCCACCCTTTCCCACAGCACCCACGGATAATCATGTCCACCCTCATGATTGTAGTTACCTCCTGCACATTCTCACTGTCCGGCTCTACACCCAGTCATGACCTATCTTGAATGGATTCCTTCGGGCGTCTTACTGGCACTAGTTCTTGGCATGAAAAAATGCTTTGCTTTTAAGTGCCCTTCCTTACATTCATTATATAGTCACATCATCCAGTTACCCAAACCAGAAACCATGGTGACAGTCTAGATTTCTCCTTCTCCTTTGCCCCCAGAATTCAATTAATCACCAAGTTGTGCTAATACAACCTCCTAAACATTTCTTAAATCTTTTCCTCATCTCCATCCCTACTTCAAGTTCTTTCCCCTACTTCCCTGATATATTGCAACTGTCTCCAGCCAGCGGGGCCTCTCTAAATCATCTTGAGTCATCTCACTGAAACACAGATCTGACCACGTCACTGCCCTTCCATGACTCAGACTTGCTAACAGGTACAGTCACAGTTCTTTAACATGACATTTCAGATTTACTGTGGTTAAGAGCTAAACTGCTTGAATTGAATCTCCACTTTGATACTGTGAAACTCTGGGCAAGGTATCCAGTACCCCTGTCTCCATTCCCTAGCTGTGCTACAACTGTGAGGATTAAGACATCCATCTAAGACACCTAGCATGGTGCCTGACATTTACGTGCTCGGTAATTGCCAGCTGCTGCCAATTTTACGTATCTAGTCTTATTTCCTATTCTTTTCTGTCTTCCAATCTATGCTCGAGGAATAGTGTGCTGTTTGGAGTTTCCTAAGTGCATCAGCATGTCTCAGTGCTCTGAGCCTTTCGAGCTTCATTCCCTTCATTTCCTTTGTTTTCACACATTTTCCTGGCTAACACTCATTTCAGTCTTCAGCTCAGACATCATGTTTACAACATCTTTCCTGATCTCTAACCCACTCTCCAGCCCAAGTCAGACTAATTGGCTCTCTTCTGTGACTTTATAGTCTTTGTGCATGCTTCTGAGCCTTTAACACAGCCAATTGAAGCTGTCGGCTTATATGTTTGTCTTTCCTGCTGGGCTACAGGCTCTTTGAGCATTTTAATCCTTTATAGCCTCAATAGGTACCACAGTTCCTGTATACAGTAGGTGCTCCATCAATCTGTTGAATTGAATGGCTTCCCGTTTCACTGGGTAACAAGTTAGGTAGTCATTGGGTAACTAGTTATGCAGTCATAATTGAGGTTCACTGGACTAAGGAAGGAATACCTCTCTCCTGTTTAGTAACCCAATCTTTCTTGCCCACTTCAATACATCACTCCACTGTCCTTTGAACTGCTTAAGTTAAAAACTCTTCCTTCAACATCTGCAAAAGTCATCAACACATATGTCAATTCTGTAACTAAATTATACCATTTTCCCCATCCTCACTGCCATCAACATTATTTGTCAATTGGCACCAACCTCCCACCTGGTCGCCACACTTCTATTCATTTGACTTGGTAGCCCCATCCAACTCCATACAACAAGTAGTTTTAACATGCATATTAAATCAAGGAGAATTGGAAAGAGAGCAAGGAACGGTACATGGGAGAGTTTGGAGGGAGGAAAGGGAAGGAAGAAATGACATAATTATAACCTCAAAAAGGTCAACTATGAATCCTGTTAAAAGCTTTCAGTGGCTTCCCAGTCTATTACAAACTAGATTCAACTCTTTGCCATGGCCTACAGTCCCCACAGCATCTGGTTTGTTGTCTATCCCACCTCATCTCTCTAGTCCCTCACCTGTCTGCCCCAGCCACTATGGTCTTTCTTGCATATTCAGAATAACCAAACTCTTTTCAGCGTCAGATTCTGTGGCCATGACTAGGTACTAGCTCCTAATTCTCATTCCTGTGATGAAATGCCTGACAAAAGCCAATGAATGGATGGAAGGAAGGAAGGAAGGAAGGAAGGAAGGAAGGAAGGAAGGAAGGNGGAAGGAAGGAAGGAAGGAAGGAAGGAAGGAAGGAAGGAAGGAAGGAAGGAAGGAAGGGCATATATGGTTTAAGAAGGGATACAGCCCATCTTGGTGAAGACATGGCAGCAGAAGCATGAGGTAAATGCTCATACTGCCTCCACAGTCAGGCAGCAGAGAGAGATGAATGCTGGTGCTGAACTCTTTTCCTTTCACTCGGTCTGAGACTCCAGCACTTGAGATGACGCTGCCATATTCAGGATGGATCTTTATTTGTCAATTGAATCTTTTTAGGTTTATGTCCTAGAGGTATGTCCATGGTGATTCTAAATCTGGTCAATTTGACAATTAAGATTACCCATCACAATTGGCTAATCTGCTTCAATTATGCGCCTTATAGGTTTTTTTGTTGGTGGCAATTTTGTTGTTGTTTGTTGTTTTGTGTGTGTGTGCATGTTTAAACCTAGCTAACTTGTTCTCATCCTTTAAGTTCTAACCTTAAATGTCACATTTTCAGAGTCCTACCCTAGTCTCCCAATCTAAATCTCTGTTAGTGTGTACTCATTATGCTTTCATGACATTTACTGAAGTCCAGAATTCTTTAAAATTACACATTTTTATTAATTTTATCTTATTTACGTGTGGGTGGGTGTGCACATGAATGTGCATGCACACATGCATTGAAGGGGCGGTTTCAGATGTGGACTGGACCTGCCCTTCTACCATGCATGTCTCTGGGATTGAATTTAGATAGTCAGGCATGACAGCAAGCACTTTTACCTGCATAGACATCTTGCTGGCACCCAAAATTTCTTCAGATTCTTTCCCCCTTGTTATTTAGTATGCTTTTCTTACTGGATTTCAACTTCCTCAATGTGGGTACCACATCTACATTGTCTATCAGTGTAGCCCCAGGACCTGTCACAGTGTTCAGCATTCTATAGTCATTGAGTTACTGAATGGATTTTGAAGTCAGTTGAGTAGGACAATCTACATCCAATTTCCTTTGTTGTTTTAGGTAATAAAAACTTTGCATATTTATCTAGCAATTTAATTGAGATTTTTTCCTACCATGCTCAGTGTAGCTAAACTTTATGGGAGATCTTAGTCAAGAAAAAGACAGTTTAAGAAAGTCTGGTATTTAGGCTTCTGAGGAACTCAAGAATGGTCACTATAATTACTATAAGCCAGCGATTCTCAACAGAGGGCAACTGCTCTGTCCCTCAACAACTGGCAATGTCTGGATATATTCTCAGTTGTCAAATCAGAAAGGAAAACGTGGAGAATGTGCTACTGGTCTTTAGTGTGTAGATGCCAAGGACATTGTTCAGCATCATCACCACCAGAAATGCCAATAGTACTGGACAAAAAAAAAAGAAATATGACTACCAGCTACTGCTACATGGTCATGCTTCAAGAGCCATTGTCCCCTTCTCTTCCACTCAGCACTTACTGAACACCTAATATGAAAATTTCTCTTCTAGGGACACTGAAATCAATGCCATTTGGCCTCTTTTCATGACCTCATAAAACAAAAGAACACAAAAATCTAAGTTCCACTGTAAAGTCAATAGATGAGTTCCCTTCACAGTGCCAAATACAATACTAGTGGTGCTGCGAGTGCCTGGCAGTGATGGCTGAGAGGAGTGAGGGAAGGCTTCACCGTTATGCTATTTACACCCCAGTTTTTAGTTTCTAGTGTTGCGAGAAAGTAGCAGGAAATAGGGAGATGCCATTTTAAGGGAAAACGGCAGACACTTCAGCTTTTATTTTCCTAGTCAGTATCCCAGGGGTGTGATGTTCAAGAGAAGGTGTTTGTCGTAGGAAAAATGACTTCTACAGGTTTGTGAACTGAATGAAGTAAGAGGTATTTTAGGTGGGTGAGAGGAATGGAAAGAGTCAAAAGTTCAAGGTCAGAGAGGGAGGTGAGATCCAGAACCCAGGTTAATTGTCTACAATAACCTTTTTTCTAAAATCAGGAGAAAGGAAGGATAGAAAGCCAAAATGGATTATTTCTATCAGAAGGAAAAGTAATCTCGACTTCTCAAATTGTAATCTGTGTACATTTTCTTGGCTTTTATAGAATGTTTCCTTAGTGCTTCCCCAAAATGAGTGTCATCTGGTCAGGTGGTGGTGGTACACACCATTAATTTCAGCACTTGGAAGGCAGAGGCAGGGGATTCTCTTTGAGTTCAAGGCCAGCCTAGTCTACAGAGATAGTTCCAGGACATCCAGAACTGTTACACAGAAAAGTCCTGTTTTGAAAAAATCAGCAATAAGAAAATGAGTGCAGTCTGGAGAGCTGATTCCTCCAGTTGATGATGCTGACAACTTAGCAAAATGGAAGCAGCAGTGATAACAACCTCCAAGCCCTCAGCTGGGTACCTGGACAAAGGAGGGGCTGACTGCTGCAGCCAGTGACTGATGGAGAAGCAACTGCCCTGCACTTACTTTCATCGTCAGAGCTAACCTCGTTCCTAGATAAGTCTCCTTTCCCATTCCAGTCTTCCCATTCATGCACCCAGAAAGTGACTTTCCAACCCAAATTTTACCCACGCAGAATAGGAGAATTGGCAGTCCATGCTTCAAAAGACCCAAAAGTGTTTGGCAGTATCATGCTCTATTTTGACCTTTAGGGCCAGGAAGCATCTTCCCTTTTTAGGACAATATCCCACGGTTGCTTCTCAGGAGTATGCACTTCCATGAAAGACACCTTCTAAAATGAAGCTTCCTGGCCTTGGTCTAGAGAACCAGCTTTCTCGCAATTAGTAGTATAGCAGGGGACAGATTCAAACCCTGGCAGCTTACCAGAGGCTTGCTTCTTCACATTACACCATTTAATAAAATCCCAAGAATTGGTTGAAAAACCTTGTAGAGAATTTCTCTTGTCTGCCAGTTAATTTCTTCTGCTCTAAGTAGATGCCAGGGAACAAAATTTCAATACCAATTGAAACCAGACTCCTCCATTTAACTATTAATTAAAAAGTAGCCAGGTAGGTATGTTATCACATGCCTATATCCCAGCAAGCACTGGGGAAACTGAGGCAGGATTGTGAGTTTGAAGCCAGCTGTGACTATGTCATGAGACCCTAAATCAAATGTCAGTCCTGTAAACTTTGCATCTACAGGAAAGAGATTCCCAGGGAGAAAGAATATCCCTTTAAGAAGATGGGATTCTTCTAAGATGAAAAGAAGTATGTCTCCTTAGAGAAGTCCAGCAGAATAAGGACATGAGAAAATGAGGAAACCCTGTCTCTTTAAAGGGAATTAGCAGACCTCACTGGAGAAAGGAGAAATAGCATTTATTGAGCACCTACTATGTATATGTTACTTTGCCAGATGCCGTCACGGGCCTTCGTTCATTTAACCCTCCTCATAACAACCTGAGTTCCCCATCTGTAAAAGAAAGAATCCCTCGTTCCCCCGTGGTCCAGCAGCTACTGAGCGAGTGCTAGATGGGGATGAGAGAAACTCAGCAAAACAATGTGAAAAGTACAGGAGGCTTCTGCTGCACTCATTTTGCAACTAGCATGTTGACTTACGGCTCATTGTATCCGTGGGCAGCCCTTTTTTTATGCTACCAGTGACTGCAGAACCCACGTTTCCCTCTCGCTTTGGCTTCTCCCCTCAGTCACTCAACTCCTGAGAGGCACTCTCCCAGAGCACCCACTTCCTCAGCTCCTGGGCACCAACCTGATATTTTTTTTTCTCCTTATTTGCTGGTTCATTAGTTCAACCAACAATCATTCATTAAATGATTGCGATGTGTCAGGATTCTTCCAGGCACTATAAAACACCAGGAATATTCAGAATGGGGGAAGGGAGACATAGAACTATAGTTTCAATCTTAACATAGAGGCAGTGACAGACCTGATTTTTGGCAGCCTGAATTTATGAAGTTGTACAGCCAGAGACAGGGGAATATATTAAAATTTTTTTAAATGTGAACATAAAATTAGGTACAAGTGGGTATTTAGGATGATAATATGAAAGCTCTAAAAAAAGCTCTTAAAAAGCTGAAAGTTACTATAAATACCACAAAATCCAAAGCAATTCTAACATTTTATTAACAAAATGCATGGTTCATCTATGCTACTTTTTCCTCCTGTTTTGTCTGTATATGTTCTAATCACCTCTACAACTGACAATAATTTTGTAATCTTGTATATATAAAGACTAGCATCCCAGCACTTGGGAGGTGGGGCAGGGGGATTAGGAGTTTAAGGCTAGCCTTGGCTACATAGTGAGTTTGAGAGCAGCCTGGACCACATGGGACCAATCATAAAACAAATCAAGAATAGCTAATTGAATGGAGCCCTACATCAGATGGCTTTTCTGCTGCCGTAACAGAATATCATAAATGAGGTCACTTATAAATAATATAATTTGGCTTACAGTTTGAAGGCCGAAGAGTCCAGCACCATGATCCCATCATCTGGCAAGGCTCTTTGCTTTGTGATTCATGATAACGTGGCAGAAGGACAAGTGGACATAAGAAAGACAAAAGTTAGGCTAAATTCATCCTTTTTGTTATGAACCCACTCTAATTCTAACTAGCCCAATGACACAGTAATGTTACAATCCTGTAACAATGAACCCCCTCTCAACACTGTTAAAATTAAAATACAGGATATTTAAACCATAGCAACCCCCCACCATGTGTGTGCTAGTCAGTTTTGTATTGTTTGACAAAACACCTGAGGTAAGCAACTTAAAGGGGGAAAGATACATTTGGCTCATCATTTTAAAGGGTTCAATTAAAGAGCTAAAGAAAAATTATAATTCTATATCTAACAAAGACATAAAAACAATTATAAATCTGTTATTGTGCATACAGTATATAGACAATTAACTTGTGAAAACAGCATTATCATGCAGAAGTGGATGGAAGTAAGCAAGAACAAAGTTGGTCTCAAAACTAGATTATAACACATTGGGGATATTAAGTTATATTTGTACTAAAATGTACAAAATTTACCAAAATGATTTTCTGTGAATAATCAACTATTAAAACTTTGATGGAAAAGATGAGAGCTAAAACTAGGTAGAAGATATAGAGCAAATAAGTCCTCCCTAATCAGCAAACAAAATTAATATAAGTAGAATAAAGTCTCCAATCAAAAGACAGAAATGTGAAGAATAAATTTTTGTTTAAAAATTAAATAATACTGGGTGTGATGGTATACACATTTAATCCCAGCAGACAGGAGGCACAGGCAGTTGGATCTCTGTGAGTTCAAGGCCAGTCTAATCTATATAGCAACTTCAAGGACAGCCAGGCATTTATAGTGAGACCCACTCTCGAAAAGAAAAAAGAAGTCTAAATATATGTTGCTTATGAAACATCCACTTCTAGATTCAATGATGAATTTAGTTTAAAGTGACAAAGAAGAGAAAGGTATTTCCTACAAATGGTAACCTAGAAGAGCTAATGTCAGACAAATAGACTTTACATCAAAAATTGTTAGGAAAAAGACATTACATACTAATAAAAAGGTCAATTCATTGAGAAGATGTAACAGTTATATATAGCAAACAAGAGTGCCCTAATATGTATAAACGGTGGTACAATTGGAGAGAAGTAGTTCTATAATGCTTGAAAACTTCAATCCATGATTTCAATAATGGAGAAATCATAAAGATAGGAGAGAACTGTAACATTCTCCACAATAGACCATGTGTTAGGTCAAACCAAGTACCAATACATTTTAAAAGATTTCAACTCGGGAACAGAGGGTGTGGCTGAGTGACAGAGTGCCTGTCAAGCATGTTTGAAGCCCTGGCTGTGGGAAGGAAGGATCAGGAGATGCCACATATAGAATACCATGGAATTAAGGTGTTAAAGGCCTTTTAAAATCAACAACAGAAGGAAAAGAGAAAAATCTTACAAATTTTTTTTAAATTACACACCACATTTTTTTAAACAACCAATGGATGCATCTTATTGATTTGAGCATTGTTCTTGCAGAATCAAAACTGATGGTACATTATGCTTGTGTTTTTATTTGTCCCAGGACATTTTCCAATTTCCAAATAGGAATGTACCAGCAGTTTTGAAATTCTGCAAGAACAATGTTCAAATCAATAACCTGCCTGATTTTGCACTAGAAAAACCAGAAAAGGAAAACTAAATCCGAAGTTAACCAAAGGGAAAAAAGATTACAATGGAGGTAAATGCAATAGAGACTAAAGAAAAAAAATTAGTAAAACAAAAATTTATGTCTTTGAAAAAAAGATCTTCCAGCTAGTATGACATAATAAATATGCAAATAATTAAAATCAGAAGCTGTTGCTCTGGGGTGGAAGAGCTGACTCATTGGTAAAGAGCCTTTGCAGCTCTTAAAGGACCAGAGTTCAGGTCTTAGCACCCACATCAGGAGACCCACAGCCACCTGGAAATGCAGTTTCAGGGGATATGGTATCCTCTTTCGGCCTCCATTCATGTGTACATACCCATACTCAGACACACAGATACATCCAAACAAATAAATAACTAAAGCTATCTTTTTAATAGTTATTGATCTCACCCAAATGGACAGTATTAAGATAAAATATTGTTAACACTTGTAAACTAACAAATTGGATACCTTGAATGAAATGGACAAATATCTAGACAAACAAATTACCTCGTGAGATATATAAATTTTATTTTGCACAAAAATAAAATGCACACCTAAAGTATATGTTTATTACCTTTCTCATAACTGTGAGCGAAAATCTGACAGAGACCGGCTTACAGAAGGGAGGATTTATTGTGGTTCACAGTCTGTAACAGGGAAGTTGTGCCAGGTTGGAGCAGATCATGACTGGCAGCAAGAGGGTGGGGTGACTGTTTAAATGTAAGCAGTCAGGAAACAGTGCTCTGACAGGCACCAAGCCATAACACACACCCTCTGACTAGGGACTACCTCTTGAATGTTCCAGGCAGGTGGATCTCTATGAGTTCAAGGCCAGCCTGATTAAATAGTGATTTTCAGGAAACCAGGGCTACATAGTGAGACCATATCTGGAAAAAATAATAACATAAATACTTAAACACAAATTTTATAGATCATTATTCACAGCAGTCAAAACCTGGAATCAAACAACTATCAAGAGATGAGCAGATAAAGGAAATGTGATAGTAGCATGGAATTAAATATTATCTCAACACTAAAAAGAAATAAAGTTTGATGTACTATAACACAGATAAACCTTAAATACATTACATTAAATAAAGCAAAGCAGCAGGCACAAAACTCCAAATAATGTATTACTCCACTTGTATGTCTTATCTACAGCAGATAAATTCTTGAAAATAAAATGTAGATTAGAAATTACCAGCAGCCAGGGAAAGGGTGCATTATAGAGGATAGTTCTTAATGGATACAACACTTCTTTGGGAAGTGATGGGAGAATCTAATAAATAAATAGTGATGATGTTTGCACAGCATTATAAATGTGAAACATACTGGGGAAGTGTACACTTCAGATGGTTACAATGACATACCTTATGTTTTATGTATTTTAGCAAAATAATATAAAAATGACCAAATCTTTTCAAATGAAGTATATCATCATTCATCAAACAAAACCTGCCAATTATAAAGAACAAAATCAAATAGGGTGTATTCTCTAGGCAAAATGAAATCAATCAGAAAATCAATGATGAAAAGGAATGGTCTTTAAATACTAACAAACCAAAGAATATACTGCTAAATAGTCCGTGGGGCTAAGAGATTTTTGAAGTAGATTAAACTGAATTAAAATGAAAATACACTATGTCAAAATTCATAAAATACAGCTGAAGCAATGCTGAGCAATTTATAAAATTAGATCTTTTATTGAAAAGAGGATAGTCTGGTCAATAATTTTAAGCAGCATCCTTAACAAACTGGAAAAGAAGATCAAATAAACCTAACACAAATAGGAGGAATTAAATCATATGGAGAAGAAATAAATGAAACTGAAAACAGTAAGAATAATAAGGAGAATAAACTTGGTGAAATCAAAGTGCTTCCTTGGAAAAAATCCATTAAATTGCTAAATCTGGAGTGAGGCTGATGAAGAAAAAGCAGAAGACACAAATTAGCCACATCAGGAATGAAAAAGGTTACCACCAGGGACCCTGCAGACACCAGGAGAACACTGTCAACATGGCCAGCTAATCTGCATGCACGCACCTGGCAATTTAGATGAAATGGACTAAATCTTCACAAAACATAAACTACCATAATTCACCAAATCGGAAACAATTTCAACATCTCTATTGCTTAAAGACAGAACTTGTAACTTTCTCATCCCCCCAAGGAAGCAAGCCTTCAAGCCTAGACGCTCTCACTGGAGAATGCTACCAAACATTTAAAGAAGAATTCACACCAATTCTTTCCAGTCTTCCAGGAAACAGAGGAAGCACCTTCCAACTTTATTAAGACGCTATTATCCTGACACCTAGACCAGACAAAGATAGCATAGAGAAAGGAAAAGAGACCCCATCCCTGCTCTCAGCCTTGCAGATCTGAAAGGCACAGCAGGCTGTATCTCAGGAGCACACCAAACAGAAAGGAAAAAATAACTCTCTGTTTGTAACTGACAGGACTGTGTACATAGAACATTTCAAGTAATCTACGAAAACCTCCTGGAACTAATAAATGAGTTCATCAACGTTGCAGCTTACTTCAGTATACAAAAATGAATTCTAACTCTACATGATAGCACTCTCCTTGTAGACCCAGCAACTGTGAAACGGGAACAAGAGAATTGCTTGAGCCCACGAGTTTATAGCCAGTGTGGGTAACGCAGTAGGGCCTGTCTCGAAAAATGCTCTTAATTAGCTCTACGTATGAACATGCTTTTATGTCCTATCCAAAATTTTAAAGAGTTTTCATTTTACAGTCAGTTTGGGGAATTCTTTTTATTTTGTATTTAGGGTTCTATGTTTATTTGTTTTGGGACAGGGTATCACATGGTGGGCCACACTGGCTTAGAACTCACTATATAGCCCCAAGCTGGTCATGAACTCCCAATTCTCCTGCCTCCTCAGTGTTGGGATTGCAGCCCTGTGCTACTGGATCTGTTAGCAGTAGGCATGACCCTCAACAAACAGGTACTAGATTTGTCTGCTGAAAACCCAACCAGGATGATTAGAAGAATCAATGACTCTAGCTCCATGGAGAGATGTGGTGTTCATAAATTGGAACTCAGAGTCCAAAAGAAGCCCATTCTCCAATTTTCTGTATGGATTTAGCACAGCTGCTGACAAAATTCTCACATGACTGTTTGAAGATATAGACAAAATTATAGTAAAACTCATTTGGAAAAACAAAGGAACTGGAGTAGCTGAAACATTTTCTTAAATAAGTATAAAGTGGGAGAAATCACTCTACCAATTTTGAGACTTAATATATAACTACAGTAATGAAGGATGTATGGTATTCAAGGAAATAGACACATTAAAGGAACAGAATAAAGATCCCAGAAATAGACCCACAATAAATATAACTAAACTGGATTTTGACAAAGGTCCAAAAGCAGTTCAGTGAAGGAAAACTTTTTAGTTAATAGCACTGGAGCAGTTAGCTATCTACCCACAAATTCATAAAAGAAACAAGAAGATGTTTGTAATGCTGCTGCTTCTGCTTTTCTATAGATTTGAAGGTTTTCCAAATTTAAAAAATGAGGGAAAGAAACATAAATATATTTTAATTGCATTAATTTGCGGGAGACGATATACTTGGCAAGTAATCAATCAAATAATAGTCTTATCTCTTCCTCGGGCATTTCTTTCCCAGGCTCAAGAAAGCCAGGCAACTTAAGTTATTTGATGGTCATGGACTTATAATTGAAGGAAGCAGAATGACAAAGTGCACGCACAAAAGCAGACTTCTGCTTCTTAACTGATTCTGCTTGCTTAGGGACCACCATATGCATGGTTACCTGGTCTGCCTGGCNGAGAGAGAGAGAGAGATTGAGAGAGATTGAAATGGACTTCCCTCCCTCATCCTTGCCTGCCCTTCTGTCCAGTTGTGGATAGGAGGGCCTGAACAAACAGTGACATATGTTAGCTGTTTTTCAAATAATTTTCCCCCATCCCCTCCCCGTGACATGCTTTCCTTTAGCAGTTTCCAGTGAGCTGATTGGATTACAGTTTCTCCAAGTATAGGCTGGTCCTGCAGGCCCACCTTGATTGCTGAGATTACCTGTGGGCATTTCCTAAGGCTCTGTCAGCAACATGTTTACAGCCAAAGCTTGGCGGGTTTTTTCACACCCACAGTCACTCTAGGGCTAGCTCCAGATTCTGAAGTCCCCCTGCAGCACCATCAACTCTGACTACCTTTGTTTTCTTAGTTTGTTCTATTTTGCCATGACCCTGTCATAAGACAGTTGTTTTGTTTCTAACATACTCAGAATACCACTGCTTCTTTGTGTCATTGGCACTGCTCTGCAAATGTATTTTGCAAGCAGTGTGAGCTAAAGACGGTATAATAGATAAAATGATAAATTAGATAATTTATATAAATGTACTTTGAAAGTTAAAAGCACTGAGCAAATGTAAGGGACTAGTTTTGCTGTAATGTAGTGGGTAAAGCCAGAAACTGCTCCAGGCCAGTCTTTGTAGGAGACCAGCACCAGAAGATCCTCAGGCTCATTGTTTTTATTAGGTTTAGGGTTTTCTGTTTCGTTTTGTGTGTGTGTGTATGCATGTGTACGAGTGTGTGTGTTCACGTGCATTGATGTGCATGAGTGCAAGTATCCACAGAGACTAAAACCTCCATTTCCTCTGGAGCTGGAGTTACAGGTAGTTGTAAGCCACCCTATGTGGGTTCTGGGAACCAAAGTCAGGTCCTCTGTAAGAGCGGAATGAGCTCCATAACGCTGAGCTGTCTGTCTCTCAAGCTCCCTGCTCTATGATTTTGCTGCCACACATTTCTCTCCCATTCTCAGCCTTAATATGAGATGAGGAGTCTCTGGGGACCAAATACTCCCACATACTGCCACAACCTATTTTAAAGCAGACCTCAAAGTGGCTATTTATAGTTGGTGATATATGTAAGACCAGACCCTTGTCACTTGCATAAGGCCTTTCTAGATGATAGGCGGTTTTCCCATTCAAGAAACCAGTTACAGACTCGGAAGCTGTTTGGTGAACACGTAATTCAAACAAAGAAATTGGATAGTCACAATAGATTTTTAAAAAAAAAAATCAAATTGCCTGATACATTGTCCTCCTTAGTGTTTCGAACAGTCCTATCTAAAAATGTGCAGAGCCATCGTCTGGAAATACACATGGCTTTCCATGGCCAGCCCCAGAAACATGCTGACATGTATCCTCTCCTGCGCCTAGCTCGCTTTACTGCTCGTCTTAAGCATTACATCATGTTGCTCTTTCCTACGCTGTAGTATGTCTTCCACTCAGTAACAATTTCCTGGTGTCATTTCTGGACACCTTCACATCTCTACTTCCCAGAAGACATGCAGAACGCTGTTCCCTGCTTCCAAGTCCACCTCAGTTGGTCAGCATTTTCACTCACCTTCACCATCACATGAGTAGTTCAGGGATCTCCTAGTGCCTTTTCTCCATCACCAAAGGCTGCTCTGTTGTTCTCATGCAGAAGTGTGGCTGCTGCCCAGAGGCAGAAAGAAATAGCTGCAAGTCTGAACCCAGCCAGCGCCAGTTGTTTTTGTGAACCAGAAATCTAAGCCACTAATTTTCAAAGATGGAACACTAAAGCTTAGGAAAATAAATGATTCAATAAGATCGCATATGTAAAGTACTTGGCACATAGTAGGCCTGCAGCAACCATTTGTAAAAAGAAGAAACCAATTGTCGAAGGTCTCCCAAATGGTAAATGGCAAAGCCAAAACCCTCAAGCCCGATTGTCTCCCCTTAAACACAGTGCCTCCAAGGTCATCTCAAATATTTTGCTTTCATCCTTCGCTTTATGAAGTATTTTGTGAGGAAGAACAGCAGGGACTGTCTGTGCTCTTCTTTCATTGTGAACTGGAACTTGTTGACTTCAAGGTCAGAGTAAATTTCCTTGAAGCTTTTCCTAAACCCCTGCCTGGGAGGCCTTTGTTTGATTAAATTCTGCCTTTTATTTTCATCTGTGCATCCTTATCTCCTTTTTCTGACTTCTTGAATGCAAGCTATTGAAGTGTGAACTTGTTCATCTTTCTGTCGGCCACAGTCAGCGCCAGCATAGAGCCTAGCACACAGTAATGCTTGGCGAATTTCTGGGGACCGAAGCTGAATTCCTCAGTCCCTAACTTCTGCAGTGTTTGCATGTCCTCTGGCTACTGGCTGCAATCCTATATGAATTTCTTATACCACAAGCCAAGGGAAACTAGGCTTGTTAGTCTCAAAATGCAATGGAACTAACTCATCCTACAACCCTGTCTTCCTCTTCCTTCACTACCCTCTACTTCCAAAGGGCTCTACTTCCATTACTGCTTCCATTTATTTATTCATCCAGACTCATTTGATGACATCTGGGTACTAAAAATGCCACAGTCAAAACACTGTCACTGCCTTCGTCAATCTCTGGTTGGAGATGGCCCCCAAAACAGCCTTAAAATCGGTGTGGCACACACACCTGTAACCCCAGCACTCAGGGAGATCAGAAGTTCAAGGTCACCTCAGGTACAAAGTAAGGTATAACCCAACATGTCCTAGATGAGACCCTGTTTAAAACAACAGAAAGGAACTTGTGCCGGGTGGTGGTAGCGCATGCCTTTAATCCTGGCACTGGGGAGGCAGAGGCGGGCAGATCTCTGTGAGTTCGAGGCCAGCCTGGTTGGTCTACAAGAGCTAGTTCCAGAATAGGCTCCAAAGCTACAGAGAAACCCTGTCTTGGGGAAAAAAAAAGGAACTTGTAAATCTACTAGAAATTTTACAGTAAACACACAATTAACTAGTTCCACATTGCAATACGTGCTAATAAGGAAATTAACAGATGATACAGAGGTTAAGAAGGATCTCTGTGGGACAGTCAAGGAGAGGCCTGAAGTATGAAAGATGTGAAGGATCCCAGCAAAGCTAAATTCCAGTCAGTGTGTGAAAAGAGCCGGCCACACTCCCTGAAAGGGAAAGATGCTCATGCGCATCTTTAAGGAGAATGGGCGGGATGAACTCAAGAAGACAGGAGCCTCAACAAGTGAAGGCTACTTTGGATGGAGGGATGAGCAGCAATATGACTTCAACTACAGTGGAAACCAAGGACTTTTTCAGCAGAATAGTCAGATAGCAACAATGTGGATACATTCTGAACAGTGTACCATTAGGTGATTTGATGGCTGAAAACACTTTATAGAAGGTGTTTATACAAATACCTGGTTAGTTTAAGTCAAACACTCCATATGGCCTCCTAATGCAATTGACAGGCTCAATAAATATGAGACAGATGAGGCTTCTGCTGCCTCTGCTTCTGTTGTCCTTTTGTTTTGCTTTGAGTTTGCTCATGTATTTTTTGAAACAAGGACTTGCTGTATAACCATAGCTTGCCTGGTACTCACGATGTAGCCCAGCCTGGCCTCAGACTTCCAGTTATCATTCTATCTGAGCCACTGAATGCCACCACACCCTGCTAGCATACTGTTTTATAGTGCTTTTAAAAACTAATTAAGTCCATTTTATTCCAAAATATAGTCACAGTAAGGGTGCTTGCTGTCAAGCCTGATGCCTTGAGTTCAGTCTTCAGGACCCACATAGTGGAAAGAGAGAATTGACTCCCAAAGATTGTCCTCTGACTTCTAGGTGCACCCTATGGCACATTATGCGCACACAGAAATGAATAAATGTAAAAAATTAAATAAATTATTATCATTTAAATATAGGTATCATTTGTAATTGTGTATGCTATGCTTTTATATGACTGGTAGCTCAGGGCGATGTGTTTTCCACAACGTGACAGCTACGGTGTCACTAGCCAATAGGAAGTTTCCAGTTCTGTTTTTTATTTGTCTGTGTTCATGTGTGTGTTTGTGTGTGTAGGTATGTGCACATGCGTACTCATGCATGTGGAGGGCAGAGGTCATTGTTAGGTGTCTTCATCTATCACTATCTACTTTATTTTTTGAGACCAGGTCTCTGATTTGAACCTGGAGATCAATGATTCTGCCAGGCCGACTGTCTAGTGAGCTGCAGGGATCTGCATCTCCTCATTTCCCAGCAGCTGGAACTCCAGGCCTGTGCTAGCCACCACACCCTACCTTAACATGGATGTGGAGATGCAAATTCAGGTTGTTGTGCTTATGCAAGCTCTTTAACAATTGGGTCAGCCCCAATTCCCCTTAATTTTCTTTCTTTTTTATTCTGGAGTTGAACCCAGGACCCTGTGCATGCCTAGCAAATGACTTACACTTGACTATATATCCCCAGCTCAGTTCCACTGTAACCTTACAGTACGACTGTTATTCACACACAGAGAGAG
>LOEQ01000856.1:42321-55874 GCA_001685075.1 Bramus lutescens
CAGCCTGGTCTACAAGAGCTAGCTCCAGGACAGGCTCCAAAGCTTCAGAGAAACCCTGTCTTGAAAAACCAAAAAAAGAGAAAGAAATAGAAAACCAGAATAGGTATATTCAGAACTGACTATTAAAGAAAAGCCTCCCTCCAAAGAAAGGTCCATCCTCTCTTTCCAAGGACAGGCCATCCCTGGTGTATCCTAACACATTTACAGAAGAATCAAAAACAATCCTTATGTTAAGGAAGGGAGATTGTTTCCTAATGACTTTTGTGATGCCATCATTACATATAGATTTCAAAACCTATAGTGCTACTGTTATGTCATGAAGGGGGTCCTAAAGAGCAATACACAGAACTGACAATCCAGAAATAAAATCGTATTTAGAGTCAGTTGGATTTGAAAATAGATATTAAGATTATTCAGCAAAGAGAAAATAATATATTAATAAATGGTACTCATGTAAAAAAAGGGAGTTGGACCATGGCTTCACATCATATTTTCCAAATAACAGAAAACATATCAAAACTCTAAATGTAAAAGCGGAAACTGTAAAACTCTCAGAAGAAGCTATGAATATGAATCTTCATTGTTGTATATTACACTGTAGTTTTAGGCACAACACCAAAAACATAAGCTCTAATAAAAGATACAATAAATGGAACTATACCAGGATTCAAAACATTCTGGTTACAGGGGAGAAGTAGGGAGGAGAGCAGAGAAAAATGTAGAGCTCAATAAAAATAATTTTTAAAAAGAAAAACACAAGTACTATCTTTAGATAAATAGAGATTCAACCTATAAACTAGGTGGGAGCATTTAGAAATCATGTATCTGTTGTGGGATTTGTGTCTTTGATATGTAAAGAACTATTACAACTCTTTAAGAAAAGAAAACTAATTCAAAATGGACGAAGAATCTGAAAGAGATCTTTCTCAAAAGGATCTATACAAAGGGTTGACAGGATGGCTCAGCAGGTGGAGGCACTTGCCACCAAGCCTTACAACCTCAGTTAACTTTCAGGACCCACATGGCAAGGACCACCTCCCACAACTTGTCTTTGATCTCCATACGTCCACCCATATTTGCACATGCGTACACACACATACAGATGAATGAATGAATGAATGAATGAGTAAACAAATCTAATAAAACTTTAACCAATCTATTCAAATGGCCAAGAAGAACATGAAAAGGTGTTAGTGGTGCCAAACCCCATGTGAGATATCATTTCACATCCGCTAGGATGACTACAATCAAAATGAGAAACACTAACTAGTAAGAGCTGGTGTATGGGAAAACAGAATCCTCAGATGCTGCCAGTGGTAACATCCTATCACAGCTACTTCGGAGCAGTCTGGCTGTTCTTCCAAAGGTTAAACCTGTGACTCAGCAATTCCACTCCTAGCTGTTTACCCAGTGTAAACATGAGAACACCAAGAAAACAAGACCCTCTAAGTCAACATGAGCAAAGCTCACATGAGCCCACATACTGACTCAGCAAGCACGGGACCTTCATGGCTCTACACCAGGTCCTCTCTGTATTTATTATGGCATCCAATTTTTGGCTTTTCAAGACAAGGTTTCTTTGTGTATCATTGGCTGTCCTGTAACCAACCCTGCAGACCAGGCTGGCCTGGAACTCAGAGATCCTCCTGCCTTGGCCTCTGGAGTGCTGGGATTAAAGGCCACCGCTGCTAGGCTCTTTCCTTCTGTGAGCTTCTTGTCCAACTCTGAAGTGATAGTTTTTGTTTTATTTCACTATATTTTATTTTGCTATATATTAAAAAATGAATGAATGACACTTGGGTAAAGGTTAACAATTGAACTGTCGCTTATACTTGCTGGAAGAGAAAATCAGTTTTCTCCAATAGAGTGACGCTGTGTATATCAACCACTTCAGACAGGCCTCATGTTCAGGAGTAGTTGACCAACATAAAATGGACTCTGCATTTTTCTTTTCTTGTTTGTTTTGTTTTGTTTTGGGTGGGTGTGAATGGGTGCACAGGTCTGCCCTTATTTGGTTACAATTTGGTAGGTTGTGGTTTTTCCACTGTTGTTGTTTTTCTTTTTGGACATGGTTTTACTTTGTTTTCTTTGGTTTTGTTATTGTGTTTTTTGAGAAACAACTTAGGTGAGTAGGGAAGGGGAGAGGATCTGGAAGGACTTAGGGGAGAGGAGGAATATGGTTAAAATATATTTAAATTTAAGAATTTTTTTAAAGTATAATAGAAAAAGAAAGTATTCGTACACAAATGTTCACGGAAGTACTATTCATGTTACTTAAAAAATGGAGATAATCCAAATATCACAGATGATGAGCATATCAATAAAATGTGGTAGTGCATAGTCATACAATGGAGTATTGTAGAATGGTAATAAGGAGTAACGGAGTGCTGTGTGGAAAGACCACATACTTTAGCAATGGTAGATTAGGATTTGCCTAAAGCTGCTTGGGGCGGAGAGAGGTACAGTGAAGAGCAACTGCTAATAGATACTGCTTTCCTTTACAGGAAACCAACATAGTCTCTAATTAGGTTGTGGTGAGGGTTATACAGTGCTGTAAATGCATTAAAAGGCTAAATGAATGAGTTTTATGCTGTAGATATGTTATTATATCTTAATAAACTCACTTTAAAAAATTATGATGTCTTGAACTGGGATAACCTAAGTACATTGTAAGAAGTGATGGGAATCCATACATATTTTCAAAGGTAGAACGAGTAGGATTTTCTAACATATTGTATGTGGGCCGAGGGAATGAAAAGACTCAAAGATTTTTCTAAGCAACTCGAATTATGGAGTAAGCAACTGAGCTAGAGAAGACTGTGGGAGGCAGAGTTTCAAATGAAAAGTTAAAGAGTTTAGTCTGGATATACTGAATTGGAGATGTCAAGTTAGTAGCAGGGAGAAATACAGCTATCTAGCTATTTCCTGACAGTTGGGAGTTAACATACGGATAACTTTTAAAGCTACAAGATGAGCGAGATCACCAAGGGCTATGTAGAGCCAAAGAGGAGGTGATGTCTAGTGACTGAGCTCTGAGATAGTCCCAAGTCAAAATGTTGGAAAAGAAATGAGAACTAGCAAATCAGACAGAAAGAAGAAGAAAGCAGAGAGGGAGAAGGAAAATCAAGAGTGTCAAGTTCTGGAAACCAGGTGACAGAAGTGTTTCAAAGAGGAGGTTGTGGCCAGCTGTGTCACATGCTGCTGAGAAATCCAGCAAGATAAGAACTGAAAATTGACTATTGCACTAAGCAACAGAGTAGTCACGAGGGACCTAGATGGAAGTCTGATTGATATACATTTCAGAGAGAATGTAAAGAGATCAGTGTCATGTCTCTACAGCAGCCATGAGAATCAAAAATGAAATTAAAACTATGACAGGAGTAAAAATAGGAGGGTGTCAAGAATAAATCAAACAAACTATGTGCAAAGGATCCTTTGTGGAGGAAATTATAAAACTTTATCAAGATAAAGAGCTGTGTCTTGTTCAGAGGTAGAGAGACTCGATATTGTAAAGCTATCCTTTACAATCAATAGTCTAAAGCAATCAATATAGCTATTGTAATGCCTATCAAAAATCTTACAGAGCCTTTCATGAAATTTGATGAGCTGGTTCTAAATTTTGTATAGGTATGCAAAGAAAAGCCAAGGCATTCTTCCAGAGCAGTAAGAAAGGACTTCCTGTATCAGATATTATATGTTACCATACAGTGTGATGGGGTGAGGGTAGGATGTGAGGGAGCAGGTACTTCAGTGTAGTTGGTCATAGTCAGTTGACTGTCAAGGGTAATGGAAGGTTTACAGTTACATATTCTATTATTAGGCTCCATGATTTACATATATACTAAGTGTTTAATGTAGAAATTACATACAAATATTATTTATATATATATTAAACATTTGTACATACCAATTATATCCTATTTTAAAATGAGAACTGGAGAGGAATTCTTTTCTTCTAAGATTTTCAGGTTGAATCCTGCAGAAAATTTATGATGAAAACATTTCAGATTTGCTCTTCTGGCAATTTCCAAGTACATGGCAAGTTAGTGTTAAGTTAGAAATGGTGTTTTTTTCCTCCTACCTGGCATGTACATCCTTTGGCCAGTGTCTCCCTACTCCCTCCCAGCCCAGAGGATATGTTCTTTAGCTTGATTCCACAGTGTGTTCATATGAAAACAACACCTCATATACTAAAAATATATACAGTCTCACAGGGCAGTGGGGGTGGTTGCTGGAGATAGAACCTAGGCTTCCATGAATGCTGGCCAGTTTACTACCACTGAGCCATACCTGCAGCCATTACACAACTTTGGGTGAAAGAGGTTTTTATGAAGAAAGTGAAAAAATAAAGCGTGACTTGTGAGCAGCTGTTCGCCTTCACAGCAGCCTTGCTGGCCTGGACGCATGGTTCTCCATTTCCCTTCCAATTCCTGCAGAGCCAAGGACAAATTACAGACACTGTGGTCGTTCCCAGGAAGCTCAGTAGTACAAGAATAATTGTGGCCTCTCTAGTGGTCAAGGGTGTGCTCCGGCACTGAGCTTGCCAACGTTGTCATAGGATAGCAATTGAAATGGACAGACTATGACATGATAGATACCTTTGGAGCTCTCTAAAGGTATAGGGCTGGAGGATGGACAGAAACCATTTGGCTGAAGCACCAGAGACATGTTTTTTTTTTCAAATGTAATTTTCTATCAGCTCATGTGACCCAAGACAACATCCAATTCTTCCAGAGTCCCCTTCAAGGTCTTCAGGGTTTAACTAGAATACACTTTGTAGTCTCTTCCAGTCTAAACAGACAAGAATTCTAAGTCCACCTGACGGGAAAACAGCTTGCACATTTACCCTCCTAGTCTCCAGGCTGGTGAGTAATTAACCTCTCTCTATTGATTAGGGCTCCTCAAAATATTGCTGAGTCGGATCTCCGGAAGTGTAGAAAACAAACCCACGTGCATCTACAAATGGCCATTCTTTAATCAGGGACTCCCACTTAAATATTTCATTTTGAGACTATACATAGAAGGTGTAACTGAAACTCTCCATGTAGCCTGTGACCAAGTGGCTTCTGGGTGCTGGGCAGAGCCCTCCTGTGTGGACACTTGCAGAAAGGAACACCTGCCTCTTTACAGATGTGTGCCCCCACCGGACTTCCCTTATCTTTACATTTTTTTCCTGTGCTTCATGGCAACCAGAGCAGTGACCAGAAGAAACCTCTATGTGTGCAAAATGAGCCTGGTCACTGAGGGATGGACTAGTGGTGGCTAGGCATCACCTGAGCCAGCTGCTTCTCCCTTCGCTCCCTCCCCATTTGGGGACTGCCTTCCCTCTGCCAGGGACGCTGAGCTGCATAACTGCTCAGAGAGCCCTTGGATTGCCAGCCAGTGAGCAAGGCTGAGCTGAGCAGACTTCCTCATGTCAAACCTCCCCTTAGACATAAGAGGCCCAGGCCTCCAATTCGGAACTGGAGGAAATCTGTAAAGTACAAAGCACTTGCATGCCCTGCAGTCACATCTTCATCCTCTCCTTGGAAATGGGCTGGCCTTGTTTCAGGCAGCCTTTGCAGTTCTAGCTTGCTTTGTTTCCTCAGCAGAACTTTTGAGGAACTAATTTATGAAGGCAACAGGGACTGTGTGTTACTCTGGGTGAGTCACTGGCCTAGAGTGGTGGGGAGAGTCTCGGAGATGAACAAACACTGCCAAGGGTGGCTTCAGTCCAGTACCCAAATGTTCACATCATTCTCCCACCCTTTCCATTTTAGGGTGAAAGTAATCAGGGACAAGAGGGGGAAGGGATTTATGGGAATAAATAAGATACTGTCTCCCAGCCAAAGCAACATTCAGATTCTCAGCTGGCAGAGGAATTCCTGAGCCTGATCTGTAGTGAAAGCATGAGCAAACTGCTAAATGGAATGCAAAGAGAACCCAGCTTAATCTCCAATCCAGACCATCTACAAGGAGTCTCTCCCGGGCGCCCAGTACTATTCCTGGAAGGCACAGCGCTCGCCTCGGTGGCCCCGCCCTGGTGTGAGAAATTCAGGCCCCTGTTAGTGCCAACTCAGGCTCTTGTTTCTGCCGTCCAGTTGCTTTGGTGAAATAGGAGTGAACCCTGCCTATCCATGAAAGGGCAACTCTGAAAGCGATTTATAAACTGTAAAGTACTAGGGAACATCAGGTGGCCCTGTCACTCATCCATTTCGGTTATATACTGCACTCCTTCAGTTGTCTTTTCTCATTATAGGACAAAAAGCACAGAATTTTGTGGTAGGAGGTCAGGCCCTGCATATAATCAATCATGCACAAGTTCCACCGCATAGAAGCATAAATCGGCCTTAATTCTGGATTTCCCCGTCAACACATGGAGAGCATTTGCCAGTCAGCGACCTCACAAAGACGTCACAGAATGGTCAAGAAATGACCCCAGAAAAGCTCTCGTTGGGGGAAAGCCGTAAAGCCTTTTGAAGGCAAAACTTTCCATTCCAAAGTGCGATTATTATTTCTGCATTGAAGTAAAAGCCCGTGTGTTTATACGGCCTTTGATTCTTATGTCAAATGTCCGATGGCTCCTCAAACTCTGCTCCCGAAGAAAGAGAAGGCAGTCATGCTGGGGTCCCTGTAGCTAAGTGGTGGGCTCTGCCCAGAGTGCCTGGCCAGTGAGATCAAAGAGCTGAGCCTCAGCACTTTGTAGGGTGGGTCGCCCTGGGGCTGTATGAAAGAGTTTCCATCTCTGGCAAGCACCTCACCCAGGCTTTACATTTAGTAAATAAAGGAACTTGAAGTTTTTGATAAATAAAAAATTAAGATCATCATTTTATTCATCCCTCTCCCCATTGTTTATTTTGAATGTATACTTAAAAGCACTTTCCAGAAGCAAGCAAGCTCTTGTAGAGACAAAGAGGGCTCTAATACCAAGGCTGGCAGGGAGGGAGTAGGCATTGCATTCCTTCCCTCCCCATCCTCCTTTTCCCAGAGCCCATCCAGCTGACAGGTGCCAGAAAGGAAGAAATGTTAGTAAATGTTAGTTTCCAGCCCCAAAGAAGCTGTCACAAAAGAGAGACAGAACAAGAGAGCTCATAAAATCCTTCAACTGAGGGATGTAGCGAGACCTATCTAATTACGCAAGATTAGAAACGGTTTAACTTGTTGAGAATGTGGAATGAAAGAAAATGACACCTCCAGCACCCTGTAATGATACTGTATTGGGAGGAGAGCACAAAGGGTTTGTTCACACTATCGATAACACCAGTTTTTCTCATCCAGCAGTTTAGCCACATCTGGTTTTAATATGGTGGTCTAAGCAAAGTCAGTTAACTTTTCACCCACTGTTCTGGCCCTCCTTTTGCTTCCTTCACATATAGTTCCATTTGTATTGGCGTTGTCCTTCTCCCGCCCATGCCTCTGCAAGCTGACCCAGGCTGGAGGGGATTCCACTAAGAAACTGTGCTTATCTCAGGACTCTAGAGGCTTTTACTGTTCAAATAGCATGTTTTGAAAGCAAGGCCTAGTCTTTGTTTTAGCTAAACTCAACAGAATTTAGAAGTGTCCTTCTACCTAATTCTTTCAACCACCAACACTAAACAAGAACTCACTCAGTTGTCCATGAATTGTGAAACATCCTGGGTTTTTAACAAGAAAGCCAAAGGTCACTCTAATTACTTTTTTTGGTGCCAGGGTTCAAACCTGGGGCCTTGTGCTTGCTGGGTAAGCACACTACCACTGAGCTGTGTCCCTAGCCCCTCATCCCAGTTACTCCTAACTAGAATGCTTTGGGGAGTCTGGTACCCATCTAATGGGTTTCTAGCAAATATAGGATCGATTGGCCATTTTTTGTGCCTATGTTGAGGGGAAAGGATCTTTGGTGACTATATACTAAAGGGACGATAAGATAGGCATATTTCTTATAAAAGCAGAAGTTTCAAACTATAAAACAAGTCATTATATACATCAGTTTTTAGAAGGAAAAAGAGGTTTGCTCCCTACATTCAGAAAACATGAGATTTTTCCAAGTGGCTATGACTAAAGGCCATGTTTCAAAATTATTTAGTTCTTTTATGTTAATTAATATTTGCTAATCTTTGCCTTATTTACATTGTACCACATAGTGCCTTCGTGAATAGCAAATTAATAACCCTGAGCTGTTAGGAATTATCCTGCTGTGATTACAAGGTACAATTTAAATTGTATTCATTTGGTTCTTTTCGGGACCTTTTGTTATGTTCTGAGTCTCATTGGAGTCCAGATCATGATTGTTAGGGAAGTGTAAGAATTATCACTGAGTCCTCTGAAAGGTATCGAGTTTCAGGTGGCTTCTGATATATTTTTCTCTCATCCGAAATAATAGACAAGGCACTTCCATAGCAAATTCCTTAGCCCAAAGAAGAGACTGCCAGTGGAATATTTTATGCCCTCTGGTAGGGCAGCAGAGGTGATAACTTTCAGGCACATGTAATGGTCTGTGCCTGGAACATTACAAAGACATTTATGTAGGGCTGGTGCCTGCTGTTGTGGCACTATAGAAGGTCAGCCAGAATCTTGTGTGTAGCCTTGACCTAAGAGAAATGCCATATTTACTGCATTAAAAATCAACAAGACTTTTCTGAGCATATATTATGTGCAAGGCCTTGTTAGGTTACTCTGGCATGCCCTGTAACATATTAGTAGATGTCTTTTTTATGTTGACTAGACAACTTCAGCAATCATTTACAGACTAGTGCCACGTACAGGCATTGTTCTGGGGATACCAAGAAGAATAAGGGGTTGGTCATTACTTATAGAGCTCAGAGTAAAGGGTAAGAAATCACAAATAGAGTACGTGGGTACTGAATCCTTGCAAAGAGACCGGTGCACGTTTAAAGGAGAATGATTAATTTGCTCGGGGGTGTCAGAAAGGTTCACAAAGGAGATGTTATTTGAACTGTATCTGACAAGGTAGGTAGGATTTCAGGAGGCATACAGGAGAAAGGGAAGGGAATTCCAAGCCAATGGAACAGGGTGTGCAAAGCTCATTAAAGTATGCAGTTCTTTTTATCATCAGTGGGAGAAGGCAAATAGAAGTTGCAGTGGTGTTGAGTTTGGATTTGGTTGTCATGATTACATTGTCATTTTAAAATGCACGGCATGATATTTTAAGGCAATGACAAGCAAAGGCCTGGTGGATTTGAAAGTTCGCCTTATTAAGCTGTGATGCTTATCTAGTGTCTTGCATATAGCAGGCCCTCAATAAATGCTTGCTGAATGATGAGACCCATATCTCTTTCCATTTATAAATTACTGCCCTGTCAAGGATCATCTTACAAAGCCAAACTTCCACCTGGGAGTTAGGAACGGGTGTTCACAGTTCTGTTCTCTGTCACCCCAGCCTTCCCTGCTCTCAAGAAGAGTGACTGCCACTGGACCTTAACTGTGCTTGTGTGAAGCAGGGGAAACTGCCTTTGCTTTCGGTCCTCATTGACACTTTCTATTTGGTGGGCCTGTCGTTGATTGGATTCCAAAAACGAAATGCCATTTGAATGGGCCAGTCCTAGTGTGGATGACATAAAGCTTGGTGTTCTAAGAATGTCATTCATTTTAGCTAATATGGATAGGTAGAGCTCGCATTTTAAGTTTTATAGTAGAACCTAAATATGATTGATCAAAAATTTTATATGGCAATAATAAAGATATGAGTTGTCTGCACTGAACAGCCTTGACAGTGAAATGCAGTGATGCTTAGCCTCTTTTTAAGAAGAAGAAGATAAATTTTTATTATTTTTATAAATTATGCAATAACGTTTAGAGAAGTAATAAATTTTTTGCCTTGAAAATCACCAGGGAATAGATGACAGAAAATGTCGCTCAACGTAAACCATTTGCAAATTATATGCAGGTCCACTTGTAGCCCTTTTATTGGCTGTCTGAATCAAGTCTTTGGGAAAATTCTTATTAGGGAATCTTATTTCATTGTAGACTATGAAATGTAACAAAACTTAGTTCTTCAGTTCTAAACCTTAGCAGCTATGCAACTGGTGCTTTCAGGCCTAATCCTCTATAACCACTCCTTTCTGGTGACCACAATACCAGGCCACAGACTAGAAGCTCGTTCAGCCCCTGAGCTACCTTGGGTAAACTCATCTCACAAAGCTATTGAGTGCCTCCTGGAGCTGGACACAGTGTGGGGTGCTACAAATGCAACAGTAAATAATGCTACTTACTCTATCCTTGCCCTCGTCCTTAGCCCAGTGAAATAGTGTGTTATCTCTTGGGTCAAGGTCCGTTCTAAATAGCTGATTCTAACCAGCCTTGACTTACTTAAACACTAAGACATTAGCTTCCTGTTTTCCCAAAGAAAAACAAGGACTTTTTTGTCTTGGTGCATTAGAGTCCTGTTAAGTCTCATATAGGAAGTTAATCTTTCTAGAACAATAGTTCTCAACCTTCCTAATGCTATGAGCCTTTAATACAGTTCCTCCTGTTGTGCTGACCCCCAACCATAAAATTATTTTCACTGCTACTTCATAACTGTAATTTTGCTACTGTTATGAATCATATTTTTGAAGATAGAGGTTTATTAAAGGTGCCGTGACTCACAGGTTGCAAGCCATTGTTCTAAATGCTAATCTTTATCCTTTTGGGAGCCTTGTGGTATGGCACAAAGAACATGGACTTTTTCAAAGCTAAATCATCTGGGCTTCTTGAACTAACAGGATGACTCAGCTCTCTTCACTCTCAAACCATCAGTGCTCCTAAGAAGCACTTTGCAGGGAAGCTATGATGGAGTACTGATGAGTACTGTGGGTAGAAAATACCTCATGTCAACTTAGTGATGGCAACCAGGGTTAGGAAGTATAATGTCTAGACTTTGAGCCCAGGTCCTCCTGCATCAAAAAGTTCAGGTAGGTTCTGTGCTTCGTCACAAAGGTTCTGAAATGACTGGATTCCATTTTCTCCTAACTAAAACTCCATAAGGGAGAATAAGCAATACAGTAAAGAAACAAATGGATAGAAAAGAAGAAACATGTTTATTTGTTTGGAGACACGGGGCATCTGTGACAGCTGACACCAATTCCAGGCCTTTTCACTATGAATACTGAGCATATTTCCTGTGAGGTTGCATCTGTTTTTTCTGGAAGCATTCACTGATTACCACTATGGCCCCAACTTGGGTGTAGGTGCTTCCTGTTAGTTAAAATGCATGATCCAAGCCAAGCATTGGTAGTGCATGCCTTTAAGCTCAACATTTTGGAGGCAGAGGCAGGTGGATCTCTGAGTTAGAGGCCAGCCAAGGCTACACAAAGAAACCCTGTCTCAAAAAGGCGGGGGCATGATCTGTGACTTGAAGGAGCTTATGGCCTAGTAGAAAGGCAGAAGCTGCACCAGACAACCAATTAGGGAAAATGGCACAACATAGTATATAAACAACTGTCAGTAATGGAGCTAAAACCAAGTGTTTCACCATCTCTGACTGCCATAACAAAACGCCATAACATGTAATAGCATAAACAACAGGAATTTGTTTACTTACAGTTCTGGGGGCTGGGAGTCTAAGATCAAGGTGCCAGCATAGTCAGCTTGCTCTCTAGCTTACAGATAGCTGCCTTCCCAGTGCATGTTCCCATGGCCTTTCCTTGATGCTATGTGACAGAGTCCTTTCTGCTCTCTCTTCTTATAAGGAGATGCATTTGTTTCTGAAGACAGGGTCTTACTGTGCAGACCATGCTGACACTGATCTCAGAAATCTACCTGCCTTTGCCTCCTGAATGCTGGGATTAAAGGTGTATCACATTCTCAGATCACATGCCCCTTATTAACCTCATTAGCCATCCTTACTTCCATACTCTAAAAATGGATGCACAAAGAATTAGGACATATGAATTCAGCAGCCGGGTACATGGGGATATAAATCAAGTCCATAGCAGTGTGTGTGTGTGTGTGTGTTTATGTGTGTGTGTGTGTGTATGTGTTTGTGTGTGCTCACTTTGGGATTTTTATAGAAAAAAAGATCAGAGAGGGCAATACCACTGAAACCAGAAAGACCAGGAGAGGGGCTTTTATGATCATCTAGATTGCTGATGAATTTTGGAGACAGAAACAACAAAGCTTGATGGTAGTAGTAAATACCAGAATGAAAGAGTAGGAAGTGTCACCAAGGATCCCAGTCATCCAATTGGGCAAGTGGGCGAACAAATGATTAATGGGGGTTGTGAGGTGAGGATGGGGAGGAATCAGGGCAACTTGATTGGCTTCCTTTCCGTTTCTAATATAGAACCCATCCTTTTTGTCATTTACTTTTGAGCAACACAACTTGAAACATGTTTCCCTGCCTCAAATACCAGTGTTTACACATGTACACATACAGACATTCCCAAAGCTCACAGGTTCACAAATATTTGCAAAGAACACAGGCTCCTCTGTATACTTGGACCCTCATCTGTTCTTCCCACTTTACTAATCCACTGTCTGCCCTGAACCATAGTTCCAGCCATACCTTTGACCATACCTTTGACCATACCTTTGAGAACAGTCTTTCTTCTATTTGGTTGTTCGGTGAAACTCTACTCTTCCTTCCCTTCAGGCTCCAACTCCCATGTCCTCTGTAAAACTCTTCCCACACACCCAGCCCCTCGACAGTTTATCATTCTGACACACAAAAAAAACCTTGATATATTGCAGTATAATCCACATACTTAATTTTCTCCACAGCTGGCCTAGATTGAAGGACAAAAATTGTCTGCTGCTTCCCTCCACCTCCACACCATTCATACAACAATGCATGAAAACAAGGAGGTGCTCCAGAAGCGTGGTGACTCACAAGCAGTCACGGAGGGATTGCTGTGTACCTATCCCTCTTCAAGACTTCTTTAATATATTTATTCATCTGATCCTTCCAGCACCTCTGTTATTGTCCCCATTTCACAGATGGCTTGCCCAAGTTGACAGAATGAATAAGTGGCAGAGCCAGGATTCAGACTAGAAGGGCAGCCAGTGTTCTTAACTCCTGAGCCATCTCTCTTGCCTCTGATGTTGCTTTTGAGATCTGTCCATATAGATCCAGTTCTGTTTGCTCAACAGCTTGGTAGTACCTCATTGGAAGACTATTTATTCTGTGTTCTCTTTTTCTCTCCACATCTTTGTGGACCTATGGACTGGTCCTGATTTTTTTTGCCACCTCAGTCCATCACAGTGAATATTGGTTTTTGTGCTTCCTTTTGCATGTGCATTTCTGAAGAGCACAGATTTGCTAATGAATTGCAGAGGATCTGTGCCTTTTCTGTTTTGCTAGAGTAAGGAAGTTGGCAGAGGCAAGGGAGTACAGTGCCTAAGAGCAGAATTTGATATACCGAATTCAAATCACTAGAGTGTAGGTCTCTGAGAAATTGTTTTACCTTGTTTTCTCCACCTGTAAAATGAGAAATAAATACCTGATAGGGTCAATTGTGAATTAAATGGGACCAAATATTTCACACAGGTTAGTAGCCCAAACGTGTTAAGCTATATTTTTTGAGGGAGGGTCTCACTATGTAGCCTTGGTTAACCTACAACTCACCATGTAGACTAGGCTGGCCTCAAACTCACAGAGA
>LOEQ01000856.1:57201-68099 GCA_001685075.1 Bramus lutescens
GAAGCCAGCCTAGTATGAGTCATGCTAAGGAGCTTAGACCCTACTGTCAAAGATATGCTGTCACTAAGCGGTTTACTGTAAGAGAATGACACGCTTTTATTTGTACTTTTGAGAGTTTACCCGGCTGCTGCATAAAGGATAAATTGGAGAGGGAGGTAACTAAAGACAGGAAGAGGGGCTCCAAACACTGTTAAGAGATAATGGCCTGAATCAAAAATGTGAACTGGGATTTGAGGCCAGGCCTGCCTAGCTCCAAAGATCAAATGTTATTTCTCTGTCCAACACACTGTCTAAAGAAATGAACAATGAATCTCCTGTGTACAGCTTTCCCCACAGTAAAAACCAGAAATATTACCAGCAGATATGTGTCTTCATCTGCACTGAGACAAAAATGCTACCTCCTAATAAAGCCTACGGATTCGTAGAGGTGATGCCATTTTAAGGATGAAACCCCATCATATAGGCTGTTTACCTTTCTGCTTTGGTTATTTTTTTGTCCAGAATTCTTGCTTCCAACATCTTTGGGAAACAGGAAATTTGCATCTTTCCTTGTTCCTTAAATATTTATTAGTAGTATAAATTACCCAGTAGACTTCTCACTTCGAATATTCAAACATTTCCAAAACTATATCATCTATGAATTTCCATTTTCTAAAAAAAGGACTGGAATAGGAGTAATACAAACATTGTAATTCCTACCTTTCATCCCAAGAGGATCCAGCCGGCAATTCAATTGTCAAAAATGTCTCAGAGTCAGTGTGAAGAGCCTGACTATCACAGGCTTCTAGTACAAAGAACGTAGTCTCCTCATGCTGTTTCTCCAGTAGGTGCCCACAAACAGATGAACAGATAGAGGGCAGAGGACTATTGTAGTATTCCAGCTAGATTCCTGTGTGACATTCCTGGTACCAGACTGCACGCCTGTCTTTCCCCTCTTTCTCCTATAAGAAACATACAGAATAGCAAAGCTGAGAAATTTGCTCAATGGGAATATTTTTAGGGAAAAGGTTAAAAATAAATCATGTAGTGACCCTTTAATTGTTTAGCTGTATTGGAAGGCATGCAGTGCTTGAACTGGAGCCTTGTGCTTGCTAGGGAAGCACTCTATCACTGACCTATGCCCCTCCTTTAGTTTTTAAAAACCGTGTTATTACGATACAATTCGTGTACCTTACCAGCAACCCTCTGAAAATGTGAAATCAGCCAGCAATGGTGCTGCATACCTCTAGTTTCAGCATTCAGGAGGCTAAGATAAGAGAATTGTGAAGCTAGCTTAGATTACGTAGCAAGTTCAAGGCTAGCCTAGGCTATATAATGAAATCCTATATTGGGTTGAGAAGAGAGAGAAACAAAAAATTTTACACACAAAGTTTTGCAACCATTACCACTACCTAACTTCAGTACATTATCCTGTGAAAGAAATTCCAACTCTTCTAGCGGTTAAGCTCCTGCCATCCAACTTTTCTACTTTCTGCCTCTCCAAACTTGTCTATTCTGGACATTTCCTATAAATGGAACCTCACAGTGTTCTTTTACTGCTGGTCACTTTCACTTAACATGTTTTTGGGGGTGGTTATCCATGTCCCTTCTGTTTCTTTTTGTATAGGAGCTCTCTGAGCCAGTAGTTTGTGGTTTGGGTTATCACAATGTTTCGTATATTTTGGACACCTGAAGGAATTTGTCTGAAACGGAAGAGAAGCCAACATGAACACAACCTGGAATGAATGAGATTGTAGCCATCCTCATCGTTGGCACGCACATAATTATGCTGAGCCAAAGATCTGTCTTAATATGATGCAGGCCCAAGTTGTGTTTTGTGACCTCCTGTTGGCACTAGTCTCATCAAGAAGAGCCTGTGGGTGCTGGTGTAGCCGGGTGAGGCAAGTGCCTCCTAGCTTTGTCTCTGGCTTAGGCAGAGTTTGGGTGCAATTCCTCATCTTCAGACGTCTGAGAGAAGTAGTCGGGGATCACCTGGTTCCATTTGTTCTGTTTGCCAGTGGGCAGAGCACACCACACTGTGCAGACAGGTTAGACAGTTTATTGTAGGCTGATGAAAGCAGCTTAAAAAACCATCAGCTTGGTGGGAACCTTGCTAAGAATCCAATCCAAATGTCAGATGAAATATTTACACAGCCAGGAGATAAACCAAGGGAAACAGTGTGCCCTTTGTGTGTGCCTCTGAGTGTTGCAGGCACACACAGAGCCACCGACCATTTGTCAACTTCCAAGATTTATTCTGCTGCTTCTGGCAAGGGACAGCCTAATGATTTAATAGCTTGTCAACACCTACACAGAGAAACAAGGACTGGCACTTCCTCATTTCTTATTTTCTTTGCTTTAAATAGGAATTCCTATTCTAAGTCATTGGAACCTGGAAATCAGACTGTCAGGTTTCCCTTGACTTGAGTGCACAGTTCCTGAATCTGAGCATGATAAATGTTATAACTTTCCCATTATACAAACACACGGTCGGTACCCTTTTAGAAGAGCCATTGAGTTCATGTCCTAAAAGCTTGAGTGTTTGCTTCAGACCGTTGCCATGCACCAGATCCAAATGGAGTGCAACTGTTTTGTTTCTGTCCCATGAACCTCTTGAGTTGAATGCTACTTGATCAATCTCATGCCTGGTTGTCACATTACCATCTGAGATGGACCACTCTGTAAAGGACTTTAGTGGGGAAGGAGACTAGATTTCTTGTGCAGAGTAATATTTTTCAAGAATCCTTGAAAAAATGGACATTCCCTGAAATTAGACACCTTGTATCTCTTTAGCTCAGCAGATCCCACAGTGTCTAGTTCAGTATCTGAGCCACTGTCAACTTTAGCTCATGTTCAGACAACTCAACCATGATCTATGAAGAGAATGACAAATTAACCAGAGTTATATTTTATATTCAAACAGTACCTTAGGTGTCCTTGGCCTTTATCCCAAAAAGATAGTATGGCAGTGGAATTCACAGCTGTATATATGCGTTTTAATATGCACCTCATTAATTTGTTTTATGCAAATTCTGATTCATTAAGTTTAAGAAGGAGCCTGAGATGATATTCTCCTGGGTGATATATTGTTACTGCTCTAGGGACCATATTTTGAATAACAAGGGAGTAGATATATATTATTCAATAGTCTCACTACTAGGCACTTGTTGATAGTAAGCATTTGATATATGCCTAATGCACTTCAGATTTCAAAGCCTTAGTAAAAACATCAAATACTCTATTCATCATTTTAGATTCATTGTATGCTAAATTGAAAATATTTTGAGCGTACTAAATAAGATATATTCTTGATCAAGGGTGGGAGTATATCCTTTAATCCTAGTGCTCAGAAAGTGGAAGCAGGAGGATAAGAAGTTTAAAGGCATCCTCAACTACATATCAAGATGCAGACCAGCCTGGGTTATATGAGACCTTGTCTCAAAAAACTAATCCTACCAAATAGCACTGGTTTAGAGCAGGGATTAGCAAACATTTTCAATTAAGGGATGTATCACAAAAATTATGAATTTTCAACCATATGGTCTCTGTTCCAACTACTCATTTCCATTGCTGCCACACAAAAGCAGCTGTAAACAGTATGTATGTGAATGAGTATGTTTGTTCCAATAAAATTTTACTTACAAGAACAGGTTGAAGCTTGCAAGTTCTATAGTCCCAGCACTTGGGAGGCTGAAACAGGGGTTCCCTTATGTCCATGAGTTCTAGACTAGCTTGAGGAACCTAGTGAAATACTATCTTTAAAAAAAAAGAAGAAGAAGCCATATCCTTAAAAACAAACAGCCTACAATCATGGTGAAAAACAATAGCTTTATATTTACCAGAAAGGAAAAAAATAGCATTAGAACCCCTTTAGGACCTCATTCTCAAATAATTACTTGGCGTTTCTAGTGGTTCCTTCAAAGGCCCCAATTACAAGAATTTCTTTATAGATATCATTCAGGAGCACACCCAATATGAAAAGGATTTGCTTGTAACATTTGTTGAAACCAATGAGAGGAGGCCTATGGGATGGCTCATCAGATAAAGGCACTTGTGGCCAGGCTTTATGACCCAAGTTCAAAACCCAGGACTGACATGACAGAAGAAGAGAACCAACTCCAAAAAGTTCTCAGGCCTCCACACATGTACAGTGGAATGCATGCACACACACAAAAAAAATTAGAAACGGAGATACTTACTAATCCTAAGAATACATATATACTCTTTAGCTAGCCACTAAACTAACCAAGCAAAGACTTCAGTGAACACATAAGAATGTATAGTCAATACACAGGAGAAGGGGAATAAATCCACATACTTTCCTGCAAACATACATTTAACTTAGTAGATCAAAACTTTAAATTGGGTATTTAAAGATTTAATCTTATTATTTTGTACTTATACACATATATGTACATGCCTGCATATCTGTATGTCCAGCACATGCATGCAGCCGCCTTTGGAGTCTGGAAGAGGGTGTCGGATTCCATGTAACTGGAGTTACAGGGAGTTGTGGGTACTGTAAACTGAACCCAGGTCCTCTGCAAGAACAGCAAGTGCACTTAACTTCTGAGCCATCTCTTCAGCCCATAAATTAGAGATTTAAATATGTGCAAGAAAATTAAAAGTATAAGAAACATGTCTTACTAAATAAAGGACTGAGTGGGGCAGAAATTGCTTTTTTAAGTAACCACATAATAGAAATTCTACAGTCAACAAGTACACCACTTGTAATCAAAATTCGCTAGAGTGACTCCCAGCAAATCTGAGCAGACAGAAGACAGAATCAGCAAACTTGGACAGGTCAATTTATATTATTCAGTCTAAGTTACATAAAGAAAAAATTAAAAATAAATGAAGTTTTAGGGATCCATAGGACAATATCAAGTACTTTAACAAACACACAATGAGAATCTCAGGAGAAAGGGAGAGATGGGGGGATATTTGAATACATAATGGCCCAGAGCCATTTAGTAAAAGTTGTATATGCCTAAGAAGCCCAACAAACTCCAAGTGCAGTCATCTCAAAAATATCCACATGGAGACGTATCGTAAAGTACCAAAGCCAGAAAGAAGACTAAAGCTTAGTGTGTGCAAGAAGCTTTCCATAAGATGCTGACTTCCTATAAACTGTGCATGCCAGAATGTTGCGGGAGCTCCTTCCGCTCCTTCAGCCAATAGCCGCTGAGATACNNNTACCCCTTTAAATCCCAACTGGTGTGGGATTGTTTATGACTTATGCCTTCACCAGAAGGCCATGAGATGACTTATTTAGAGTGCCAAACGGGAACCAAAGCTGTTAGGTAAAAACTCTTTGTCTGGCAAAACTGCTCATCACAAATGAAAGAGAAATTAAAGTTTTAACAGAGCAACACTGGAGATTGTGTTGATATTAGAAATACTCAGCCTGCTCAATAAGAAAATACTGAGAGGTGGGGCTGTAGTTTAGTGGTAGAGTGGATGTGGCATGTGTTAGAACCTAGGTTCCGTCCGCGCTACCAAAGGGAAGGGAAGAACTAAAGAGATTTCTTAGGGCTGAAGTAAACAAATACTAAGCAGTCATTTGAATCCACATAAGGAAATAAAGACCACCAGGAAGGATGACTACATAAGTGAATATAAGTGTCAAAAATGTAAGCTAGGCATGGTAGAATTATGAATTCAAGACTGGGCTACATAGTGAGATCCTGACTCAAAGAAAGAAAAAAGAAAAATGTATTTTCCTTTGCAATATTTTTTGCTTTATAATTTAAGAGACAGATGCCCCAAATAAGAATTATAATCTGCTTTGATATGTTTACAAGAAATAAAGACATGGTTTGTATGTCAATAGCAACACAAAGGAGGGGGTGAGGAAAATGAGCTATATAGGAACAAAGTGTGTGTGCTATTGAAGTTAAACAACTGTTATGAATCGACTTGCGTTATTAAAGGTTACGGTAAGCCAGAGATACACAATGAGACCTGTTTCAAAAAAACCAAAGGGGGAAAAAAGGTAAGGTACTAATTGTAATCCCTAGGCAATCACTAGAAAAATTAAGTGTGTGTGTGTGTGTGTATGCACATACAAATACACATTTACATTTGTTTAAAACATATATTTAATAAGAAGACTTAAATTCTATACTTGAAGATACCTAGTTAAAAAGTAGGCAGAGATGGGGGAATAGAGGAATAAAAACTGAAAGTTATAGAAAATGGATTATAATGTGGCATACATAGACTATGTCTTACCAATAGTTAATATTAAGTACAAAGGAGTAAACATTGCTATTCAAGTTAGAGATTGATGAGGCTAAGGATGTAGCTCAGTTGGTAGGGTGCTTTTCTAGCACCCATTAAATCCTGAGCCCAATGCCCAGCACCTTATAAACTGGGTATGATAATCCATGCCTTTAATTTCAAGCCCTTAACAGGTTCAGAAAGGAGAATCAGAAGTTAAAGGTCATCATCAACTACATACATAGTGAGTTTAAGGCTAGCCTTAGATACATATGACCCTAATCTCAAAAGAAGTCAGAGATCGGCAAAATACATTTTAAATGATCCAGCTATATACTGTTCATAAGAAAGATGCTTTAAACTCAAAAATATACATAGGTTGAAAGTAAAGAGATAGTGACAGACATATCATGTGTAAGTAACCAAAAGTATTAAAGCTAGCTATACTAATAAAATCATAAATATATGCAATATAATAACAGGACAACAAAATAAATGAAATTAAAACTAGAACTGAAGAAAGAAATAAGCAATGCAATAATAATAGTTGGAAGTACCTATAGCCTACTTTCAATAATGTATTGAATAACAAGACAGAAGATCAGCAAGAATAGAGATTTATGAGAAAAAAAATGAAAAGACAACCAGGGCATTGTCTTCAAGAATGTGTAGAATATATTCCAGGATATTTCATTGTCAGGCCACAAAACTTGATTGAAAAGGATTGCAATCATACAAACATACCTTGGAATTATCTAGAAAAGACCCAGTTGTGGTGGCACATACCTTTAATCTCAGCATTTGGAGGCAGAGGTAGGTGGATCTTTGAGTTAGTTCTAGGCCATTCTGGTCTACAGAGTGAGTTCCTTCTAGGTAGCCAGGGATACAAAGAGAGACCCTGTCAAAAACAAACAAAAAATGAAATAAAATGGAAAAGAATGAAATTAGAAATCAATAGAAGGACATCAAAGGAATTCATTTACAAATATGTAGAAATTAAACAACACATTTCTGAATAATATAAAGAGTTAATTTGGGAAATTATTTTTGTTAGGGTACCCCAGAGAAAGAAGACATGTGTATATGTATGTATGGATATATATATCAATCTGAGGCAGAAGAGGACTAATTTCACAGTTCAGCAGTCAGGCTATAGAGGAATGGTCAGAAGTAGTTAAAAAAATTTTCATGAAAAGTTGTAGAGTAGTTTGGAATTGAAGATAATATGTTAAAACTTATGTAATACAACACACACATACATACGGTTATGCATAAAGAATTTATGTAATACAATGAAAGCAATTATGTGAGGGAAATTTGTAGCTGCAAATGCCTATTTAACAACAAAAAAGATGTATAGCAATTTGAAAACTAGCCTTCCATTTTCAGAAAATAGAGTGCTGGGTTGCATCAGAAAGTAGACAAAGGGTTTCTAACTAAACCCAAAGCAAGCAGGCTAAAAGAAATAATAAAATTTTGATTAAAATAAAATAAAATAAGGGGCTAGAGAGTTTGCTCAATGGTTAGGAGCCCTGACTGCTTCTCCAGAGGACCCAGGTTCAATTGCCAGCACTGACATGGCAGCTCACAACTGTCTGTAACTCCAGTCCCATGAGATCTGAAATGGTTGGTTTGTTTGTCCTCCAAGGGCACCAGGTACACATGTGGTACACAGACACACATGCAGGCAAATATTCATACATAAAAATAAAGAAATACAAAACAGAAAAGATGGCAGCAGTTTGAGACAAGGTCTTATTTTGTAACCCTGGCTGTTCTGGAACTCACTAGACTGGCCTCAAACTCACAGAAATCTGTCTGCCTCTGCCCCCTGAGTGCTGGGATTAAAAGTATGTGTCACCATGCAGAGCTCCATAAAAACATTTTTAATAATTTTTATTTTTATGTGCATTGGTGTTTTGCCTGCATGTATGTCTGTGTGAGGGTGTCAGATCCCTGGAACTGAAGTTATAGCAATTGTGAGCTGCCATGCAGGTGCTGAGAATTGAACCCGGGTCCTCTGGTCAGTGCTCTTAACCGCTGAGCCATCTGTCCAGCCCCCAGAAAAAATAGTTCATAATTAATGAAGTTAGTTCTTTGAAAATTTCATCAAAATTGACTGAAGTTTAAATAAATTCATAAAGGAAAAAAGAAAAAGTGAGTCAAATTATGTGAGTAGGCTATCAAGATGCCCAGGAATTTGGTTAAACATTTCTGGTTATGTCTGAAAGCATTTTTCTGTACGAGATTAGCTCTTGGGTCAGTAGACCAAGTAAAGAGACTGCCCTGTGCAGAGTAAGTAGATGTTATCCAGTCCATTGAGGCACTGAGTAGAAGAAAATGCCAAGGAAGAATTCTCTCTCTTCCTACACCTCTGCCTCTCCCTCCCTAGTCTGACTGCGGGAGCTATGACATATCCTCTGCCCTCAGACTGCGTATGCACACATGCATGTTTTTTTTTCCTTTCTTTGGAGAAACCTAACAAATACAACTGCCCAACTCATTCTGAGTCCAGCATTACCCTGATACTAGACCCAGCTGTGAATAACAGCAACAGCACCAAGAACCATATAATATAATGTAGCTTAGTTTTAGAACATCTGCTTAGCATGCATATGCCCCTGCATTTGATCCCTGGTACCACAAAAGAAGAGAAAGAAAGATTCAGAGCTGACTGTGGGGTACACAGCTGTAATCCCAGAACTCTGGAGGTGCACCCACATATACACATGAACACATACGTGTTTGTGCAGACATGATATACAGTAACAAATGTTCACTGTAAACATGTAGGAAAAATTAAAGCCTTCATGTATTGGTAGCAGGAACCTAAAACATTGCTACCACTTTAGAAAACAGTCTGGCAGCCTCTTAAAAGTTAAAGTTACCAAGTAACCTAGGAATTCTCCTCTAAGGTGAAAAACTACAAATGCTCCCATGAAAACTATATACAGATTCTCATAGCAGCACTGTTCATAAGAGCTTAAAGCAAAAATAACTCCAAGTGCCCACCAACTAATGTATGGATAAACAAAAAGTATATCTAAACATGCATGCACATACACAGACACATTCCTTGGTATCCTTGGTACATTGATTCCAAGACCCTCAGAATACCAAATCTCAGAATGTTGAAGTCACTTATATATAATGGCACAGTATTTCAATATAGCCTTATGGACATCCTCCTGTATAACTTAAATAGTATCTATTTTACACCACCTAACAAAATGTAGGCACTAGACAAATAGTTGTTATACTGTGTTTTCTAGACAATAGTAATGAAAGACTGTATATGTTCAGTGCAGAATTGTTTTTTCTAAATATTTTTAATCCATTTTGTTGAAACTGCGGGTTTGAAATAGGATGGATGGAAGGAAGGAAAAATAGATCTGAAGGATATCAAGAGGCAACTCAATCTGCGTGTGTGTGTGTGTGTGTGTGTGTGTGTGTTTAGATTTTATCTATTATTTGACTGTATCTTCTTTAGGCTCTTGTGAGCATAAACACAATCATAAACATAATAAAGTACTGATACAACATAGGTAAACCTTAAAAAATCTACACCAAGTGAGGAAAAGACACAAAAGGCATTTATATAAATTGTCCAGAATCTTCACATCCATAGAAACGAAAAGCAGATTTATGGTTGCCAGGAGATAGAGGAAGGGGAAGTGAATGCCTAATGGACATGGGGCTTTCTTCTGGAGTCATGAAAATAATCTAGGATTAGATACTGATTGCACAACCATGTAAATATATTTCTTGTAAATGTACTAAATCATATATGTAAAAGAGTGAATTACGTTTCAAAGGACAGATTCGACTCGTGGGTTGTTATTTGCTGACTCTGGGTCTAAAACAATGGCTTTTGAATCACACACACCAGATTGGAGTCAAATTTTCAACCTACAAGCTCTGTGGCCTTGGAAAAGTTACTTAATAGCTTTAAGCTTCACTTCTTTATATAATGGGACTATGTCCAGTTCCTCTGTCTTATTGTGTGAGGATAAAGTTGAGTCAGATAAAACTCTATGAAGTTACTCTTCTCTTCAAGGCCTTGAGCTGGCCAGCTTTCAAAGCACACGAATGAATAAAGGACTTAGCTCTGCCACTGATTCAGGATAACAAATAACAACAGCAGGCCTTTTTATACACAGTTATTGTATATCAGATACTAGCCTAATTTCTTTTCAGAAATGTATCATATTCAACACATATAAAGTGTTATCAGCCTCGTTTTCCACATGAAAAACTGAAGCATAGAAAATATAAGTTGGTTATTCCAAATCACAGAAATAGCAAAAGGTAGACCCAAAATTAAAACCCAGGCAGTCAGGATCCAAGTTGACTGTGAACCATCATCATCAAGTTTAAAATAAATTCAGGGATATTAGTCCCATTTTTCCCTTTGATGTTTAAGTACACACTAACAACTCTGTTTCCCAGTACTTCATTGAGGGTGCATCCTAAGTCTCTAATGATGCTCTGCTAGAAAGCATATCTGTTCATCCATCCAACCATCCACTCACGTATTTATCAACATGTACAAGCTCCCCACCATCATCTTGGCCCTATGCAGAGATAAAAGACACATTATATCCTCCAAGAGCTTCATCTATCAGTAAGTGAATTATAACCCCCAATGTTATACACTTTAGTAGAGACTTATGCAAGGGTGCAATGGAATATGAGAA
>LOEQ01000856.1:97545-116556 GCA_001685075.1 Bramus lutescens
CTGCCGGACCATTTTGTCCCCTTGAATCCATCTTCTAGGAAGCACCAAGATGCTGAAGAGGGTCCCAAACCTTCTGGTAGCATGCAAGGCCTAGCTAGGATATGCCTTGAAGTGAGTAGTAGATATTAATATTTTGTATAAGACAGCAAAAGTTTGTCTCCAGTTAAAGCTGAAAATCTCAGCTTCCATTTCCCACTGGTGTTTGGGTAGAGCAAATCATTTTGAAAGTCTAAAGCATTATAAAGATGTAAAGCTGAATTATCCTTCCTACTTCTGTTATTCCCATTATCCTTGATTTCCCAGCACAGAATTTTTGTCTGGAGAAAAATGTGGAGAAGGAACATGGACAAAAGAACCTGGGAGCTGTGACTCCCAAATGCCTGGGAGGCAATCACCCAGCCCAATAGATGGACAACTGCTGAGGCCAGCTCCACTCGCTGCCTGGCAGGCACACAGCCCGCTCCTGTGATGTCACCCCTACAGTTACTTGTGCCCATCCCTCCACATGGAGCCAGCAGATTTAGGCACAGGAGGGGAGAAAAAAATGAATCATAGGCTATTTTAGAAATTGCTTTGATCCCATTTGAGCCTGCTGTGGTGCCTCACAAGCTGAGCAGAGCACCCTAAGTCACGGGGTAATGGGCTTTAAGTGCTGATAGCTTGGAAGTGCCGGAATCCTGGTGGGATTAATCCACAACCCCAGGTTATAATTCAGGTGAGAGAATGACAAATGGCAAATGGTGATTCTACGGAATTGTTATTGAAAGGCTTTCTGATGACAGGAAAGATTGACATCCCAAGGCAAGCAATACAATTGACAATCTCCAGCTGAAAAATTAAATCAGCCCTTCATGTCAGCAACATGCCCAAGGCTGGATAGAATTCCTTTGAACTGAGCTAGATGTGCTGTCTCTTATCCTAGCACTCTGGAGGCTGAGACAAGAAGATTGTTCCAAGTTCAAGGCCAGTCTCAGCTAATTCAGTGTACTCCAGGGCATCTTGGGCTACAAAGTGATGCCATCTCAAAAGAGGGCTGGAGGATGACTCAGCAGTAATAATTCATTTTCTTTTAAGAAAAGTAAGAACTGTTGGACTGCCATTGCCCCCAGTTAAGAGAAAGACCCTCACAACTGTCATCAACTAGAAAACCGGCTCTAGATCATACAAGTCGCCCCTCTCCTCCCTAAAATCCTGGCCACTTCACTCTTTCCTTGCCCACCATCCTGAGCTCTGGCCACAAAACCTTGTGATTGTCTATATACTTACTATTATATTCCTGCAGCCTGCAACCTCTTTCCCTTTTGCCCTCCACAATGAATGCCATCTGCTGTGAAACCTTCTGTTCCTCTGAGGGGGCATTCTGCCTCCAGCGCTCCTAGAGTCACTTTGGCGTTCCTCCAGCCTGCTATAGTACTGTCTTTGCAATTATTTGTTGGGGAAGGGAACAGAAGAGGGTAACGAGAGTGAGTATAATAAAAGTACATTATACTCATATATGAAAGTGTCACCATGATGCTGGCAAGTAACCCATTCTTTTTGGTTTTTCGAGATAGGGCTTTCTCTGTATATCAGCCCTAGCAGTCCTGGAACTCGTTCTGTAGACCAAGCTGGCCTCAAACTCACAGAGATCTGACTGCCTCTGGTTCCTAAATTCTGGGATTAAAGGCGTGTACCACTGTACCCGGCTGAACCCCATTTTTTTGTACAATTTATTTGTACTAACTTAAAAGGGGGCTAAAATCTCATTTGTCACCCAGCCCAAAATGTTGAGTCTCTACTTATTGCCATGTATCTGCTTGCCTCAACCATGTTTATAATAAGGTCCTTAAGAGGAATGAGCCAAGTTTCAGCCTCTGAGTTGAGCATGAAAGTACTCAGTCAGCTGCCCCATGGCTCTACAGGCATTAGTTCCTTCAGTGACTGGGACTTGTGCCCCTGCTATGTGCCAGGCTCTGTAAAGGATGTTGGCAACAGAGAAGTGAGCACGGTGGGCACTGCTGCCACCTGCAAAGAGCCTTTGGGGAGAGACAGGCTGACAGCAAGTAAAGAAACACGGATGCTTCTAGTGTGCTGGGCGCGTCGATGAAAATAAAACAGGACCACGTGGCAGAAAAGTGACTGGGGTGGCTATTTAACTTGGGTGTTCCTAAGGCCTCTCAGAGGTGACTTTTCAGTTCAAACCTGTAAACTCAAGGTGATAGAAGTGATGAGATGGGTCAAAAATTACACTATCCAAGGACAGCCTCCAAAGAGAATGAATGGCAAGTTTAAAGGAAGGTCATGCCCTGTAAGGGGAGACACGTGTTCAAGCCATACAAGAAGCCCATGTGGCTAGAACTCATGAGGCCTGGCCTCATCATTAATAAAAATACCTGGCTGATACATAGTTGAGTATAGGGGACAGGGAGAGAATCAGGGACCCAGCTTCGAAGCTACGAGAGCTTTCCGTGCAAAGGGTAGTTGTGGTTCAGAGATGTAACAGTAGTGAAGGGGAGAAGTGTATGGATTTGCCATCTGTTTTGGAATTGCATTGCAGGACTTGATAATGGATTGAAGAGGAAGGTTATAAACAGAGGAAAAAATAAAATCTCAATTCAGTGCCATGACAGAGGGACAAAAACACCAGTGGTCTGTTTTTATATTCTAAGTGCTCAGTACTATCAGCTACCTCATTGGGTGGCAGGACGTTTCCACCTTCCCAGAAAGCTCTTTTGGACAACACTAGTCTATATTTAAAAAGACTAAATAATCATAGAAGACAAGTCTCAGACTGGAGAGTATATTCACTATATGAAGAACCAGCTCAACAATAGGAAAACAAAGAACCCAAATTAGAGATGGCAAAAGATATGAAAAGAAGCTCATGCAAGTTATACAGATGGCAAGAACTTGTGCGCCACAAAGAAACTTCAAATTAAAGCAACAGGATAGCATGGCACACCTATTCGAACAGATGCTGCCAAAACCAAGTGCTGGAGGAGACAAGGAGCCATGGGAGCTCTCAGTCTTTGTTGGTGAGGACATAAAATAGTGCAGCCCGTTGGGAGGAGAGTTTACCACTTTATGCCAAACCTAAGCAGTTTTACTGTGTGATCCAGCAATGGCTTCCTTGGTATCTGCCCAAGTAAGTTAAAACTCATGTCCATAAAAAAGCTGTACATGAATGTTTAGAATATATTGATTATTATTCATAATCATCCAAACATGGAAGTAACCAAGAGGACTTTCAATAGGTGAGTGGATCAACTGTGGGATCAGGAAGTTCAGGAAGCACTTACATGTTCCTTTTCTCCCATTAACATTTTGCATTAGTTGGGTGCACCCTGCTCAGTCTTTCTGAAAACCTGAAACTGCTCTAAGTCTATTAATTAAAAAGGAAAGACTAAGAAAAAAGTTTACTAGCACCTAGCAAGGGACATAGCACAAGGGAACCACTACATACATATTCACTGAAAAGCTGGATAGGCAAATGAGTCTGTCAGTGGACTTGGGAGGCTGAAGCAGGAGAAGCTTCAGTTTGAGGCCAGTCTGGGCTACATAGCAGGACATTGTCTCAGAAAACCAAAAAGAATGACCCAATGAATCAAAAGAACCCAGGACTCCTGAGTCTTGATTCTGAAGGTCTTCTTGTATATCAGAGGTGAAGACTTAGTATAACTAATTATCCAGACCAGAATATTGGGATGGAAATTGAGTGTCCTGAGTGTAAACTAGAAGTTATGAACAGCTCACAAGCTAAATTTTGATTCCAAAAGTAATTTGACTATTCATATCTTCAAATTTTTCAGTAACCCACACTTAACACTGTGGATACTTTGCATTAAAATATGTATTTCTGTCTTCACTTGGGAAATGAACAAATCTAGACTCCTGGGGCCTCTATGCCCGCCTAGTAAAGAATGGCTGGATCCACTTGGCAAGCATGTGCATCTTGTTCGCCACAAACCCTATCCCTCCCATTTGTATGTCTCACTCTAAGCCAAGCATGGGTTTCTGCTCACACTCTTTTAGTTTTCTTTATTTTTATAGTAGCTGAGCAAAAAGGAAAGCATCTTTGAGATACAGTCTAACTATGTATCACTAGTTGCCCTGGAATTCACTGTTTAGACCAGGCTGGCCTTGAATGGGGCGGTCTGCCTGCTTCTGACCCCAAGTGTTAGGATGAAAAGTGTGTATCACCACACCCAGCATGAAAGTACTTATTACACTGGTCATGATTCAAGGTGGGAAAATGATAAAAAGCATCATAACAGCTCCATGCCTTGCCCTTGTTGGATTTTGCTCACATGCACTGGATATTCTGGCTCTCTGGGCATCTAGGTTTGCTCCCTCTAATCTGAAGCCTAATCTCAAGATGTCTCTGAGTTGGTTCTATTTGAAACTTTCCCTTGCACTGTCTCCCAGGCCTCAAACTGTGTTGGCCTTAGAATTTCGTCAGGCTACCACCTACTGCTAGAAAAGCTGGACATCGGGAGAAAAACAATGGGCATTATTTAAGCTTACGTGTTTTTAGTTACCCAGATTCAACGTTGCTCATCATCCACTTTTGGTGGAAATTATTTCTGCTGTTTTACTTAATTGCCTCCAAATGTAATGACAGAGGAAGTCAGGTGTAATAGAATACAGCACCAGCCTTTCCTGTCTGTGGTCATCTGTGGCTAAATCACAATGACCCAGAGTCTTATCCTTTCATGGATTCATTTAGTACCCAAGCACTGGCTATGCTTACAAATGGAGGGATCCTTGCTTCAGTAGTGGGGTTCCCCGTAGGTTGTCCTCAGCAGAGGGTCACATGTATGGGCAGGGCCTACGTATGAAGTTCTGTCTAGATAAAGCCTTGGGTTTTACTCCCAGATAGTCAGGGGTGGGGCCACAGTTGGCAGTGAGAAAGAAGCAGCTCTACAATCAAGAAGAGCATCAGTGAAGAGGCTGAGGCAGTGACCTGAAGAAAGAGATGTGACAGAGGTTAAGGTAGTGCAAGAGAAAGGAGACAGAACTCAGGCAAATCTTGAAGTTAGGTTTGGCAGCCCATAAGACATAAAGGGGCATGAACAAAGATATGAAGAATCAGGCATGGTCCAAGGATTTTGAGTTAGTTTCAAACACCAAAAACATGATCCAAAATATAAGAAAAAAACTGCTAAATTTGGCCTCATCAAAATTAACCTTAGCTTTACAAAAGACTTGTTAGCAGAATGCAGAGATAACAAATGTACTGAGATAAAATGTTTGCGAATCATATACCCAACAACAGATTTGTATCTAAAACATACAAAGAGCTCTCCAAACTCAACAGTAGAAAAACTGCAAATTAAAAAATGGGCATAAGACATAAAAAGGGAGATACAAATAGCAAATTAACACATAAAAGATGTTTAACATCATTAAGTATTAGGAGACATCAAAATGAGATCACAACAAGATACCACCATATACCCATCAGAATAGGCAAAACAAACAATTCTGCGTGCTGGCAAGGGTGTGGAGAAACCACATCCCTGGCAAGAGTATAAATGACACAGTGACTCTGAAAAACACTTTGGCAGTTTCTTATAAAACTAAATGTATTTGGGAGGCAGAGGCAGGTAGATCTCTGAGTTTGAGGCCAGTCTGGTCTACAGAGCGAGTTCCAGGACAGCCAGGGATACACAGAGAAACCCTGGCTCAAATAAAACAAAAAAGACAATTAAATGTACACTGTGTTTACACAAAACCCTGTATGTGAAATATAAACTTTATTCAAAATAGCCAGAAAGCTCAGTTCTCCTTCAGTGGGTGGTGGTTAAACAGACTGTGCCACATGCACAGGTATTTCATGCACACAGCAACTTGGATGGGCTTTTTACATTTATTAATTATACAAAATAATGTGTTTCACTGGTGTTTTCATACATATGTACCATATGCATTGATCATATTCAGCCTTATAACCTTCTCTATCCCCCCTTTGGATAGATCTTAAGGGCAGTGGAAATGGCAGTCACAAAATATAACATTCTGGAAATGAAACTGTTTTAGAGATGGAGAACATTAACGGTCACCAGGGCTTAGAGAAGGTGAAGGGGGAAGGATGGGAATGACTGGGTTTTAAAGGGGTAGGAAGAGCAGGGACTTACATTGTGATGACATAGTTCTGAGTCCTGTTTGGAATAAAGATTATATGAATCTACACTTGTGATAAAATTGGATAGAACTATATACTTATTAGCATATAAGTACAAATTAGATTCATGAAATACAAATAATATCTATGAATTATGTGAATGTCAACTTCCTAGTTTTGATAGGAACAACAATCATGTAAGATGCTAACTGGAAAAAAAGGTGGTGAAGGCTCCGTGGGTCCTCCCGTTACTGTGGGGTTTGTTGTTGCTGTTATTTGCAACTTCCTGTGGATCTGCAGTGCTTGCTTCCATTTATATGGCATTCTTTGGGTGGGGGGGTCGAAACAGGATTTCTCTGTGTAGCCCTGGTTATCCCGGAACTCACTCTGTAGACCAGACTGACCTTGAACTCACAGAGTTCCACCTGCCTCTGCCTCCCGAGTGCTGGGATTAAAGGTGTGCACCACCACCGCCTGGCAGGATTGCAAATTTTTAACCTAAACAGTGTGCACCATCAGTGGAGGCTCAATCCATAAGACCCTTGGTTCCTATCAAAATTATCTTGCTGTCTTTTCCTCCTCCTCTGATAGACATCAGTGTCTGTGGAGATACATGAAGTCTATGCCCAGGTCAAAGGAATGAATCTCTGAGATAGCTGCTCACAACAGCCAAGGCCTTTCCCTGCCACACATAAGACAGGGAGACCTGGGTTGTGGGCTGGGTAGCATGTCTTCTTGCATGGCTAGGATGGCACGCAGGGTGCGAAGGCAGAGGGCCATACTAGTTAGGTGGTTACTCAGGAGGACAGGCAATGCTGCTGTGGATGCCCAGGGCTTGAAGAAGGTGGAGGAGAGCTAGCAGGGCTGGGGAAGGCCAGGCAGTCTGGAGTAACCGTCTGAACACTTTCTGGCTGAGGTCTTAACTCCAGACTGAGGACTTGGAGATATTCCCACAGAGGCTGTAGCTGTGAAGCAGGTTTCTCCATGGTGAGGCAGAATAGAGATGTCCATGAAGCAGGAGTCAGCCAGTTCCTGAGGCAACACTTGCCTCCTGTCTGTGTGTCTTCCTGTAGCCCCTTCCCCTGCTCTGCTCAAACCGACTTAACCACAGAGCAACAGGGCACAAGGCGACTTTCCTCAAGCCTTGCAAGTTCAGTTGCTCCTCCTTTGGGGACACTGGTTACTTTTAGGGACCTGAATGAAGCATTAAGTCTCCCACGGCTGCCTTAGGCAAGGCCTTGTGAAGCCTCCACATCAAAATGTGGCCCTAGGAAAGAGCTTTCTGACCAGACAGGTGGCCCAAATTTGTCTCAAAATGTGTGCCTTTGGGAATGGCTCTTAGGTCAGACAAGCTGAAGTCTGCCTCAAGATGTGTGACAGGCAGGAAGGAGATGCTGCCTTGTGACACCTGGTCTCCTTAGCTTTGGGGTGGAGCAGATGCTGTCGTGACACAGTGTCTGTGACCATCTAAATCAGGGATGGGTCAACTGTGGCATGCGGGCCACAACCAGCTCCCATTTGCTTTGCAAATGAAAGCATGCATTTCTGTATCATTGCTGCCTTTGCCCTGCAGCAGCAGAACGGAGCAGTTGTGACAGAGGCCGATGGCTCACAAAGACCTTTGCAGATAAAGTGTGCTAGTCCTGATCCAGGGAAGGTGCCCAGCACAGAAGGTAGCATAGAGTCACTTCAGTAATTATTGTTAAAAGTAAGCAGAAGCCGGTGGTAGGGACATCAGAGGTTCTGGTCCAGCCTAGTTAAAGCCAAAGAAGTCCCCCTCTTTGTTTATGTGGCCAGTTCCATGAGACTTCATTGAGAAAAACTATCTTTCAACACACCCCTTTACCTACCGACACCAAGTCCCTGAGCTAGAGATGCGTATTGAGCAGTATTTATCCTCTGGGAATGAGAAGGTTAGTGAAACCCACTTCAGTATAAAAGCAGGGACCACAGTAGGAGGACCCAAGGGCAGCATGCATGCATGCACGTGTGTGTTCAGTGCTGCTGGTCTCATCCAAGAACCAAGCTTTACAGCTCACTGTCAGCGACACCCAACATCTGGTCTCAGGGTCTTGCCACTTGGCCCACAGTGTGGGATCCAGCTTCTGAGAAGGCAGAAAAGTGCCCCTCTGGACGCCAAGGAGGGGAGCACAAATAATGATGTCTTGCCCAGTCTTTGTTAAAGTATCCTAAAGTGGGTCTGAAAGGCAGGTGTCCACATTGTGTAAGGAAGTGTACACGCTCACCTATCTGAGACCAGCTTAGCTGTGAGGAGGTCTCTAGTTAGTTGCCTAGCCTGTCTGAATCTTAGCATCTCCTTTACACAATAGGGACACCTGCCTTCCAGACCCACTTTAGGATACTCTAACAAAGACTGGGCAAGACATCATTATTTGTGCTATTAATATTTTTATATTTTCCCACCTACCCCTGGAAGCTTTCCCTACCAGTGTCTAACAGACTCCAGTATTTTAGTATGCTTCCAAGTAAAAGTACAGGCTGTTGTAATCATTAAGATTCTAGAGTTTAAGGGTGTGTGTGTATGAATGCGAGCGTTTGTGTGTACCTGCGTGCGTGCACACACGCTCACAGCTTGGAAAGTCCCCTCTTCCTGGAAACCCTGCTGGATCCCCTGGGGGAAAAGTCTGTTCTACAGCTCAGGCAACAACATCTTTAGGCTCCAAGCCTTCCTCAGGGCCAAAACACTTAACTCATGCTCCACTGCAGGTATGCAGAGATGAGCCATGGTCAGGAGGATGGTGGTACAGTGCAGGGACCTGGCTAAGAAGGGTGTTCTTAGAGAGATGAGGCTGAACCAGAAGAAGGTAAACACAAAAAATTGCAAGCCACACAGAGCTTTTAGTGAAGTTTCACATTTAAAGTGGAAGGGGGCAGGGCATAGTTATAAAGGAGGAACTCTATAAGCAAACTATAGTGACTCTCTGTGTCTCTTAAGTCCTGGCATCTATACCTTTAATTTAAAAGAGAGGTTTCTTTCTTTCTTTCTTTTTTTGTTTTTTTTTTTTTGGAGACAGAGTTTCTTTGTGTAATAGTCCTGGCTGCCCTGGAATTCACTTTGTAGACCTGGCCTTGAACTCACTGAGATCTGCCTGCCTCTGCCTCCTGAGTGCTGGGATTAAAGGCATGCACTACCACCACCCAGCAAGAGATGCATTTCTTTATTATTTTTTATTGTGTATATGTGTCTGAGTGCAGTGAGGGCAGGTGAGCGATAGTGCCCACAGTGTTCAGAAGAGAGTGTGGGAGTCCCTGGAGCTGGAGTTACAGGCAGTTGTGAGCCACTGGATGTGGGTGCTGGGAATGGAACTCAGCGATACATGCTCGTAGCCAATGAAATGTTTCTTTGGTCCGAACACCTCAAAAGATTGTCCTGTGACTGCTTCTGTTTCCTCAGTGTTGGGGTATAGTCCTGTATCACCACGCCTAGCTACACTCTCGTTTAGTTCCTTCTTCCATGGCATAGGTTAGTTCTGTGTGTTGAAAATAATTCGGTGTGTTGGGTTGCTTTCCGCAGTAGCAGAGATCAGGAAATTTCCACCTCCTTTATCTTACCTCTGTCAAACTGACTCTGTCTCTCCCCTCTTCCCTCTCCCCCTCTTTCTATACCTTCCCTCCCTCCCTCCCTCCCTCCCTCCTTCCCTCCCTACCCCCTCTCTCTCCCTCTCTCTCTTTCTTCCTTCTTTCCTCTTTTCCGCCCTTTCTCTCTTCTTCTCTCAGCCATGAGCATCCTATAGAGTGGCCCAAATGCAAGAAATGAAGCCTGCAGCCTGAAGCCCATGGGGAAGAGGCCTGCAAAGAGACACATCAGAGAGCATACAAGTAGAAGGTCTGACTGACAGCTTGCTTTTAGTGTCACCAGAGACCTTGAGCCAAAGGAACTCAGCTGTGTTGTTCTAGATCCCTGGCCCTCCGGAGCTGTGGGATAACAATTGCTAATTCTTGGCTGTTACACAACATGAGATAACCAATGTAGCTTTGCTGCAGCAAAATCTCAAACACGGGTATGTCTCTGGGCCTGGGTGGTGGGCAGGAATGAGGGTTTCAAGGTGCATGTTCGTGAAGAACTTAAGAACTTGCTCTGTGGAGAAACGTGAGCTTGGGATCAACCACTGTGAGAATTCACGGGCAATGACGGGTCACAGAGACCACGGGAGGGGTCTACTGTGCAGCATCAGAGATTACTGGGGGTGGGGAATAAGTGTCACAGTGTGGAGACCTTGCCTCAGTGTTTCCAGCTCCAGTCTTGGACATGTTGCCTGGTTCCTTTTTGCTGAGTATGGCATTCTGGGAAAGGAGCTAGACAAGTTAAAAGAGGGACTGTCACACGCGCACACACACGGAACCAGAACTTGCTAGTTTTGAAGAGTCCTAGACTTACCAGATGGCAGATGATGCTAAAGTTAGGATATGACTTCTGGGTAAAGATCAGAAGCAAGCATGCTCATGAAAGTGCAGTCCAAAGATGAGGTGGAGGAAGGACTTCATCAAGATCTCAGGAATACCAAAGGTGGCATTGCCCAGCATGGGTCACTGAAACAGAGGAGCCTATACCTATCTTCAAGGGTCACTCTCAGATCTTCCCAACCACACCAGAGCCCAAAGAAACTGGAGGGCATTCCCTCTGTGGAAACTCAAAAAGGAGAAAGTCTTGGAAAGACTGAAGGTGGGCTTTTTCCCAGGTGTGGAAAGCAGAGCCTCCACAGAAGTTCTACCTCATTTTTGGAAGAACTCTTATCAATGGGACCAGAAGGGCCAGAGACTACAGCATGAAAAGAAGCCAAGTGACCCAAAGTTTTACAGACAGAAAGCTATCCGAGAAAATAATTGCAAACACATGCCATCCTTCAGAGACAGAGAGGGGCGACTTGGAGGCAGAACTGAGAGTCAAGAGTACTCTGGTCATAGACCTGGCTGCGAACACACGAGCTATCTCCATGGCAAAGGGCAGAGCTGAAGCCTCATAGAGGAGCAGGGCAGGACTCTAAGTGAGAGAGGAACCTCCCACATGTGCCCAGCTGTGCTACAGAGGAGCCATAAACAAATGACTGTATGTGTTTCTTGTCCTCCCCCTTCTTGAATGGGTGTCCATGGCAGTGACTCTATGTCTGTCCTGAAGTAATATACTGGGTATGTGGATATATAAGCTGTCCTCTTAGACCATGGACCCACAGATCTGGAAAGAATCACATGCAAAGAACTACACCCAAAGAACCTTGTGTGTATCTGCACATGACCTCTGCTGATGACGTCACCTACTAGTAACAGTGGGCGGAGCAAGTATATGGAGTAAGGATGAGTCACTGGGGCAGGTAGGTGGGCTGGAGCAGTCAGCCTTCCAGATGGCTCTTACCTCCTGGACGTTCACACCCTCGGAACTTCTCTTTACAGCACAGATTTGTCTGTTTGGCCAACAGATGATGGTAGAAGCGATGGCGTGCCATCTCTAAGATGAGTCTTAAAGAATACAACACCGCAGCTTCCATCTCAGTATCTGCTGTCTGCCCATCTGCTCCTCCCTTGGGTCATTCTCTGGGAGCCAACTGAGACCATGAGCATGTCATGAACATGTGTGTAAAGAGGCCATTCTTGTAAGCCAGAGTTATGGAGGCAGCAAGGAATGCCAATAACTTGCTAAACCAGGAAGCAGACATCCAACCCCCCAGCTGAGCCCCCAGCCACTATATCCCTGGCTGACAGCTGGACTCCAATAGAAAGAGAGACCCTAAGTCAAGCACACTAGCTGGGCCACTCCTGGGTTTCTGACCCTTTGAAGTTGTGTAGGATTATGAATATGTGTGGTTTTACGTTCTACAGTTTGGGAATAATTTTTATACGGAGCAATAGATGCACCACACAAATGTTCAGTGTGGGCCTTTGTTCAGTTTTCAGCCAACTGTCACTGGCAATGATGATAAGCAGGGTACCTAGGGCAGTCAGTCAGTCAGTCACTCACTGACAGATACAGACAGACACACAAAGATACACAGACAGACCCAAACACACAGACACACAGACAGACGACACAGACACACAGAGACAGAGAAAGACACAGAGATATTAATCCATCATATCTACAGATATAGACATTCTCAAGTTCACATAGGCCTTGACATTGGAAGCTGCTTTCGAGGCATGGTCTCATTTGCACTGCAAAGTCTAGCTACAAAGAAGGGCTATTTGATAGAAGACGCACTGCTTCAAAGAGGCGAAGCTTTGCCTCGGGGCTACTCATCTAGCAACAGGGCTCAAACCATGTCCAGACAGCACACTCCTGAGGCCACCTGTGAACGTGGCTGGAATGTGGATCCTACAGAGGCTCACTCCCTGTGGCTTACAGGCCATGAAAGGTACAGGTAAAAGGTGTGTTTGCTTTAAGTCTGATGGTTTTCAGTTTTCATGAACTGAAAATCCTGATTTCAGGAAATGCCCCCTTCTCATCCTCAGCACCATAGAATTCCCACTCATGGGAGGGTGGCATCAAGGTGTTGCCACTAGGTCATTCTCTTAACTCTGGGGCAGGGCACTGAAGGTGGTTGTGAAGACATAAAGAGATCTGCCTGGGTGATCCGTTCAGGCCACATCAACTACTTACACTCACCTCCCAAAAGAGGGGATGGGAGCAGCTAGCCAGGAGCTCTGGGAGCTGCTTGCAGTATAAGGGGCTAGGGGACATCCCCCTTCTCATCACAAGGGGGTGGGATAGACCGTCCTCAATTGCTTGCAATCAGGTAATAAAACCAACATAGACCAGAAGTGGCCAGGAAAGAGGGCCTGAGATTGCCCTGATGTCTTAGGGAGGGTAGTGGGTAGGGAATGGAGACGGAGCTGGCCCATGTGGTCCTAACAGAGGGGACCTAAAGACCTGACTCCACACCTGCCGCAGCATTTCCAACACCAGCAATAATACCAGGCAAATCTGCTCTCTGCCTGTCCCCTGGGTCCCCACCCTCCCTCTCTGTGCCATGACCACATCTCAGGTTCAAAGGCACCAGTTCTCTGCTAATAGTAGGGAGGCTGGGCCGTCTGCTCCTCAGCATGCTAGAATGTTCCTGAGGTGACCACTTGGGTGACCAGCCCCATCTCATCTATTTGGCTTCTAAAACCATCTTTGTTTTCCAGTCTTTACACATGTCCTTTCCTGAGTTCATTGTCAGCCTGGCAAGCAGAAGGAGACACTGAATCCCTTGTCCCCTTGAAGCAGCGGTGTCTCCGAAGCACTGTGGTGAATGAGGAGGCAAGGGGCCGCTCTCTGGGACATGACTGGTAAGGGTCCTGTATGCTCTCAGGCCTCCTATCTGCTACTGGATCCTCAGGGCTGACTTTCCTGGGAGCTATACTGAAGATCAGGGTGAGCACCAGCCAAGGCCAGATGAGAACTTGAAGAGCAAAGATTGGGGGCCATGGAAAGGGTCCAGCAGAGGAAGTATGGGGAGGGGGATCTCAGCAAGGGACAGAACAGAACCAGGTCTATGAAAGAACTAAGACAAGATTGGGGTCTGGTGAGTGAAGACGGGAAGTGAGGAGAGCCAAGGCCAGGCAAGAAGTGCTGCAGCAGGGACGCGGAGCTTCTGAAGGGCTGTTTAAAAGCTTATGAACAAACCAGGGGATAATTCCACGACATAGAAAACTCCTGAAGATGCTCACAAATCTGCCTGGATTACACAGTGAATTCAAGGCAAACCAAGGCCATGTAGGGAGACCCTGCCCCTCCAAAAGAGAGCTGAGAATGGAGCCCAGTGGTGAAGCATTTGTCTAAAATGTGGGAAGTCGTAGGTATAGTCCCTGAACTGGAGGGGAAAAGCTAGGAGCTGACATCTAGTTATTAATGGGTGGACAATGAGGATACAGAAGCTGCCCATGGATTGCTGGTGAACTTGAGTGTCTGTCCACTTACAAGGTAGGTCTACAGAGTCTGCCACTGGCCTGGTTTGACTATGCTGGTGCTGGCCCATTTTGTGTCTGTCCTGGACACTTGAAAGCCTGGCTAGCCTTGTCCTGCTCATGTCTGGAGGACACTCAGCTCTTGTGGGTGCATAGGGCAGAAGAGAGCCCAAGCAGCCACTCATGTGGCACCCTGGTGACTTTTTCCCCCAGCTTCTCTCATGGAGGCTACATATAGGCATCACCTCTGGAGACCAGTTTTCCTGAGTTACTTTATTTCTGTGTGCTGGTGTCTTGCCTAATTGAGCCCCTGCATCACTTCTGGAAACCAGGCCCTCCCAAAAATACTCCAAACCATAACAGAGGCCACCTTGGCATCCCTAAAACACACGCATTGGAATAAGTGGCTAAAATTAAGTTACTGGGAAGGTTCAGAAATAACTTCTAGAGCTCAGGGTAGATGCTGACCCAGGCAGGAAGGCTCCTTGGTATTTTAAAACCTGAGTCCTGGTCACTGCTAGGGAGCCTTGTGGAGTGGAGTGCACCCTCATGCCCTGGGCTGGGTCTCTTGGTTAGGTGCAGAGGGCAGCCAGAGGAAGCCCTCTCTAGAGGGCTGCCCATTTCCCTGTAATTCATGTTACCCTCTCTTGGGCCTCTTACTAGGCAGGGCCATAACCTGGAAAAATCTCTGGTCCTACTATGGGAACGTCCAACGTATGTTCACTCATGAATTACTCAGTGGAGGGAAGGCAGAAATGGCTTAGTGTTGTGGCCGAGTAGACACTCTAATGGGTTTGGCTGAAGTCTTCTCATTCCTTCCTTCCTTTGAATGAGGCAGACTAGCCCTTCTCTCAGGCCCTCTGGAAACAAGGTCTATCCTCACAAGACCGTGAGGGTCTTGAGTAGCCTGTGATTACAAGTTAATTGGGTCTATGCCAAAGGCAATGAGGGGTCCAGGATGGGAGAGTGGAGCCAGGAGGAAGTGAAAGGAAGATTTCGGGTTAGAGGGCTGAAGCCAGGCCTCCTGGCCGTTTTATTTCTCTCTACGAGTTACTTTCCCCATCTGCAAAATGAAAACAAAAATAGCACGCCCTTCTTCGGGATACTGGGAAGATTATATGAACTAGTATTTGTTTAAGGCTCAAAACAGTGTTCTTAATATAGTGAGCCTTGGAAGTGCTCATAGAGTTGCTGAGTTGCTCTGGTCTGGGGTGAAGGAGGGTCAGGCTTCTCAGGATCCAACAGAAAGACCCCTAGAACCAACAGGATGAATAGTCTGTCACCCCCCCTTCAACACTAGTGGACCTATAGCTGGTTTCTCTTCAGAATAGGTGATCTACAGTCTTATACACCTTCAGAACCAATGGATCTATGGCCTGGTACCCTTCAGAAGCAGCAATTTATAGTCTGGTACCCCTTTACATCTAGTGATCTATAGAAAGGTACACTTTCACAATCAGTGGATCTACAGCCTGGTACCCCTTCAGAACCACTGATCCACAGCCTTGCACACCTTCATAATCAGTGGATCATGGGTACAGCCTGGTACCCCTCTAGAACCAGCACACAGCCTGCTGCTACCCCTTTAGAACCAGTGGTTTTGCTGTCTAGTACCCAGCAGATGTGCAGCCTGGCACTTCTGTAAATAGGATGCTCTTCTGTGGTGTCTGATCTTAAGTCAGATGCAGGGAACATGACAGCACAGCTCAGGATGGCTGGGTGCCAGCCTACAGACCTGGACTAGACACAGAGAGGAAAGATGTACACAGGAGCACAGACATGTCCTGCTTGTCTAGAACTTTCTGGAAAGAACCCTGTTTTTACTGAGAGCCTAGGCCAGCTTCCATAATGTTCTCAGTTCTTGTCCATCCCATGGGTAATGAATGGAATATATCTGGAGGATTCCTCTGTTATCTGTATCATGTACTCCAGCATTGAGCGCTGGACTCACAATCACACTTCACAGCAGAAAAACTGGGCTCCTACAGCTTAAGGCAAGGGCCATGGACCTGACTCCAGGGCTCCTGGTCCAGCATCCTTTCCTTCCATGCTCATAGTGGAAGTGTCCTCAGAGTAAATGGTAGGAGGAAGAGGGACTCACGTTTTCCAGGGGTGCAGTTATTCTGTGGACTTCCTGAATTCCTGCCTCCATATATATAGTCTAATACATATAATAATACATACATATAGTCTAATGGCATCCCTGACTCCCGGAACAAAAAGAATAAATTTGGTGAGTATCCCCCAACACTCCATCCAAGACCCCTGTTTGGTGAGAGATGCGCTGGACTTAAAAACAAGTAAGCCTGGCCAAGGGCTTGGCTATCCACTATGCACACTGTCCCCCATGGGAGGTTGGGATGATTTGGTTGACAGAAACATGGTTCCTCGAAGGGGAGGGGGAAGAGTTGGAGCTAGTGCTTGTGAATCAATCCATAAATGCCCACTCTTTCAGGAAAAGAATGACTAAGAAATCTGAGATAGAGCACTTAAGGCAATTCGTTGTCTGGTTCCTAGGTTACTCTGTATCCAACCACAGATGCCAGGAGCTGCAATAGTCTTTGGCTAGTTTCCTGGTCAACAGTGCTCCTGTCCCCAGGCCGGAAGGCATGTACACTGCTCCCTCTTCAGCTGCTTTCCTTGGTCCTTTGTATCCTTGCTTTGCTCTTTAGAACTTACAGGACCTGAATGAACTCTAACAGCTTGACAAAAAGGGGTAAGAGTGATCAAAAAAAGTAATGGACAGAGTTGTGGACACAGCCCATTGCCCAGTGGGAAGAGTCACTGCCCAGGAAACCTGCAAAATGCATGGCAGGCCACCTCTTTTGCCTGTTTGCCTTCTAAATGGTTGTGGGCAAGGGACATACTGGCCCTCCATAGAAGGCCCCTAGGGGTCTTTTTTTCCATAAAGTATAAAGCTGGGAACGGAGCCTGAGCTTGGAGCATAAACCGAAGGAGAGCGGCAGAAAAGTGACCCAGAAAGGCACACGGTTCACAGAAGGGCTGTACCCAGCCTCCACGGGGACCAGGAGCATTGGTGAGACATCAGCACTATACAAAGGATGTGACATGCCATGGCTTGTTCAAAGCCTGGAGGCTCTGTTTCAAACAAATGAGGACCTGGACATGTGGCTTGAAGCAATGAGAAGCTCTTCTTTCCAAGAGAGCCTGCCTGGGGGTGGCTGTGCGGGAGGAGGAGACATCCTAAAAATTCCTATCTGACTCATTTTGCTCCCAATCTGACAGGGCTGCCTGCCAGGTGGGGGTCTGCCTGGCCCATTTTCTTATCTATCTTTAGCAGGGACTTAATGAGGGCAATTTCCTTGCTGAGATAGAAAGAGAAACCGTGGGCAACGCGAGCAGGGAATCTGTCTCACAGTCCCCCCCACTCCTGACAACAGGATGGCAATGACAGTCACCGTGGGGCTGAGCTGTCTACAAGGGCTTTGGTGATAGTGTCATCCCAGGATGGCACAAAAGAAACAGCAAAACCAAGCCAGTGACAGCCAGGGTAGGAAATGCCCACTCTTTCCCTCCCAGCCCCGTCACTCCCACCATGTGAACAATATGCCTAAAATTCTCACGGCTCCCCACACACCCCAGCATCGTTAGTATCTTTCTACCCTGTTTTAAAGAACAAGCAGAGCTTATTCTTGTTCAGGAGGCTTCTCTCCAGAATGTCACCGCAAACACAAAATTAGCAGATGCTGAATGATTGGTCCTGTAGTCACATTTCACAGACTCATCAATATAAAATCTCTTTTTAGATGTGAGTTTCTGTTTACAGAGTGCTTATTCTATTTATTATTTATATGTTTTACTATTTATTTTCATGTGTATGAGCCTTTTGCCTGCATATATGTCTGTGCACCTCAGGTATGCTCTGCCTGTGGGAGCCAGAAGAGGTTTCAGGCCCCCTGGGACTGGAGCTACAGATGGTTGTAAGCCACACTCATTGGGTACTGGGAATCGACTCCAGATCTCTGGAGGAGCTGGTAGGCCTCTTAACACTGAGTCATCTTTTTAGGCTCCTAGAGACTGCTTATTTAATATATGTTGTTGATCTGTTAACACGGAACTCACTGCAGGACTGAGTCCTGCCTTCATGAAGATCATCAAATGTGCTAGCTCGCTCTGTAAAGCACGCCAGCTTTCTTGAACTCGGGGTCCTGGGGATGATGAGACGGCTCTGGTCTCATGCTACCCACAGTTTCCTTTTCTATCCCAATAAGGAACTTGAACTTAGGGTCACTACACAAACCTCTAGCACTTTACTTGGGAGTCATGCAAACAGGAAAACCATGAACAAAAGTATACACCTGTGGAAAACATACTACCAGACCAAGTATGACCAGGGTAGGAGATGGAATAAGAAAAGTAGGATGGTACCTTGGCTAGGACCCTGTGTGGCATGGAATTAAAATTATTTAGTATTTCATGTCTGCCAATGACTGATTGTCAAAACATTACAGGTATTGTCATGTTATAGTAACTTTTAGTATGTAGACAAAGTTGCAATATGGAATCCTTGGGTAATGAGCATTGATTGTACTTCGAAAAGGACAAACTGAGCAATTTATGTGACTGAGCTGATGGACAGACAGGGCTGTGACTAGTCAATTCCTAATCAGTTCCTGTTGAACAAGACCTTGAAGACCTAGCCCCTTTGTAGACTAAGGAGCCCCATATGGATGGAGAGATGCTAAATGTCTGGGGAATGCTAAGCTCTAAAAAGTCACTGAGACTTGCAGACAGGAGACCAGGGGGCCCTGGGTATCTATCAGGGCCCTTGTCCATGGGTCCAGGTGTCATTTGACTGTTAGGGTAAAGAGGATGGATTCAGGATTGAAAGGAAGAGCCACCCATAACCACTGATAACCTGGGGTAGGGCCGCCAGGGCAATGGCAAACAGACTTAAAAATATTAATAAAAGGGTTGGAGAGATGTGATGGAGGAGGGTCTTCTGTCTATGTGTTACTTTCATTGGTCAAATAAAGAAACTGCCT
>LOEQ01000856.1:116728-127154 GCA_001685075.1 Bramus lutescens
CTCCTTTAACAGAGATGGCTTAGCAGTTAAGAGCACTCTGGCTGTTCTTCCAGAGGATGTGGGTTCAATTCCCAGCACCTACATGGCAGCTCACAACTGTCTGTAATTCCAAGATCCGACACCCTCAAATAGACATATATGTAGGCAAAACACCAATCCACATAAAAGTAAACAAATTATTTAAAAAATAAATAAAACTCTAAAATTACATTTTTTTTTGTATTGAGAGACAGTAGAGAGAAGCATGAGGCTGATGATGGAGTACCTGATGTGAATTACTAAGGGATGGACAAAAGAAAGCCTGAGTCTGGTTGCCAGGGAAGAGGCAAGTCTAGCTGGCATATCTCTAGGATGCTGGGGCCATGGAGGAAATAGATCATGGAACAGGTCTTTGAGTTCACACCTTCTCACTTGAGGGATGGGGCAACGTTGGTTACACAGAAATACTTCATGTGAAAGCACGAATGGCCCCTGATTGTGTCTGAAGCATTTTAGAGAATAGATAAAATAAATGGTAAATTTTAGGTAATAGCTAAATTTAGGGGCTAAGGAAGGATCTCGAAGGGTAAAAAGCACTTGAAAATGTGTGAGGGCCAGAGTTTGAATCATCAGAACTGACACACAAGTTGGGTGTGTAACACAAACTTTTGTAATACCAGTACCCTATGGGGAGATGGAAGGTGGAGACAGGGGAATCCCCGGAGGTGGGGGCAGGCAGCCACGGACTAGCCAATCTGACATATATATAGCAGAAAAAAATACAATAGAGATCCTGTCTCAAGTATCCAAACCCTAAGTTATCCTCTGACCTCCACATAGATGCTGTGGCATGCATGCACCAGTGTCTGCTGCACATACACAGACAGACAGACAGACAGACACACACACACACACATACATGACTTTGTGTTTCCATGGAGGTGGTCCCTAGAAAGATCACACTTGAGTTATTGTGCTCAGTGAAGAAGATCTACCCTCATTAGTGTGGATGGACATCACTCACCTATCAAGGGCTGGGCACAGTGCAGAAGGGCAGAGGAAAGCTGAACTGCTGTGCTGACTTCCTAAGTGGGACATTCATGTTCTCCTGACCTAAGATATCAGTGCACTTAGTTCTTGCCTTTTAGACTTGAGACTGAATTACACCATTGGCCTCCTGCAGCCAATTGCAAAGGGTAGACTGAGTGAGTGATGTTCTGGCCTCTGTCATCTCAGGAGCGAATTCTGATAGAAAACGGATAAAAATCGCAGCTACTTGTATATAGTTCTTAATTTCAAAAATGAAAGAATATAGATTATCACTTTCTCCCAAGAAGACTTGCAAATATAGATGGTTTAGAAGAAAACAGGTGATTATTAGTTGCTAGCATAGCTTCATAGACTAAATCACAGCCAGACTAAATCTGCACCCTTTTTTGAAAAGGTACATCATTCAGAGACCAGTACAGACATCAAGATCCAGAGAGGGTTCCAAGAGGCGCTTCCCATCACACCATCCTTAGACTTGTTCTAATCATAAAAGCCAACAAAACAAACCCAAGGCAATTCAATAAATAAACAAACAACAACAGAAAATCCCACACCTTTTTTTTTCAAAGATGAATATGGTAGTACATGCCTGTAATTCTGGTACTGAANAAAAAAACGGGGCAGGGAGATTACAGTTCCAAGAGTCTGTGCAATGAGACCCAGTCTCAATTTTTTTTTAAATTGACACATAACTTATTGGTTACAAAATTCAACCCTCTAAAGCACAGAATCAGTGTTCTGAGGTGTATTTGTAAGTCTACTATACCAATGGCCTCCAATTCCAGATGTCCTGTTTGTTTTTTATCAGTGACAGATGGTGTTTACAAGGAGCTTGCAAAATCAAAGCTGATGGCTGATCCTTGGGGTCTGAGCATGTGCAGGCAGAGGAAGCAAGGAAGAGATCATTCGATCCTTAATTAGTTCTACAGTTTGAGGACATGGAGACACAGTTACTGTCAGCTGTAGGACAGAGACCATGGTCACTTTGCAGTGTTCAGCACACAGCCTAGCTCTGCACCCCATGGGGATGGCTTGCTCTCAGGCTTCTCGTGGAGTGGGGCCATCTGACGCTAGCCAGGATGGCCAAGGTGTTCTTCCTTTCTTCCTGTCCATCTGCTTCACACATGGAGTACATTAACCATTCAGGGGCCTCACTTAACATAGCCAATTAATTTGAAGAAAGGCTCTCCTGACTCATGGCAGCCTAGGTGGGCATCATGCAAAAGACCATTACTGCGTCTGTTAGTCCCCTACTCTAACTGCTGAGAGGTCAGGCTCTGGAGTCTGTGGGGGTCTTCGGAGACTCTTGACAACCTAGGCAGAGGATCTGCAGAGCAAGGAGAGGCTGGCCTCTCCTTCCTATTCAGTGTAAATGGGGCCATTTGCCTCTGCTTCTAGGGAGCTATGGTGGTGGCTTCTAGGGATCCCTGGCCCATCACCCACCTAACTGTGGCTTTTCCTCTCTCCCCCACTCCCATCTCCCTTTAAAATTCTTCTGGAGTTTCTGTGGGATTTCTTTTAAGCATCCATCACTAGTGGTTTTAGTCATTACTCCAAAAGGGAAGCAGTCTAGGATCTCCCCAAACTTCAACATCTCCTCTGAACCACAACTCAGATGCTACACAGACATAACAACACTCTGGTTAATTCTGCACCCATACTACCAGTGTGCTGGCTGCATCTCAGGTCCTTGACCACAAGGGCCTCTCTCCAGTTCACAGAACATACCATGGAGAAAATAATTCTAGTTGGGGGATGCTGAGGTTTGAATGAGAATGGCCCTCATAGGCTCCTATATTTGGATACTTGGTCCCCAGGTGTGGTAGAACTGTTTGGGAAAGATTAGGAAGTGTGGCCTTGTTGGAAGAGGGGTGTCACTGGAAGCGGGTTTTGAGGGTTCAGAAATCCATACAATTCCTAAATAGCTTACTCTATGCCTTGTGCTTGCGGATCCAGATACAGGCTCTCAGCTATTGCTCTAGCACCATACAGGCATCTCTGCACCATGTTTCTGCCAGGCTGATTATGGACTCACCCTCTGAAATGGTAAGCACCTAGTAACTCTTTTCAGAAGTTGCTTTTGGTCATGGGATTTTGTCACAGCAACAGAAAGGTAACTGAGGCAGGATGTTCAAAAGGGCTTCACTGTGGAGCTCAACGGACAGCCTACATCCCTTTCAGAAATAGCTCTCAGCCCTCTGGCTGCCGCTGTGGAAATGATGATCAAGGGACATGACCCACAAAGCTCTACACTGTCACTCTATCTTAGATCAATGCTCAGAAGTCCCTCAAACTTCAGAACTCCCTTCATGGTCAGAACAGACGGCGAAGTCTGCCGTAGAGCTCAACTTCTCTCTGCCTAAGCCTGCTGCGGATGCCTCTTGTCCCTTCCTAACAAACAGCATGCCTTCCTGAGTTTACCCTCACCCTGGAGTCTGTTTCCCAGGGTGTAGATACTCCGGCATGCAGAATGTGTTCACTGCAGAGACACATTCATCTCTTAAAATAGAGCAAGGGGCAAGGGGAGTGAGGGTCGGGAGTGGGGGGAGGGTGCAGAACTCTCCCCCTTCCATAGGGATGAGGGAATCTGCTAAGTAAGCAGAGGCTATGATTTAGGACTTCAGTCCCTTAGGGGATTTCTTCTTCCTGGATGTTGGACTTGGGCAGAAAGCTTTAGGGGGAGGCAGACAAACCCCCAACAGCCCCTTCTCAACTGCTCATTTCCAACCCAGTAGAGATGGAGCATGCAAAGTCATGCCGCTCTGGGGAAATGCATGGAATATTCATTAATCCCATTTCTATCCCCAAATGCATAATTTTGTCTGAAATCTGTCATATTTTATTACTCCTCCCCAACAAGCAAGTGGTTATCAGTTTGTCCAAATTATGAGAAAACTGTTAAGAAAGCTTCAAGCTGTCCCTGTGGCTAATCCTTTTGCAAAATGGGGGAAAGACGGCTACAGCTCAGTTTTAATCAGGGCCCTTGAAAGCAGCTGGTGGGAAGGGGCAGCTGAGTCTCAGCTTGCTTCTGGAGAGGGGCTCTATCCACCTACTGTCCTGGGCTCGGGGATGCCATGCCTATGGGGTTAGACTTTTAAGGCAGAGTAATGAGAAGATCTACTCCGTATGGGAACACTTTCCATGCCCCTTAAAGTCCCTCTGAAGAGCACATTGCTACTAGGGTCACTCGAGTATGTACCAGAATGAGCTTGCACAAGCCTCTTGAGTAGTAGACCCATTTTATGAAAGAAAGCGCAATGTTCAAGAAATGAAGTATCTTGGGAGCTAGAGAGATTGCTCAGCAGTTAAGAGCACTTACTGCTCTTGCAGAGGACTGGAGCTTAGCTCCTAGCCCCCATGCTGGGAGGCTCACAATTGTCTGCAACTCCAGCTCCAGGAGGATCTGAGGCCTCTGGCACCTAAGGGCACCAACACACATGTGTACATATTCATCCACACATATACATTCAGACAAATAATCTCTAAACAAATGAAGCACCTCACCACCCCAGTCCCTATTTCCAAGACGCATGTCTACACTGCTGCATGATTTAGCTCCTTACTGCCTCCAGATTAAACCAGCGGAGAGAAAAGCAGCAGAGCACACAGAGACACCTGGAGAGCTAAATAGGCCTAGGACACATGGCAGACTTCTGCGTGGATCGGGGGTGGTGCAAGGTACCAGTTTTGAGAATGCCTGTTCTGGCTGGGAAGTACCACTCAATCCTAGGCACAGCGATGTGTCATGGGGTCTGCAGCTATCAGACACCAATTCCAGTCATTTCGTAGGGAGAAAGGAGGTTAAAGACTCCTGCAGGAATTCCAAGGTGAGTCACAGGGACACTAGGAGGCTGTAGCTTGCCACTTCCCTTCTCATGACAAATGGCAAGATCTGAGATTCCATAGATGTGTGTTCCTCGGTTACAAAAGCTGAGTCTGGTCATTTCTTTCAGTGGTACTTTATTAGTGTGATCTATACTTTAAATGTCGGCAAGGCGAGCCTGCAGTACAGAGGTGTCAAGTGTCTAGGTTTGGTACCTAACAAGCTCACCATGGAGGATTATCTGCTAGAGAACTGGGATTGATTGGTAATGTTTCATAGCCAATCCGTGAATGCCAGAATCACCACAGTTCCCAAAAGAGACTCAGAAACTCCTGGTTTTAGATAACAATGCCTTCCAGTTACACCATTACCTGTTCTCTCTTGAACGTCTCTACCATGTGCAGGCTCTAACAGGACACCCCCCGTCAAGTGATAAATGGGTGTTCTCTTTCTGACCGGTCCCTTGTCTAGCACACACTTCGGCAGTGTGTGTCTGCTACCTTGAACGGCAGTCTGACTCTGGTCGCTAAGATGCTCCCTCTCAGTAAACACGACAGCTGCCCCTTGTCCTTCCATGGGCTTCACCATGTGGCTGTGCTTTCCTCTACCCTGGCCCCAATCCCCCAGCCCTCCTCACAGGACATACTTTTTGTCCCTTTAATCATCTTTATTTCCTCTCTTTGGATGCTGGCCCAGTCCACATCCTCTGTGAGGTGCGTTGACCTACCCAGAGCACTCGCTATCATGAGTAGGGATAAGTGGATGGCCAACTTCCTGGTCCTCCCATGCAATGCGTACTCCCTCCTGACATTCCTGGGTCATGTTGTTTCCGGAGGCCTGCCCTGTCTAGAGGACTCCTGTGGAGCATGGTGACCTGGCTCAAAAAGGGACATGTGGCCTGACCTGGATGCCAGTGCTTTGGCCCAGAGAAGACTTCTCTTTTGTAAGCTTGGAGAGTCTTGGCGTCTTTAAGGCACACACTGGGGAGGAATGATGGCAAGGCCTCTGCTCTCCTTGACTCCTTCCTGGCCCCTGTTGGTATCATTCTCCTTTGAGAGGAGCTCCCCATTTCTTTCCTCTCCCAAGAACCCAGAACCCTAAAATTGTTCTGTGTAACAATGCCGAGCAGAGAGGTGGCACAGGACAGGAATCAACTGTATCCTGGCCATGGCAGGGGCAGGGCTTGGTTCAGCTCTCTTGGCTCAGTTTCCTCTTCTGATGGCTGTTGATCCCAGACCTTGGCCAGGACAGCTTGCCTCTCAGTTAGCTGGAGCCTCATTTCCCCTGTGAATATTTTCAGAAATCAAAAATCTGCTGCTGGATGACAGGCATTTTGGGCATCCATTTCTGTTCACCTACTACCCTTGGTTCAGGGTTTCCAAGCAAAGGGGTTGGAGGTCCAGCTTAGCCAGAGCCCAGCACCTCAGCTGTGGTCACGCAGCACGGAGAGCAGGTGCTCCTGGCTTTCTGAGAGCAGGATGTCAGCTGGCTTTCTCTTGTCTCAAAGAACATTCTCCGTTCATTAAAGGCAAAACCACAAGCCATCACCATTGTCTAAGAATAAATTCCCTATAGGGAAACACCTTATTTTAATTCCTCAAGCATAAGCCTTTTTGTTCTTTCTTTTTTAAGATTTTCATACAGAAATAATTTTTGCACATGCAAGCTGAAAAAGAAAAAAAAACCCACTCTCCCTTTATCACAAATGCACACAGCAGGATTCTGCACCTGGAATTTTTCATTTAAAATATACAAGAAACCTTTCCATGTAAGAAAGCCTTGTAGACCACACACACATGCATTTCTTGGAGGCTTGATTTCAGTCGCCTGCTCCAAGGTATGCCACCTCATCATGCTTTTCCTGTCCCTTGGTTACTACTACTCAGGACTGTGAAGGTCATTGCAAAGTGCGGCTCATACACAGGACAATTCCCAGTGATGGAGAGACAGAAAGCGGAGTGGCTTTGAATTTGTGAGCTTGGGGAGCCTCCTTGAGGCCATGTTTCTAAATACTCAGCCCACGGGCTCAGCTCTTTGAGGACATGCTACAGTTTTGGTTAGTGGAAAGAGCATTTCTGCAAATCCTGGGCAATGCTCACTCCCAGGAAGGAGTGGAACCGGTGGCCCTCTGCTGGTCTTCTGAAGGGACCCAGCCCCTGGGTCAACCACAGAAATGCAGTTGCTTATGCTATATAGCCAAGCCCATTGTACTGCCAACATCACCTCAAAGGTGCCCATCTCATTTACAGGTGGAAGCCTTATCTCACAACATAGGCTAGAGCTAACCTGCCCAGCAGCCGGCCTAGGGAAGAGCAACAGCATTCACAACAGTAGTTCCTACCTTCGGTCGTTTCTCCGCCTCCGAAACAGCTTCTTGGTATGTGCGATCTCCACTTCATGGGGCATAGGGTGGTAGCCCTGAGACATGGAGAGAGAGGACATGAATTATTTTTGTCCAAGACCCTATTTGCCACAACAACATCCAGTGAAGGACATGAGAGGCTAGATTCTGACCACCAAATCAAGTCAGAAAATGGGAATGAATGAATCTCCCACAAAAGGTGGATGCCAAGATTCCAGACTCAGAGAATAGAGGAACCAGAAGGAGACCTCAGCAATCATCATATCCAAATATAGAGGCTGTTCAGGCCAAGGCTGAGTGTGCAGTCCAAGGTCTTGCAGAGAAGGGCAGCAGAGTCAAGGCCACCAATGCCTCCTTATCCTTCTTCTTGGTTAGGAGTTGGTTCCACGAAAATAGACCAGGGGACCTTCCTTGTGGAGTCCCAAGCCAGAGAGCTGAGTGCTCCCCCAACCCATAGGGTCAGGTACAGCCAATGACTTTAGGAAGGGGACAGGTTTTTTTTTTTTTCCCAATCTCCAGATAGAGATGTCACCACCTTCTGTGGTAGGTCATTGGAGATGAGTGTTCCCAGCCTTGAGCACAAGCTGACTCCTAATCCTAGGCCCAAATTCCCCATGCAATTTTACCCTCCCTTTACCTTGGAAGTATTTAGGAAACATGCAAAGAACAAAATTGTCTTCTAGACTTCAAAGGAAGGTCTGGGGGAAATTCTAAGGGTGGCTTTTGAGTCCCGTCCTTATAGACTGGCATCAAGGTTGGGGAGAGACCTGCTTCTGTGTGATGCCAATCCTACCAAATGCCAGGCCCAGGCAGAACAAGTTGCAGAAGCTGGTCTGCACACCTGACAGGCAAATGTGTCCATGTGGGGACATGTCCAGGAGCACTGCCATTCCATCCTGGCCAGCTGGGGTGCAGTAGCTGGGATCTAGGGTTGTATGTCCAAGGAGATGAGTCCTCATGTGGGACCTAGGATACCTGAGATACCTATAGGTTCTCAAACTGCACAGGCATGAACATGGTGAGGGCGAGGCCACGGGGATACTGGAGAGTGGCAAGAGGGGGTCCCTTGGGCTCCAAGCCCCACATGGCAGCCAGGGAGATCAAGGCCCAGGGAAGTCAAGCAATGAGAGAGGCTTCAGAGCTCTTCATCAGGACTCTCTAGAGAGGGCCTCCCTTAGTCTGCCTTCACTGGACAAGGTGGAGGACACTGGCAGCCCTGGCTATACTTGGACTGGCTGGTTTATTAGAGCATTCCAGAGAGGTGATGGGAGGACACTGGGCCAGGCAGACATGGGATCCTGGAGTTATAGTTATTTGGCCCAGACTTCTATTAAGTCCAGGGAGCAAAAGCCATTTTAAACTATTTTAATGATGGCCCTTCCCTCCCACTCCTGGTCTTTCTAGCCTCCAACAATCTAGCCAAATATGTGTGAATGGATTCCAGGCTCCAGCCAGCCACAATGGGCCACTGGGACCTTCAGGATATGCTTTGTTTAATGGGTTTCTCAAAGGATATTATTTGTTTTCTTTAATATAAAACACAAATAAGGAAAAACACCAAGTCTTCCCCTCTCACTTCCCCTCTCCCACCGGGAGCAGCTTCTGGCCAGCTCCTTCCCGTTTTTCTTCTCTCCCTCCCTTCCTGCCTCACTCTAGGCCTCTCCGGGTCACCATCAGAACACACTGGGCGTGCCCCCAATAGACAATGGCCAGGAAGCTCAGACTCCCTCCCAAGCTGGTCCTGAGCTGGCAGCAGACCAGGCTCTCAGCTCTGGGCTGACAGATGGAGCTGCCCACCGGTAGCATAACATGAGCCAGGAGGTGCCAACCTCTTCAGTCCTGCCGCAGAGTTCTGGGACCTAATGCATACCCAGGCCTCTCTTTGCTCAGGCGGCAGCCGCGGGGAGGTATCCTTTCGCTCATACTAAAGGAGGAGACCATCCATTCCCATGGAAAAGTCTCCCTCAGTCACTTCATCCCTAGGGACAGCTCACTTGAACTGTGGCCACTGAGATAAGGCTCAGAGAATGGCGTGTCCTAGATAGAGGCACCCAAGGACAGAAGTAACCAGGGAAGAGTCTGGAAGGAGGGTTGGTTGTTCTGGCAGCTTGGTCAGTACAGAGGGGGTTCTGGCTTCAGACCAGAGATGTATCTGTTTTCAGAAAAGATCTACTCCCCTGAAGGAGGATGAGCTTCAGCGGGCTCTCAGAGCACCCTTGAGAACACCCATGGGCTTGGTGCTAACAGCTTGTTCAGCATACCTGTCTGCTCCTCTCCAAGCAAGAAAACCAGCCTTAGGTCTCTCAGGTGGCCCTTCATGTATGCGGCCAGATGACTGTAGGCGTGCCTCTGAAGTGTCACCCTGGACACAGACGGCCACTAGGTTCTGCCTACTCTTCCTCAACTCCGGGAGACCATTTTCCCTTTGGCTCTGAGACCTGGCTACGTTCCCTTTCTATCCAACCCATGACCTTGTGGGCCTTGACCTGTATGGGCCCTGGAGACAAGCGGCTCACAGAAATCAAGTTTCTCCAGGGAAGGAGGGCGGGCGGGCAGAGAATCCCTGGACATGCTCTGTTGGCAGAGTGCATGTGAGGCAGGTACATGCATCTTTACAAACATCTGTATCCTTGCACTGGAAGTCAGTGCAAGTATAAGATGTTCCCTAAGGGACAGCACGTTATTTTCATGGTTGCAAAACTATGTTCTATAAACTCAGCCTATTCTGGGGTAGGCTTGGTGGGGGAAGATCACATACCTAGCGTGTTGGTTAGTTATTGTCAACTTGGCACAACTTACTAACCTGGGAAAAGGTAACCTCAATTAAAGAATTGCCCCCATGAGAATGACACCTAGAGCCATGCTGGCGAGAAACTGTCTTGACTGGTGATTGGTGTGGGAGGGCCTGGGCCACTGTGGGCAGCACAATCCCTAGGCAGGTGGGATTGGGCAGTATAAGGAAGCTAGCATAGAACAAGCCGGAGAGCAAGCCAACAAGTACGGTTCCTCCACAGTCTCTGCTTCAGTTCCCATCCTGACTCCCCTCAGAGCAGGACTATTATGTAGAAGTAGAAGCTGAGATGCTTTCCTTTCCAAGTTACTTTTGGTCACGGTGTTTATCACAGCAACAGAAATCAGACTAGAGCGCCTAGTATGCTGGGTGTCTCTGGAGGATTAAGGACAGGCCCGCACACCTGTAGGTGAGGACGGGG
>LOEQ01000856.1:165969-177113 GCA_001685075.1 Bramus lutescens
GGCAGGATGGGTCGAGGGCCGGGTGCCCACCCCTAGAAAGTTGAGCCAGCCTATGCTCAACTGGGTGGGCGAGCCTAGAGAAGGAGGTCTAGAGACCCACAGCTGCTGAACGGGGTAGCCGGTCCTCTGGCTTTAGACAGGACAGTGATGCTGGGCACAGAACAATTTCCCCTGCACAGCCATTAGTCACTTCCTCCAAGTCACCTGCACGTGATAAGGCTGCTCATCGCACCGAGGGAGGCTGACACACGCATTCCCCACTCACAGGCGAAGGTGTTACTATCACCTGGATTTCCTGAGGCTCAGTTTTCCCACTGATGTCACAAGATATGCTCTCAGGGGACACTGGAGGGACTGGGGCTATCCAGGAAATATCTCTGAAGTACTCCTGAGGTGTTCCAGAGTGCCCCATTTCCACCTCATTTCGTGGGTATTTTACTTAACCCTTTCTGAACCCCACTTCTCTTGCTTCTAAAATGGGTTGAGACTGTCGCCTCTCCCAGGTTCCTGCTCAGTACCAAATAGGGAGGCCTGTGCCACTAAGAGGAATGGCCTCTACGAATGGAAAGGGACAGAGGGCTGATGGAGGACACATGGCAATACCGTAAGACATCCCATGATGTCAGTTATTTTAGGGCAGGGGTAACAGGGAGACGAGTGAGCAGCAAGAATTGGAGGAAAAGCAAAGAAAATCATAATAAAAGTGACCCCCAAAGTGAGAAACAAGTGAGGTTGAGGATGGAAAAAAAATCAGAACTCTTCTAAGCTGCTAGTGAAAATGTAAAATATTCAGCATATTTGAGAACACTTTATAGTCCTGAAAAAGTTACACATAGTTCCCATGACCGAGCAATCCCACAAGCAGAGGCTTAAACAGATACGTGCACATGAATGGAATGTCCCAAACAGTACTTTTCATAGAAGCCCAAAGGAAAGAACCCAAATATTCATCAATGGATGAAGGGGTAAACAAATAGTGGAATAGCTGGTGCCATGGACCATTATTCAGCTACAAAAAGGAATGGACCATTGATGCTTGAGAACAAACCTTGAAAACACTGAAAGACAATGGACAGAAAAGGAACAAATGAATCCATTTCTGTAACACCCAGAAAAAACGAATTCATAGAAACAGAAAGCAGATAGGTGGTTGTCAGGGGTAGAGGTGGGGCTGGACAGGAAGGGTGTGATTAGGAGGGATCACATTATCCTGTGGCAATAAGAAGGCAAAGGCAGTGATTGCAGAATATTATAAACATGCTCAAAGCCACTGAATCGCATAGTTTAAAGTGGTTGATTTTTTTTATTCCACATGAATCTTATCTCTATAAAAATTACGTTAAAAAAACTGAAAAGAAGCAATAGCTATTTCTTACATCTCTGTTTGGCTGGTACCATACAAGTGTCCTGAGGGTAGCCCAGGTCTTGAGATCACCTTTTAAAAGCAAGGCAATACTTGTTCCTGGAGCCAACAAGGGTGAGACAGGCCAGGATTGATGTGGGATGCCCCTCTGTATGTTGTGAATATATCTTATTACCATTGGTTAATGAAAAAGCTGTTTTGGCCTATGGCAGGGAAGATTATAGCTAGGCAGAAAATCCAAGCAGAGAGACAGGGAGAAAGAAGGCATAGTTGGGGAGATGCCAGCAGCTGCCAGAGTAGAAAAATATACTAGAGAATAGGTAATGCCATGAAGCCACGTGGCAATATACAGATTATTAGAAATGGGTTTATTTATATGTAAGAGCTAGCCAGAAATAGCCCGAGCCATTAGATAGTTTGTAATTAATATTAAGTGATTATTTAGAGACAGCTGCGGGAACCAGCAGTGGGAGAGAAATGGGTCCAGCAGGACCCAGTGGGACACAGAAATGTCTCCAGCTACATTTGGTGCCCAACATGGGGCACAGATTTCTACATAGCACTTAAGAAAGCTGGAAAAAAACATTACAGCTCCTTTAAGAGTTTCTGCCTGCTGGTGAGCCCTTGAGCAGTCAGTACATTAAATAAAAACAACAACAACAACAACAACAACAACAACAAAAAACTAAGTAAAAACATCTGCCACAATACAGACATTGGCATTCTAGAGCTCTAGGAAGGTTAATACAGTTCTCAGGCATGACCCTCCGACCAGGCCCTGAGCTTTAGGCCTGGCTCTTACAAACCTAGAAACAGACAGAGACAGGCAAGAGATGCAGAGGATCCAGGTGTAGCTTAGCAGAGATGCCGTGACATTCAGGCTTGAGCATAGCGTGGCGGATTTCCACCTTGGTACACAGAGGAGTCTCCAAGCCACACATCATGCTGCATACAGATTTAGCTTTTACTCATACAAACAACAAAGGTTTATGGGAAGCGTGCTACAAGCTGCTTGGTGGTGGCTTGGACTCACTGCTTTCCAGAGTTGAGACAGTGAACATGGCTCCCAGAGCTTGCAGTGAATGCACCTTCACCGTGCTGGAAATCTACCTAGAGACCAAGTCCTAGAACAGGGCTCCTGTACTGGCAGGCAGCGTCAGCATCTCCCTGGGAAGACTGTGTGAAGTGCAAATCTCCAACCTACTGGATGTGTCTATTTCACAACGCAGCACGGCAGAGTCATCCATACAGAGGAAGCCCGAGAGCCTCGAAATCCATGTACAGAGAAAACACAGCACACCTCATATTGTTTTAAGGAGGTTTACAGTTTTGACTTGAACCTCCATTCAGAGCCATCCTTGGCCTGTCTGCACATAGCTGCAGGCTGCCTGCTGATCACAGGTTGGACATGACTGGGAGGGAAGGAATCCCAGGCCTACTGAGTGTGAGACTCTGGGTAGGTCCTTTTCTGGTGTTTATGTAAGTCTTCCAGATGCTCCAGCTGGAGACACATCAACTGCTTGATAAGAGATACTCAGCATTTCATAGGAGCCAGCATATAGGCTGGTGGGGAGGATGGAGGAATTCTCTAGAAAAGCCAGTGAACCCGCAGTCTGGGGGCTGGGCACAGCTTCACTCTATTTCACAAAGCCCCGCCCCCCTACACCTCACGCCTCTCCCTGTGAGAGGCCCTCCATAGTGTCCTTACCCATCTCTGTTGATGTGTGGCAGGGACTGCTTGGGAGTGTGGCGCACCTTCCGATGGAACTGGGTGAAGTCCAGCTTCTCAGGCTGCAGGTCCCAGGTGGCACCACTAGAGGGCGAGGGAGGGTAACAAATGTAAGGCAGGAGGCTCAGTGGGTGGGGACGGGCGGGCACCCACTGCAGAGGGCAGGAGCCTGCCTGTTCAGACCCATTTGGAATGAGTTGAAGGTATCAGACCTCCTCCCTTCAACTTATGCTCCCTAAACAAAAATGTGGGTTGGTTGCTCTGCAGGGATCCCCACAACAACCCAGTTTGTTTCATGCCTACATTTAAGATGGGCTGGAAAGAGAAGCAGGACAAAAACAAAACAAACAAAAAACCCAAAAGAACAACAACAACAAAAAAAACCTGTCACCAGAACACAAAATGGTGCTCTGGATAGGGTGAGCAGAGATGAGGAGACAGGGGTCCAGCTCCCCAGTTCCCACCCCAAGAGCCCCACCATGAGGGAGAGTCTGTACCCAGGCCAGGAATACTTGCAGTGTGCCCAGAGTTGAACAGCTCAAGAGGACAGGGCCCGTGGCAAGACCCCAAAAGAGTAATAAGTACCACAACTGTGGTATGCCTCTCGTCCCAAGGAGTCCTGGCTAATGCCAAGCACCATCAAGAACCTTCTAAAGCCTGAAGCAGTCAGTCGGCCTTCTTTGTATGTTGCTAAGGCGCAAACCTCATGTGTGCCTTAGATACTCTACCACTGAGCTACAGAGCCCAGTGTCGCCTTTTCTGTAGACTGGCATGTGAGAAGGGTGGGGCCCACACCTCACCCTCCCATAATAGCCATGAGTCCCTTCTTCCTCCCGTGCTCCCATCCTCTCCAGTTGCTCCCCTGCTCTCTCCCTCCCTTAGTCTTTATGTCTTCCTTTGGCCCTCTGCCTCCTCCTTTCTTAGATGCTCTGCCCCCCCTTTTTCTCCTTGAGCCTCTGCTAGTGGCCCTGGTCCCTACAGCCTCATTTCTCTGTTTCCCTCCTGAAACTGCCCCATAAGCCCTGATGTGGCTAGCACTGGACACCACAGAGAAAGGAGGAAGTTACCTGAAGGAGTCAAAGGTATTGGCGGCCCAGATATCTGTGCCCAGCACGTCTAGAGAGCTGTCTTTGTTGCCATTCTGAAAGAGACAAGATGAGGGGCTGGCATTACTTTCGGTGCCAGGACACTGAAAACAACCGGGTAGAGGCCCACCATAGGTCCAAGCCTGAGCAGGCGACAGGGACCTCTTTGACAACTCAGGCTGGCCAGACTACATGGTGAATGCTGAAGTGAGCCACTTAAGTGAGTGTCCCAGCAGGAGCATCAGGAGGGCCAGTGGACCATGGCAGACCGCAGGCTTCCTCCCACACACAAGCCCTCGCTGAGATGGAGTTTCACAGAGGTGTGCAGTCAGGACCCGACAGGCTTGCATCTCTGCTGCCGAAGCCCGTGGTCCTAGCTCAATGCCTTTGTATCCAGCAGGTACTCTATGACTGTATGAGCCTTCATCACAACTGTCTGCCTGATGACAACTGTTTCTCTCTGGCCATGGGATCCAAAAAGCCAGGCCAGTTGAGTATTCATGCAGGAGTAGACTTTAAACATTTAAGCCTTGCCTCCCAAGAAGCCCCACAGACCCTCTAACCCCCAACTTCATTCTGGTGCCCTCCATCAGTCCCTCAACCTTTGTCTAGGGCTCGTCATCATGGAAGTCTGAGACACTGGGCTCATCCCTAGGTGTAAACCAATGTTTACAACAGAAATGTGTACAGATGTCCCTAACCACGGCCACACAAGGATGCAGCAACATCTTCACAATGGTGCTGAGCTGGGAGCCACCCACATATCTGCCGAGAGCTGACCACACAGAACTGCTGCTATGTTTACAGATTGGACTATAACACAGCAGTGAGAACAAACAAATGAAAACAACATGCGACTGTACAAACCAACCCCACAAGCACGGTGGGAAAAGGAATACAGATACAAAGAGTAGGGCTATAGGGTGTGATTTACATACTGTTTTAGGACAGAAAAACTATGCTGTGGCTACGGAACTCAAACAGGAGGTTCTTATAGAAACTGACTGAATGTCCTATTTGGTCTGGGTGCTTAGTTTGTGAAAATCCGCTGAGCTGGACAGCAGGATACATAACTTTTCTTTACGTGTGTTACGACCTCTTGCTTAGCTACCCGGTGCTGTTCCAGCCTTATTTTTGGGTCTTCTCTGCAGGACCAATCTACTGGTTATCCACGAAGACTAGTCCATCCCGGGACCCACCCTTACTCGGAGCTCTCCCAGAAAGGGGTGTGTTCCATATGAACCCCGGTGGCTACTGACACAGTGCAAAGGAGCAGGAGCCATGAACCCTGTTCCCAGTTACAATGCAGCATGATGCGGGCTCTGATTTGGGCACCACAGTAGCACCAAAGCAAAGGCACTGTCACAACGCGGTGGCTAACGCCTTGTGCTGTGACAAAACAATGGCTATGATGTTGCTAGGTAACGAGAAATTTTTTTCACTACAATCTTGTGGGCTCAGTGTAGTATGCAGTTTACTGCTGGCTGGAACTTCACTGTCTAGTCCATATTGCATATTCACACATTCTACATACAATGTACATAAAGATACCACACACACACACACACATATATACACCACACACACACCACATACACCATATATTTACACAACACATGCATCATATACACACACCACATACAGGCTATACCTACATAAAACACACATACCAAACATATACATACTATAGATATGTCATATATACTGTGCTGGCTATTTTATGTAAACTTGACATATGCTAGAGTCATCAGGGGAGGGATCCTCAATTGAAAAATGCTTCCATAAGATCCAGCTGTAGGCAAGCCTGCAGGGCATTTTCTTAATTAGTGATTGATGGGGGAGGGTGCAGCCCATTGTGATGCCATCCCTGGGCTGGTGGTCCTAGGTTCTATAAGAAAGCAGATTGAGAAAGCCATAGGGAGCAAGCCAGTAAGTAGCACCCCTCCATGGCCTCTACATCAGCTCCTGCCCCCAAGTTCCTGCCCTGTTTGAGTTCCTGCCCTGACTTCCTTCAGTGATGGACATTGCTGTGGAAGGTAAACCACAGAAACCCTTTCCTCCCCAAGCTGCTTTAGTCATGGTGTTTCATCACAATGATAACCCTAAGACATATGTACATAACAACATATCAATATCATACACACCACGCACACCATACATATGACATACTCCACATATACATAGCATATATATACTATACATACATACACCACACACTATACATATATATATGCCACATATACCATACATATATAACCCCACACCATAATATACATACCACATATACCATATATATACCACATATACCAGACATATAAATACCACATACCATACTATACTTAGCATACATAACACATATGATACAATACACACTATACATGTACCACATATATAATACTACATATACCATATATATTCACACCACACACATATATTCATACCACATACCTACCATACACACTATACACATTTACACCACACACCATATGTATACACTACACACACCACACACAGATATACATAATACATATCAGCTGTTCACAACATCAGAGAAGTACAAAGTCATAGAGGCTGCAGATAGACTCCACCTGACACCTGAGTTCTGGAACATCATACCGGGAGCAGCTGCCCTCTCCACTACCCAAGGACTTGCATAGAGAAGTGACTGTCACACTGGGGACAGAGAAGTGTCCTAGGGTTAGGCTCATCTCAGAACCTTCCCATCCTCTCATATCCAACCCTCTAGGTGCCTAGAAGTCTCAGTTTCCCCACTGCCACATGGGTAATAGGAAGAGATGTTGTATGGCTTGGACTTCATCCTGTTTGTGGCAGCAAAGAGGTCACATTAGGCTGAAGAATGATGTGGGATTTCCATCAGTATGCTATGACTACCATTGATAAATAAAGGAACTGCTTTGGACCTATAGCAAGCTATAGGCAAATGGAGCTAGGCAGTCAGGGGAGAAACTAAGATGAATGCTGGGAGAGAGAAGGCGGAGTCAGGGAGAAGCCATGGAGCAGCCAGAGTCAGACATGCTGAAACTTTGCCGGTAAGCCACTGACACGTGGTGCTACACAGATTAATGGAGATGGGTTAAATTAATATGTAAGAGTTAGCCAATAAGAAGCTAGAACTAATGGGCCAAGCAGTTTCTGTGTGGTTATTAATTAATTAATTAATACAGTTTCTGTGTGATTATTTCGGGGCTGAACAGCCAGTAAACAAACAAGTGGCCTTTTCACTACAGAAGAATGCATGGGACTGCCTTCCTCTCTGCCAAAGTGCTCTTCCCAGACTCAAAATCAGGGAGCACTTTCTCCAACAAGCCCTCCTGAACAAGTCCCTTCTTCCTGGTGAGTCTAGCTCAACATGCATCTTTCCTGTGGTTCTGTGGGACCTTTAGACACTGCACAGAACAGCCTGCATGCCAGTGTGGGAGCCAGTCCCTTCCTGCTGGGACCTTTAGACACTGTACACAGAACAGCACGCATGCCAGTGTGGGAGCTGCTCCCTTCCTGCTGGCTTTCAGAGGCATAATGCATCAGAATAGCTCTGGAGGGTAGTGCTGGTAGTTCAAGCGCAGTCCAGCTGGAATGCCCCAGAACACACCTTTAGAAACATTCTGGGGCAGTGGTGGCACATGCCTTTAATTCCCAGCACTTGGGAAGCCAAGACAGGTGGATCTCTGAGTTCAAGGTCAGCCTGGTCTACAGAGTCTCTGGTCTCTAGGGCAACTGGTGCTACACAGAGAAACCCTGTCTCGAAAACCAAAGGGTAGGGTTTGGGGGAGAAAGAAAGAAACATAGTCCTTGTTTCTTTGGGGTCTGAAAGAGCTTTAGGGGTGGAGTGGTCAAAAAGGCTCCCTAACAAATATTTGGGAAATGCAGAGTTAACAAATTATGAAAAAAAATCAACACTAGTAGATTATTAGGAATGCAAGGCATGGAAGAGCGTGAACAGGAGAGCAAGGAGGGAGAGCAGTGAACTGCCACCATGCTAATTTTCTCTGAATACCCAGCATGTGTCAGGCTTTGTTCATATGTGTGTATTGGGGGAAGGGGTGATGACAGTTCTAGGCCCTGCATTTGGAAATGAGCTGGAACCCGGCTGGAGAGCACAGAACATCAGGAGCCCTCGCCCATGAGTAGGGATGCTGATGATAATGCTCTAACTAGAACAGTGGGGGTGTCTTAGTTAGGGTTACTATTGCTGCGATTAAACACCATGACCAAACTCAAGTGGGGAGGAAAGGGTTTATTCAGCTTACACTACCACATCACAGTTCACCATCTAAGGAAGTCAGGACAGGAACTCACACAGGGCAGGATCCTGGAGGCAGGAGATGAAGAAAAGGCCATGGAAGACTGCTACTTACCAGCCTGCTCTCCATGGCTTGCTCTGCCTGCTTCCTTATAGAACCTAAGATCAGAACCGCCCACCATGGACTGGACCCTCTCCATCAATCACTAATTAAGAAAATGCCTTACAGACAGTGCTTATATGGAGGTGTGTTCTCAGTTGAGGCTCCCTCCTTCCAGATGACCCTAACTGTGTCAAGCTGACGTAAGACCGGCCAGCACAGGGTGACTGCAGCCAGCTTCCCACTCAGATGTAGCTGCTATCAACTTGAGGGCAGGTTTCTGTGTGAACAGAAGTTTTCATTTTTCTGCCCATGACTCATCCCTTCCTCTTTGTATGGCCTTTTCCAGGGCACAGGTCTAATGCTGAGGAAGGTTGACTTAACATGTCGGTTGGGGATGGCGTTAATCACTGCTCTTTGTCACTGTTTAGAACCTTTTTCTGAGACAACCAGAAGGGGCCGCAGGTCAGGCGGTAGCGATGTTGCTGCTGTTTACTGCTAGCTATGTCAGAGAAGAAGATGGGCTAGTGTTCAGATTATCACCTCCAGTCTAAGGTTCCTGCCCCACAGTGAACCTCTGGCTCACTTACACCAGCCAAGAAAGCATTTCAGTCTCTTCTCTATTAGATTTCTATTAATTAATAGATTCCTTATTAATCTTCTCAGATTTCATTCTGAAGAAAGCTGCTAACCCTGGGAGACTGCCCAGTCCCTCCCTGCAGTCAGCTGGACCTCACAGTATGCAAGGTGCCTAGGCAGTGAAGAGCCACACTACATAACCCCACTGGGGGACAGCCATTCCATATGCCCCACGGATGCTACCACATTGCCTAGTCCAACCCCTTCACCTACTCTAGGTGGATAAACAGTGGAGCAGAACAGCCCAGAGGGGCCTAGGGTGAGGGATGATGAGGGGGTGGAGGAAGGGCCCTTGTTCAGCCTCTGGAGATCCTGCCTGGACTGACAGTATGGGGGCATGGGCAGGGAGAGGGGGCTTGGGAAAAAGTGATAAACAAGAGAGAATGAAGGATCCTACCCTGGAAACTTCTAGAACTAGACACCTACTGATCAGGAAACGTGCAATTCTTGTTCNAGCCACCTCCAGGCCTGAATCTACTAGAAGAGTCGGGGAGGAAAATAGACAGAGCCACTGAGATGCAAGGCTTAGGCTAAGGTGAATGCTTCAGGAAGGAAACCAGGGTCCCTGGCAAGGAGACAGAAGACAGAGATGCCCTTGAAAGTGCATGAGCTGCAATAGGGCAGACAGAAGTACCATACAGGTACTGGGCAGACAAGATACCTGGGTGCAAGGCACACAGTTCAGCTTGTTCAAACCCCCCTTCTCTGTGTTTCCCAGTTTGCTCCTCTGCAAATGGGATAGAAGTGCCAGAAGGACCCTCAGAGGCCATCCAGAAGCTTCTAGTTTTATCTGAGGAAGAAATTGGCTACCAAGTAGCAGAACAAAAACCAGAATCTAGGCTCCTGCCCCCAACCTGTCACAGAGCCATGCCTCTGTAGTTTAATACACATGTATAGGAAAGCCATAATGAGATCAAATACTCTGTACAATTAACAGAAAAAAATTAAAAGAGGAAACTGTTAATTAGTTTCATGTCAACTTGACATCAGCTAATCATTTGGGAAGATGGACTCTTGATTGAGAATATGCCTTTATAAGACTGGACTATAGGCAAGTATGTTGGGCATTTTCTTGATTAATGGTTAATGTGGGAGGGCCCAGCCTACTCTGGATGGTACCTGGGCATATGATCCTGAGTTGTATAAGAAAGTAGGCTAGCACTTCTCTATGACTTCTGTTTTGGTTCCTGCCTCCAGGTTCCTGCCCTGACACCCCTCAGTGATGGTCTGCATCCAGAAGTGTAGAAGTAAACCCTTCCTGACCAAGTTTAGTCATTAGCACAGCAACAGAAACTATAATAACTAAGATGGAAATAATTACACAGATGCTATGAGAATGAACCACGAAGACAACTGTCTCCCCTAGACCTTGGGGCAGCAAAGCCCTGGTGTTCTTTCTGGAATGATCCAGAACTGAGGACACTAAGCATCTTTCTTTGGAACAGAATAGAGATGAGGGGGCGGGGATTTGCTTTGCTTTTTATCCCTGCAGGGCTAGGGTGGAGGCTACTGCCTTGCCCATGCTAAGCAGGGGCTCAACCGCTGAGCTGCACTCCCGGCAGTGGGTTAATTACAACCACCACAAGGGACTGAGGTGGGACCACGCCAGTGAGTGAGGCAATGTGTCCCCAGAGCAACTGTAGGATCAAGAGGTGGAATCTGAGGTGGGAAAAGCCAACTCTGAGGTGGGGCTTAGCTGGGGAGAGTGATTTCTTCATATCCTAACCTCATGGTTTTTCATAGGCAGGCACAAGGTATCAGTGAGAGCAGCTGGAAAGGTGGCACACCCATATCACCAGGACAGCACCCCAGGAGCAGCTGCCTCCTTCTCCTGGCCATACAGCCCCTCAGGACTCCTGGGTATATAACAGGCCCTTAAAGTGCCAGAATGCCTGGATGGGAGAACACCCCCTGCTGTAACATGAGGGCCGGCTTGTTGGGGTTTCTGTCCTGCCCAGTACCCCACA
>LOEQ01000856.1:203767-218166 GCA_001685075.1 Bramus lutescens
TAATGGGCCAGGAAGTGCTTAAATGAATACAGTTTGTGTGTTGTTATTTTGGGGGTATAAGCTAGCCGTGCAGGAGCCGGGCCGGATGAAAAGCAGGCCTGCTCCCCTTTCACTACAGGTAGTGTTGGCGTCAACCACACTAGGCCCTTATTGGGTTCATGGGAAATCCTTCAGTTCATCTCAGGGTTTACTACTGGACCCCAGGACCCACTGCACTAACTCAGTTGATGGCTGGCCAGGTAAGGAGGAGTCGCAAAGGAACAAGGGAAGTCCCCATGGAAAACAAGGCCACACAGGAACTCAGATTAAACCAACCTCAGAGGGGCACAAGGTGCAGCAATCTATGAGGGTCTGTGGGTTCCAGGTCTGCCAGCAAGGTGGCATATATCTGGCATTTCTAGATGAGGAGAGCAGGCCAAAGCCCAGATGATGGAGGAGGCAGGTGGAGAGGAAGAACACAGAATGTGAGAGGGTTCATTTCACAATTTTCGGGCCTGACTCAGCTAGCTACCTCTGTGTAACTGCCACTCTACAGACAGCCATGCTGTAGCCTCTGCCCACTGCTGCCAGGCCAGCTGACAGCTCCCGAGGGTGGCAATGTGGGGCATGCATAGTCTCAACTGTGGGATCTTGGGTAAGTAGTTCATATGGAAGTTACAGGTCCTAGGCAAGAAAACAAAAGCCTTTCTTTCTCGAAATAAGAACTTCAAACTGAGGTTGGTGCCCTGTGTGTGTATGTGTTCTGTTAAATGGTATTTAACTAAATATCAGACATTCAGGAAAAGAGCTGAGATGCTATTAGCCATTCTAGGCTGGGGCACGCCTGAGGCTGAGGCCCACCTTTGATCCCTCACCTCTGCTGATCACCTTGAGTGTACACTGTTTTTCTTACCTATATAGGAGAACAAACACTTTAAAGAAAAACTCCTTTAGTTGAAGAATATGGAAATAAATCTAAACTATAATTATACTTCAACTTATACCTGAGCAACATATTAAGAAAATACTAATACCAACAATAATAACAACCCAGATAACTTTGCATGGCTCCATCTGAGTCCTTTCCAAGTACTGCAAACTTGCCCCTTTCTCCAGTCTTCCAGGGGACTCCTGGAGCTGTACTGGATCCCTGGCTCATTACTCATGGTTTCCCACACATTTCTGCCCATGGCTTACTAACCCAAGAAACCTCCTCCAAAACTCCTGAGCCCCAAGAGCTGCCAGCTCCAACTGGCACATAATGCCAGCTCCTCTGGCCACTGAGAATTCCCAGGATGGAAGTGACAGCTAAGAACTTCAGGAGGGTCATTTGTGATTGGTGCCTGTTCCTCTGGGGCAGGTTGTAGGCTGGGGCTCAGTGGGGCCAACCAGTCTGGCTGTGGCTCCACCTGCTTCAGGGCCTCTCAGAACCTGACCCATAGCAGTTAGCCAGCAGATCAAGAGTAGGCCTGGGAACCTGGCACCTCCCCTTTGTCCCGGCCACCCGGCTAACTTAGCCCCAAAATAATCACACAGAAGCTGTATTAATTAAAACACTGCTTGGCCCATTAGCTCTAACTTCTTATTGGCTAACTCTTACATCTCAGTTTAACTCATTTCTATTAATCTGTGTATGGCCACATGGCAGTGGCTTACTGGGAAAGATTCGGCATGTCTGACTCTGGCGGCTCCACGGTGTCTTTCCCCTACTCTGCCTTTCTTTCTCCCAGCATTCAGTTTTGTCTTCCCCGCCTACCTAAGTTCTGGCCTATCAACTAGGCCAAGGCAGTTTCTTTATTCATTAACCAATGAAAGCAACACACAAACAGAAGGGACTCCTATACCAGATGACAACACAGATTCCTGGTTCCAAGGAAAACCAGGGGCTTAGTGGCCAGAGACTTAGATCTAGTGGCTCTACTATCAGTTAACTACGACCTTGGACAAACCACAGCTCTGGGCCACTCTAGTTTCTGTCTCTACAAGAAGAGGACCCCGGCCTCATCCCAGGATTGGGGAGGTAGTCTCCAGCTGGCCCTCATGCCCTGAGTATGCAGCAGGCTGTCCTGGCTGGGGGCCAGAGTTCCACCATTTCTGTCTCTGTTACAACATCATAGCAGCAAGAGTAGATTCCAGGCTAAATATGGAACCACAGACTCAGGCTTCTCCACCTGTAGGCCTGGGCCCAGCTGACGCCGCTGCCTTCCAAGCCACTCCAAATGCTGATTCAGAGACTCTGCGCATGGCCAAAAGCCAGTCGGGTCAGGAGGGCCAGGGGAACAAAGAACTTCCAGAGACATCAAAATGCAGCAGTGTGAGGCACTCCCCTCTAACGCAAAACAGGCAATGCCTGCCTGTTAGTTCAACAGCTCAGAAGAGCAGAAATGCCTGAGTCTCGGAATATAAGAGTTTGTTTCCTACAAGGGAACAGGGACACAATCTTAAAACAGGAGAGTGTCCTTTGTGAGGCAGGACATGTAGGATGAGGTATAAGACCTCCCTCTTTAAATAAGACCATGTGACTTGGCACCACATCCTCACATAGACACTAGAGAAGCGCTCCATTGCTGACAACATGCTAATGGGAGGCCGAGGTCTAGAGGGGGCCAATTTCCCATCTACGGACTCAAGCTAACTCTAGCCCAAGTGACGCAGTATAAGTCACATACCCCTCCACTCCTGTCACAAATACAGTGGCATCTACCATACTGCCAGAGGCTCACATGTGCGCCTCTATAGATCCCCTTGAGCCTTGGTTGCAGAGTGACCTGATTTGATGGGGTCACGCAGGCTTAGGATAGGCCTAACAAGAAGGGATCTGGACATGGATACATAGAGAGAAGACTATGGGAAAGTGGGAATGTAGAAAAGAGACACATTTCCACCAGTAGAATGAAGCTACAAAGCATTGTGGGAGGTAGAGAGAGAAACAGTGCTTGAGCCTTCATTCATACTGTAGCCCAGAGAGGACAGAAACAGTAGAAGATGACTCAAACTCTTGGCAAGTCTGCGTTCTCCACTTAGTTGGGAGAGGGGTGAGGAGTGGTGAGAAGGGGGACAATGACCCTGAGGAGATTTCCTCACAGGCGGAGCTTCTTCCTGCTTAAATCTGAAACAAAGGTTGCTTTGGAGATGGCAGAGGCAACAGATCCAGAGAGAGGATGCAGCCTGAGGCTAGGCAGAGGAACCAAAAGCTAACCAACCTGGTGGAGGGGACCTGGTAAAGAGGAGGTGGCAGAGCAGGGCAGGCAGGGAAGTCAGGGGAGGCAGCTGGAGGGTCGTAGGGGCAGTTGCTAGATATATGGGTAGTAGGAAGCAGTAGAGAGATAGATAGACAGACAGACACATGTAGATACAGATGATATATACAATGTGAGCCCCAGCATCGGTTCAGGGACTAGTTAGGTGACAAAAGAGTCATCCAGACAAGGAATGCAGACTGGAATCATGAGCTGGATTTAGGACTGCCACTCTGACACACCAAGGTGCAGCTGTCCTGAGCTGGTGGTGGGGGCAATAGGGCCAAGGAACAGGGTAGCTGGGGAAAAAGCTGGCACTAGGACTTCCAAAGTCCCCAGCATTGACAGGCCATGGAGAACAGGTCCCTGGAGAGGATAGTGACCACAAAGTGCTGGGAGAGCAGGGATATGCGGGGTGTCTTAGTTAGGGTTATTACTGCAGTCGTGAAACACCATGACCAAAAGCAACTCGGAGAGGAAAGGGTTTATTCCGCTTCCACCTCCAGGTAACAGTCCATGACTGAGGGAAGTCAGGAAAGGAACTCAATCAGGGTAGGATCCTGGAGGCAGGAGCTGATGCAGAGGCCGTGGAGGGGTGCTGCTTACCGACATGCTCCCCCTGGCTTGCTTAGCCTGCTTTCTTATAGAACCCAGGACCACCAGACTGGGATAGCACCACCCACAACAGGCTGGGCCTGCTCCCATCAATCATTGATTAAGAAAATGCTCTACAGGCTTGCCTGCAGCTGATCTTACGGAGACATTTCCTCAGTTGTCTCCTTCCTCTCATATGGCTCTAACTTGTGTCAAGTTGACATCAAATCAGCCAGCACATGGAGGGTAGGACTAGAAGCAGCGAGAGTCTGAGGGTGAAGGTGCCCTTCATGGGAAGGCCACCAAGGTGGGCAAAGCAGAGTGCCCATGGACCTGGCACTTAGGAAAGTCCCCGTAATAAGGCCTCCCATGAGGGGACAAGATCCTTGAAGACTTGTTCATTTCTGAACCCCTGAAAGAGAAACTCCACAGTCACTAAGAGGCAACACTGAGGGGTGGCAGGGGCAAGAGACTAAATCAGTTCACAGCTGCCAAGTGTATCCACACCTTCTCAATGCTGCTCTGCCGCCCCGAGGAATTCTCTGGTGAAACATGGAACTGAGGACTGGTCACGCTGATGCATTCCTGTTTCCAGACGCACTTACAGTATCATTAAGGCAGAGTTTAGTGAAATGCAAAAATACATGTACAAGATTTGAAAATTTTGCTTCTATATAAAAAACAAAAATAAAAAACCCCCAAAAGTCATTCTTAAACATTATGTGTGTGAATACATACATATTCTATAGACCATATATGTAATATATAAAATATATATTATGTACCTACATATATATTATATATATGTATGTCTTCAAAATATATTATGTAGCTAAACTTTGGATTGCAGATATTTCAAACCAAGAATGATTTAGGTCACAGCAACCTCTCATTTTGCTGGGAAGTTGGGTGGCCTGCCAAAGTCATGTCATTAATTAATGACATAGCCAGGACCAGAAGCCACACCTCCTGAAGTACCCCAGCTCCTGTTGGTACCACATGCTCCAGCGCAAGTCAAACTGATATCAACAGTCACAGAGGCCATCTCAACCCTCTGGTCCCCACAGAAGGGACTGGGAGGTTCTGCTGTGTTACAAGCTGTACTATCGGTGGTTTGGGGGTTCTGTTTTTACAAGTATCTTGGCTCTGTTGTACAGAATCGCAGATATCTCCATGCCATGGTGCCATATCTTACACATGGAAAGCTCTCCGAAGGCCATATGTAGATGGCTTCCCCCCACCCAGTGTGATGCTTTGGGGGAGGGGGTGGGAAGTCTAGGAGAGAGCGAGAGGTTTTAGGGTCTTGAGGTCACACCCTTGAGAGGAATCATGAGATGCTGATCTCTTTTCTCTCTTGGCCAGGAGTTATTCACAGGTCCCATCCTGATATTGCAGCCTCAACAGATACCCAAAAGCAAGGGGGCCAGCTGACCTTGGACTAAAATCTTCCAAACTGACAGCCAAAAACCTTTTTTCTATTTATAAGCGGATTATCTCAGGCATGTACTACAGTAACAGAAAGCCAACTAACACAGGCCATGTGCTAGCTGTGTGGGTCACATGGGCATGCAGCTGTGTTAGGGAGGGGGGCTGCCGAGGGGGGGAAGGCAGACTGAGCCCATCCACACATCACCTGCTGCATCCGACATCAGAAATGCGGCATGCCTGCTGGAGTCTTTCCTACAGACCCACTGTGGCCTGGTTCCACTCTGGAGTCAATTTGTTCCAAGTTCCAATTGTACTCCAGGGCGAGATCATTTTTCTATAAACTGTAAAGGACTTAAGCTTCAGATGAAGACTCTAATTAAAATATAGGGGGAAAGTTACATAAATATTTCCATAAAAGAGCAAAGAACGTAAAAAAAAAATAAATTTGAAAAGAGTGAAACCATTTACAGGAAGCTGGCCAGTCATCAAAGAAATCAAGAAGGAAACGGTGATACTGTTTCGCCCTTATCAAATCTGGAAGAGCAGCCAGGAAGGCTGACCCAGGAGGAAGGAAACACATTTTCTGCCTGGAATGGGAGTGAAAGCAAGCCGGTGGCCTGTCTTCTGAAGAGCAAGTGTTTAAAAAGCCGTTTGAACGTATGCACAGCTTAACTTGACCTATGAGAGTGCATCTGGCTGACTGTCTCGGAAGTGTGTGCAGAGGCCACTGCCCCAGGACAGGTGTCCACTAACTCCTGATTTCTCTGAGAAGCCACTGACACATCACAGAGATTTGAGGCAAAGGGTATTTGCTTTCTGATTCGACTGTAAAGAGCTGTGGCATCGACACAGGGGAGGAAACACTAAAAATTCCATGAGCCTGTTATGGGGCATCCACATCCAGAGGCTCACTGGCCACGACAGAGCCATTCAGAACCCTGGCATGCCAGCTGATGGATCGCTATGAGCCAAAGTGCCACCCTGGGAGGAGAGACAAGTGGACCTGCCCTTTAGCACCATTGCATGGCCTCTCTTTTGCCAGGATTTCACGTCTCTAGGATGACACAGCCCCAACTAAGGATGGGACAACAGTGTCACAGCTTTGTGTTAGAACAGACTCCCCAGAGAGAGCGTGGGGAATGGACACCTGCCACAATGGAAGGGGACAGAAGACTGGTGTGATCCATAGCAGTTCATCCCAGTGAGGGAAGGTGTGGGGTATAATGTCCAGGCTGTACCCTCTGATCCACCTCAGCCACACACAAATCTGTAGGTCTTTGGAATGACTCCCAATGTCACATACTAGCATCTTCTCAAACTCCCGGAGGCCAAAACAAGCCAGGAGCAAGAGAGCATCACTTCAGGGATTCAGGGACAGGATGAGATGCAGGCCAAGCCTTTCTGTCGTGGCCTGTGAAGGTACTCTGGGTCTCAGGTCACTTCTGCTGCTTCCCTTCACAGGCTCCACCCTACAGAGACCACAACCACACAGGACCACAGGAAGTGAGTTCCACTACAACAGACCCACGGTGGCCTCCAGGTATGGAGTCATCTTCATTTTGGTTTCTTCAGTGTTGACACAGGTAAAAAGCATTTGGCCAAACCCCTCAGGCCATGCACTTACACGCCCTGTATCCATCCTAGTCTATGGAGATGCTACTTTGGTGAAACATGACTGCTATAGATTGAGACGGCATAAAGATATGTTTGCAGGATCTGCAAACAAAATCGCACAGAACCTTGGAGATTGTCAGAGAAGTGGGATCTGGGATCTGGGAGTTACCACAGGGGTACACAGGAGATCTGCAATGAAATCAGTAAGTGCTGGGTCACTGTGGGCAGGTCACTGGCCCTCTCCTGCTGTTGCTTTCCTTACCTATAACTACATCAGGTGTGTGCTTTTCAGTCCAGGAGCTTAAGAACACTGCAGGCTCCTGGGCTCTTGTCAGCTGTTGAACTACACACAGCTGGGTCCTAGGAACCTACATTTTGATGAGGTCCCTGGCTGATAGCAACGGACAGGGCCCAGACCAACATTTGGCAACCATAACAATGTGTTTATAGACAGTCTGGTTTCCAGAGTTAACAGTGCCTGGTTCCACATAGGAAGAATAACATATAGCCAGAAGAATAACGTAAACAAACAGGCTGGGCAGGACAGACTGACAGAAATGCTTTGGCTTAGAGTCTCTCTCATCTGAACCTTGCATCTCAAAAAAGTGTGGCCATATATTTGTCTGTGCATTTTGTGTGCTGCACATTGTTAAGCCTATGCCCTTCTGTAGTCACCCTGCCTACAGCGGGAAAACAGGACAGAGCTGTTTTCTTCTACCTCCATCCCTTAAGACAAGAGGTGATTTTTCCTATGTCTCCTCAAGGTTCTGGGAGAAAACCAACAGACCAGCATTATGAGAATCCCCATGTTATTTCTACAAAGCACATGGTTCAGCCTGGGCTATATACTCAAGAAGTGTCCTGCCTCTTCCCATCACCCCTCAACCTCATCTCCAGATTCCTGGTCACTTGCCTTTCCCAGGAGTTGTATGTCTCCTGCCCCTCCAGGCGTGGCTCAAGCCATACTGCCTACCCAGCCCCCACTGCTCAGCTGTCTCTCACTAACAGTCTATAAGCCCTCCCAACTTCCGGATGGACAGGTCCTCCCTCCATGCATATGGGCTGTGGAGGACGCACAGGGATGAGCTAGGCAGATTCGGAGCCTTCGCAGACCTGCTGACCTTGTTTGAAGATGATTAACAAACTAATTACAACACAGTGTGAGTAAGGAAGGCATGTGCAGCAGAGGGCATGCTGTCTGTTAATTACAAACCTACTGTGGTGCTCTCTAAAAATAGTGCAACTCCCTCCCCTGGCAGTCTAGAGACCCAAGAATAACGCAAGCTGAACTCCCATTCCCCTGGGTCTGGTGTCATTCACATACCGCCACATACATCAGAGGCCTAAACACCTCACAGTGCACACATGGGCCAACCAGGGCTGAGGCTGCATTCCTGACCCTACAGTTGGTCCTGTCTCACCTTTCAGGAGGCCCGAGGATCTCAGACTCATCACCCAGGCCCCACCCAGCCATGGCTGAGACATTCTCCCAGGGCCAGGTGGCAATGGGACCCCACAGCACTGCTCAGTCAAGTCCCCCAGCCAAGCTGACTCTGGAGGGTCAGCATCTCCGACAAGCACTCTCCTCCCCTCCTACACCATTGCCAGCATGGAATGTCAGTGAGGGACAGATGAAGAGGCATATGTATTCATCTCTAAAGTGATACAATGACCTGCTTTGCTTCCAACTCCAGAGCAGGAGGTCTGAGTCCAGACAGGCTCTGAACTTCAGTGAATACATCGCACCAGACAAATGGCTTCTCAGCCTCAGTTTTTCTGCCCGTGAAATGAAGTCAAGCCCACAGAGTTTGATTAAAGGACCGGGTAAGCTATGATAAGCTAATTGCCTTCAGCAGTTGGGAACACCCCACCCTAGTGCCAGACTCCCTAACCCCCATCCCTCTGCCGTCATTTGCTGGTTTCAGCTGGCTATGAGGCCCTCTAAGAGGACAGAGTGTCCTGTACAGAGATGCACACAGCACACAGAGGGCAGGTCATCGACCACATGAACGTCGGACACCCACATAGCAAAGGGACGACCTTGAGGCCGGGGCATCGAAGGTGGGAGAGACAGCATGATGTACAAAATAACTACAGAATTAGCACCTTCATCCTGGAAGCTTGTGGTTAGGCTCCCAGGGAGTTCTGTGCAAATAACTCTCCTGCTTTCTCTTCGGTCCCAATCCACTTAAATTTAGCTCCTGATGGCCTTCCTAGTTGTGCTGCCTAACTAAGCCTCCACCTGGGACACCAGGACTCCCCCTCACATGGTGCTATGGCCACTTCCTTTCTGGCTATGTCTCTCCTCCATTGCTCCACAGAGGCCAAGTCACACAGTAATTACTTAAAAGAAGACAAGAGAGTCTTCTCTCTCCCGAAGAGCCTCCTTCCTCCCTCCATCTGCCCAACCCATCCTTCCTTCAGAACTCCCATACTCCTCAGATGCAAAGCTGGCCCTGCCTTGGCTCACATGACCTGTGGCCATTTCCCTTTGCCTAAAAGCCCCCAGCACCGACATCCACCCCTTCTGTCTCCACTTCCTCAGCCATGCCTTTCCTGTATCAAGCCTAACTCCTCCCTGGAGCTGAACACTCCCCACCTAGGTGGGTAATAATACCATCCAGGTGCCAGGGGTGTAGGAAGACTTAGCAATCATTCTCCAAAGGATAAGGATGTTCACGCTGGTCTTCAAGCTCAGTAAGACAAACCATAGGGCTCAACATCTGTGTAGTCTCTGGTTTTTGGCCTCTTCAGCAGTGTGACGTATTGGTTCCATCTCATGAAGTAAGCCTTAAATCCAAATTTTAAAGTGAGGTTGATTACTTCCATAACATCTGTAGACCTTGCTGGCAGACCTTTGCTGTTGTAGCCTTGTCAATAGCCTACAGTTCTGGGGAGGCTCCATGGGACTCCTTTGACCAACAACTCAACAAGATGCAACCCATTCCTGGCACTGGAGGTTTTACCTGGTGGCATAAGACGTGAGACCAGAGCACTGTATATACTGACTCCATTTAAATTCTTTGTATATATTTTAGGACGCTTCTAAATAGTAAGTTCACATAAAGGTTTTCCAAAGGCCTTCAGTGTTTGTTGTCCCTCCCCATATTTCCTCCTGTACCTTATCCTGGGAGAAATGGACACAAAGTCCCACCTCTAACTAAGAAGCTATTTGCAATTGCTAACTGCTGGGGAAGGGAAAATCAGTTTTCTCCAATGGAGTCTCACACCACTGTGGATATCAACCATACACTAAGGCAGTCCCCATGCTCAGGAGCAATTGGCCAGCACAAAACAGACTAGATGTGTGTGTGTGTGTGTGTGTGTGTGTGTGTTTTATTTTTGTTTGTATTTTTGTTTTTAGACAGAAAGAAAGAACATGAAGTTGGGTGGGTAGGGAGGTAGGAGGCTCTGGGAGGAACTGGAGAAGAGGAAAAAATATGATCAAAATATATTGTACAGAAAAATTTAAGGGGAGGGAGGAAGGGAAGGAGAGAGGAGGAGGGAGAGCAACCTAAGGCAGGAGGGACGGGGCTACAGTAGCCCAAGAGCACTCTGAACAGGCATGCTATTCCCAGCTACCAGGCAGCAGAGAAAGCACTCCCTACCCCAGCCTGGCTGCCCTCCCTTTTGGGTCATCTGGAGAAAATGCCAGTGGCTAAAGGATGCCAGAAGCATTTGTAGCGATAACAAGGAGAGGGAAATCTTCAGCTCCACTCTGGGCATGGGCAGCAGAAAAGGAGGGAGCTGGGAAGGAGGTTCTTGGAACGAAGAGATGCCACAGGGCCAGGATGAAGCCAGTCTGCAAATTTAAGTCTAAGAGCAAAGTATTATTGGAAAAATAGGGAGGGATGCAACACACATCATTCTGGGATGTAGGAGGCCTCAGGACTTTTACAAGAACAACAAACAAACAAAAATCCCTCCATATTCAGGCCTGACAGTCTGAAAACAGCACTTGCTATACCTGGTCTTCTCTCACTGTGAAATGGAAAAGTTAGAAAAACAAGTGCCTGAGAGCTCATGATGCTGGAGAGAAAGAGAAATTTTGTGTGTGTGTGTGTGTTGTGTGTGTGTGTGTGTGTGTGTGTGTGTGTGTGTAACAGCCTGACAGCATCAGGCTAGCATGTTAGTCCATGAAAAGAAGGTGAATCAAAAGCCATAATTATGCCAGAACCTCAGTTCCAGACATCAATGTGCATCTGGTAGGGTACCTTAGCTGAGAGAAGCTCTGAGCCCACACCTTCAAGTTGGTGGCTGGTATCCAACCTTCTATGAATCTCACCCTATTGGGGACCTTCCAGGAGGTCAGAACTCCACCAACACTCCGCGGGAGGCCCAGCACTTCAGGTGCAGAGTGAACATAGAGAACAGACTACAGGGCAGGGGATAGACAACCTAACAAATTTTCTATGATGCAAGAAGGGAGCTGGCACAATGAGACAGACAGGACTGGGGCACCCATGGAAATTTGAAGTAAAGGTCACAGGAGAGATGGTCTCTGAAGAGTGGGGTCAAGGTCAAAACCTTAACTTCCCATTAGGCCTGATTCTAGGACACAGAGGATCCAGTTGGTATCAGGCATGATGAACACTGAGGTCCCAAGGATGGGACTGCTAAATGTTGGTGGCCAGTATACTAAGAGAAAGGAACCAGTCACAAAGGACTATATATATTACAATTTCATAGCTAAGAATAATTGAGGACAGATACGTATCCAGAGAAATCAGATTAGTGGTTCCCCAGGGCTGAGGGGATAAAGAAAAATAGGGAGGTGATGAGAAGGTCCTGGTATCAGATGGTAGTGATGGCTACCAACACTGTGAACACATCAAACCTAGCTACTTTATAATGGTAGGTTTCATGGCATATACATTTTATCTCACTAAATCTTGTAATAAGAAAGAAAAATAGGCCAGGCGGTGGTGGTGTACAATTTTAATCCCAGCACTTTGGAGGCAGAGGCAGGCGGATCTCTGTGAATTCGAGACTGGCCTGGTCTACAGAGCGAGTTCCAGGACAGCCAGGGCTGTCACAGAGAGAAACTCTGTATTGAAAAACCACAAAGAAAGAACAAAAGAAGGAAGGAAGGAAGGAAGGAAGGAAGGAAGGAGGGAGGGAGGGAGGTAGAGAGAAAGAAGGAAAAGCAGTTAGGGAACTGAGAGACACTCAGAGGCTCTGGCACTGATCGTCAGTGACCTGATCAAAAATAACCTAAGAGAGGAAGATGGGATGTGAGAGGCCTCAAATGAGGATGGTCTCATCTCAGCTGGGATCCTCACTGCTGCCTCTGGGTTGGGATTTTATCTTGTGACAAAATGGACATCAATAAGCTTGTCTCCTACTGGATATGGCTTTGGACCCCATACCCTTTACCACTTGCTGGGCCTGACACAGGAATGTGTTTCAGACCTCACTGTGGCAGCATTGGCCTAGAGCTACAATACCCCAGATCCAAGCTCTGTGTCACAACCTGACCTGGCATCCCAGCACACCTCTGCCCTCCTGGGTCTTCCTAGAAGAATGCAGGCCATGAGTCCAGCTTGATACGGGGCCAGGAGGAGCCCTCCACCTGTGCGTCACAGACATCTTTCAAATGGGATCAATGATATGCCTCTGCAGCACTGCCTAAGCAGACAAGAGTTCCATTCCGCTCGATGATTCTTCTCCCTTGGAGGCCCGTTTGCACATTCACCGTGTGGCTCACTATACACAGTACTCCAGTATCACACTTTCCATATCAGTGGATCTCAGCGTACCAATAATACTCAGCAATTACAACCTTCTAGAATAGTCTCTTCTCAGGGCAGAAGCCAGAAAACAGAACAACAAAATCATACATAAAGGACAAGTCCTGAGCCCCCCAGCATAGGACGATTATGAAACAGAACCAGAGACTACAGACAAAATAGAGAAATCTGAAAAGGCAGAAGGAGAAGGCGCATCCCACCTATGCCCTTTCGTCCTGTGTCTTTGGGTCACACACATATCCAACACATAGGATGCTATGGAGCCTCGTGTTTCATGAGGTTTTACTATTACTAGGTAGCTTAGCAGACATGAAAGCAGGGGCTCTTTATGGTCTGGGGTGGCTTTTCACCTACTTATTTTTTGCTATTTGTGTTGCAAAGAAAGAAGACTCACCAGGGAGCAGGGTGCCAGGATGACAGCGGTGGAGGAGGGACAAGCAAATGTCCTCAAAGAACTGAAGGGCCCACCTCAGGAGAGGTCATCACAGCACCGCTCACCCCTAGACACACAATGGCTGCTTGTTTTGGTTTGAACTTACCAGGAACAAACAGCAGGTCAGAGGAGGCTGGGACAACTACAGGGAACGAAGTGATACTGCATGGGCTGGCAGCCAGGACAGGCTAGACTCAAAGGCACACATGTGACCTTCCAAAGGTCAACTCTGTGAGTGACCACACTTCCACAGGACACAGGCCACTTCTCAGCATGCTTGGCCAGGCAGGCAGCACACCTGGGTACACTGTGGACAGGACAACTGAACAAGGTTTTGGACGGACGAGCCACAGACTCATTATTCTCTAGCAAGCTCTCTAACCTAAGGTCAGCTGTCCCACAGGCATGCCTCTCCACCCACCTGGCACGCCAAGGGGCCCTCTGCACATCTGTGGTGGCCTCTAGAGAGCTAAGAGCAAGGCTTGGACTCAACAAAGCACTTCGCTGCCTGAGGTCTGTGCTGAGCAACAACATCCCTCAACAGCTCACCCTGGACAGAGATCAGACCTGCAATGTGGAAGCTGCCACTGACCAAAGGCAAGCATCACGGACATGTGCACAAAGTGGCCTTTGAAAAAACACATGCCACGGATCATGTGTCAGTGACAGGCCTGAGCAACTGCAGAGAATAAACACCACAGGAGGGCAGGGCCAGGCCAAAAGGCTGAGTCTCGGGGACCATCCACCCCTCTAGCCTCACTGTGGGGCTCAGGGATACCTATCACCAGTACCCCAAGAATTGAGAGTCTAATAGTCCAGAGCTATCTCTAGTGAAACAGCCACTGACTAAGCAGTCTGAATGTTTCCTCGTGTGTGACCTTCTGCTCCATGTCACTATTCCTGCTCAGGTTCTGAGCCTGGGAAAGCCTGGTGGCTTTGCTCTGGAGATCTGGGGAAGTAGTACCTTAAACCACCCTACCCACATGCAATCACCAAGCTGAGAGAAAGCCCAAGCCAATCAGAGAGTCATGTCCCAGAGAGACATGGAAGGTTCTAGCTACCCTGGCTGATAACCTATCGATAGAGAAACCCTCCCCAACTATAACCCTTACCCAAAATGCAGAATTGTGAGCAAATAATAAAAACACCATCACTTTAAGGCATTAATTCAGGTTAAATTCAGGCAAATAATAAAAACGTCATCATGTTAAGCATTAATTCAGGCTAAATTCTTTTTTTTAAACATTTATTTATTTATTTTGTATACGACATTCTGTCTGTGTGTATGCCTGCAGGCTAGAAGAGGGCACCAGACCTCGTTACAGATGATTGTGAGCCACCATGTGGTTGCCGGGAATTGAA
>LOEQ01000856.1:218449-238083 GCA_001685075.1 Bramus lutescens
ACCTGACTAAGACAGTGGCAGGAAGAAGCAAGCTGAGGGTTGGCTGAGAGGAGGTGAGACTTGGCAAGTTGTCGGCAGACTAGGCCTAAGGACAATCAGTGACCTCGGATGCCATTCCCTGGAAGGTGATTGGGGCAGCTCAGCATTGATGTGTCCTCCTATTCACTGTGTGATGATGCTAGCCTCCTGGAAGACAGAAATGTGGCGCAGTGCAGGGTATAGAAGCCAGGTAAGCACCAAGTAGGTTATATTCGTGTAGTCAGCATGTTGGGGCGTGGCAGGTGCGGCCCTCCTCTGACCTCATGCCCCCTTCCAGTTCCAAGTTCCTTCCTGCAACCCATGGGATCTAGAGCTCCCACTACAGCATCTGCCTGCCATGGCTTCCCATCTTCTGCATGGGAAGTGGGTGCCTGAGTGATTATGGGGTCATAGGGAGAAGAAGCTGGATAGCTTGCCATTTGCAGTTCCTTCAGAAAACGTGGAAACTGCAGATCCCACAGTAACCTATGTTTATAGGTATAAACATACACTAGGGGAGACAAGTGCACAGATGTGATTTCACTATCAGGTGAGCATTTTGGAGACATGTTCCAGGGGTGGACCTATGGGACAAAGTGGAGGGACAAATAGAGTCACATGGGAATGCTTCTGCTGTTGGGTTCTACAGCCAGAAGTTTCGACCTGCCTGAGAAAGCTAGTGGACACAGCTGGTGGTGGTCAGTCTGTGACTCTGGGCTTCATGATGAGGACCAAATCCTGCATAGTTTACCCAGTCCCCAAGTCCATCTGCAGCCACCTGCCCTCTACCCGGGAAGATGGCCGATTTTCACACCATTCTTACACAGCTGCTGCTGGAGCAGAGGAATGCCGAAGCCCTCCCAATCATCAAACCTTTTCTTCTCTTACTTGTCCTCTCCAGGGTGACCTCTCCAGGGTGACAGACAAGTCTCACATGCAGCATTAACCATCAAGGAAATAAAACACGGACACTGTTGACACCCAGATTGGCCTAGCTCAGATTCCTGAGCCACCTGACAGCGGTGCAAACTTGGACAACTCAGCGAACCTCTCTGGGCTGCAGTTTCTCTAGTTATAAGGTAATCAGATTCATCTTTACCTCAAACAGCCAAGGAAGAGACCCAGGCTCCTCTCGTCTCCTCTCCCTGGGCTCTGTGATGGTTGATTGTTTACGTTAATGTGGCGAGGCTTAGACACAGTCTCTGGGTTCGATCCCTCTGGCTGTTGATATGAAAGCATATTTCATATGTAACTAACATCTACACTGGGTTGACTTTAAGTAAAAATAAAAGACTATCTATAATATGGGTGGGCGCCATCCAATCAAAGGCCACAAAAACAAAGATTTCTCAAAGAGGTGGGAATTCTACCTCACGACTATATAGGCATCCTGTCTGAGTTTCTGACATACAGCTTTGTAGATGAAGCATGCAAGACTAACCTTTACATAACTTCCTGCCAGCCGGCGTACCCTCCAGACCTCAGCGTGCCAGCACCCACAATCACATGTGCCATAGCCGGTGCTGTTCTGCTGCCATTTTCTGGGGACCCTGACTGAGCCAGGCTCCTTGGAGCCAGGAGCTTAATGTGGTTTGCTTGGTGCACAGGGTCAGAAACAGAAGACTGGCACCCACACAGCGGACAGGAAGATGAAAGCTGACAAAGCCATGTGTCAGAACGTCACGCACCCAGAGGGAACTAGGAAAAGTCAGCGTTGATGGCATGGAAGACAGTTACAGGGTTCCTAGGTAGAAGACACAGTAGAGCATTCTCAGGCCAAGAAAGGAGAACTGAGAGGAGAAACCAGGTTGGCGCCTGCTGTGCTCAGAACTCCTACCAGTTTCTGCTGATAGCGACTACATCAGTTATGGGAAAATAATGTTAGTGATTGCTTTCACCTCCCCACGGGCAGGGACGTGGCCGGGAGTTTAAGTGTTATACGGAAACTGAGGGCACTGGGTGGAGGGCACTGAGGCTTCTCACAGAGCCTTGTCCACTTTTATCCGCTGGGAACTGTCAGTCATGAAAGATTCTGACAACTTGTTAACCCCAGGAGAGAAGCTGCGAAGGCTGTGAGGAGATGGGAATGGAATGAACGCTGGAGTTCTGCTGTTTGCAGACTATGCCAAATCTTTTTAAAAAAATTACTGTGGCAAAAGTCACATGACATGAAGTTAACAAACTTAGGCATCCTAAAGCACAACCAAGGCGCATTCAGCACTTCTGTGTCATGACAAAACTGGTACCGGGACACTGCCATTGCCGGACTGAACATCCTAAGTGGTGGCTCTCCACTCCCGTCTCACCAGCCCTGCTAAGCGCTGATCTGTAGGCTGTCTCTACTAACTAAGCGATTGTGGAGATTCCACGTAGACTTGGTATACAGCATGTGGCTAGGTGCCTGCCTTCTTTGACCACATGTCAGCCGACTTTAAGTCAAACAGATCACTATCTGTGATGTGTGTGGTCCTCCAGGAGGTGAGGCTCTGCTACACTGTAATACATATAATACACATGAATACTTTGTTCCTTTCCATGGCTGAAGAATAACCCACCATATGGCCATACCACATTTCAATTTACAACTCATCTTATGATGTACACCAGGTTACTTCACAGAAACTTTTTTTTTAACCTTTGGTTTATTTTGAACCAAGTACAAAGTCTCTTCAAGTCAATTTTTAAAGTTGTTTCTAAGCAGGATGTAGTAGTGCCCCACGCCTGTAATTCCAGTACTCAGGAGCCTGAGGCAGGAGGATCATGAGTTTGAAGCCAACCTGGATAATGCATTCTCCATAAACAAACAAACAAATAAAACAAATAAAAAATGTTTCTCTAAGACAGAGAAGGCTGGATGAAGACGTGGGATAGATTGACTGAAAAGTTCAAAGCTTGAAAAGAAATAGTGAAAAGCGTTCAAAATATAAAAGGGAAGTGGACAATAAGCCATAATCACATAATACAGAGAAATATTGGGAATGCAGTGTCCCACATATTTCATGATTGCTTCAAGTAGAAAAGTATTCAAGTCCTGTCTAAAATGAAGTATAGGGCACGAGCCTGGGTGGCACCAGGCATCTCTATCCACGCTGCAGCCAGGTGTAAAAACACCCATCGCTGCTGCACACTGACCTCAGACTGTTCCCAAGTCTCCATCTGACTTTACCAAGCTCCCTTAGGACTGTGCCGAGGCTTCGGCTTCCAGTGTGTGACCAGAGCATTCACATGGTACAGCCCTAGGCAGAAGGTGCCACGCAGGCAGGGTCTAATTAGACCAAGATGCTCTAATTATCACCTATCAGGCCCCGTCTCTTAAAGGTGCCGCCACCTTCACGCCATTGCACTGGAGACCTAGCCTGCGATACTCGCACTCCAGGGGACTGAGTGCATCCAACCATAACAGGAACCTCTGGGTCTCTATCACATTCACTAATCCCCGCAGCAACAGCTACCACACACCATATGGTGCCGAGCACCACAGAGAAAGAAGGCATGGAGCCCAGTCCTTGGGGAGCAGCTGGTCCTCAGGGAGCAGCTGGTCCTCTTGAGCCCATTCTTACGGCATGCCATCACTACAGCTATCAGCTGACTCTTCACCATCCATCTCCCCACTTTTCCTTACCAGTAGAACTGGGGCTGTGGTGCTCAGGGAAAACACTGCACTCCCCAGACCCACTTAGGAATGGAGATGCCAAGTGAGAACTGAGCGCTGTTCATCCTCCTCATGGAGACTGTGGTTGGGGTACGTTGTAACGGCTCCTCGTACTTGTCAACTAGACACACGGAGGGAGAGGGAGCCTCAGTTGAGGAACTGCCTCCATCAGACTGGCCTGTGAGGCATCTTCTTGTTTGCTAATAGATTTAAGAGGATCCGGCCCACTGTGGGCAGTACCATCCCTAGGCTGGTGGCCCTCGGGGATATAAGAAAGCAGGCTGAGCAGCCAGTCAGCAGCATTCACCCATAATCTCTGCTTCTGTTATATTGAACTGGTCTGGTTAATCCTAATTTACCGGTAAACCATGCCCATCACTCCTCAAGCTTTGGCCTTGGTATTTTGTCCTAGCAACAGGGAAGCAAGCTAGGACATGGCTAAAACTCCAGAAAGCGAGTTCAACAGCAAGATGACCTTTTGCAAGTAGGCACATTGGCACGGGACGAGCAAAGGATATAGTCACAAAGTCCCATTTACTACAAAACCAGCCTAGTCCTGCCAGCATGCCTTCATGGTAGAGAAACGGCATGTCTTACTTAGATCTACATTATCTTCAGTCTCCCTTGCTAACGGATGCATATGGATCGGTTTCTTCCTAAACAACGGAGGATACTGGGCTCTAAAGAGACTCAGACTGGCATGAAGGGGCACAGAAGAGCCCACAACCCAGAAAAGTAGCCAACAGCTTAGTGACAAGGATTCTGAAGCCACCCATATCTTCACAGATCAAAAAGCAAGACTTCTGGGTTAAGGGTCAGGAAAGGATTGAGTGAGCCCTCTGAACAGCTGTGGGCCTCCTGCCCAGGCCAGGCCAGGGTACCTGAAGTGGACAGGAGAGCTGCAGTCCTCTGTCCCTGGCTGTGTGTCTGACCTCAACATGTACTTGCCAGAGTGCAGTAGCTCTGGCTCCCTCACCTGCGCACCTGCGGCCTGCCCAACTCTGCAATACTCTTCCTTGTCTGACTTGACATACCCAATCCTGGGTCCACGGAAGTATCTGCAGGCCCCACCTCAGCCCTCTAATTCAGGCCTTGACCTAGAATGTTCCTTTGAGCTTAGTCACCCCTCAGGCCATACCAGATGGCCTGAGACCTGTGATTTGGCTTTCTGCTTGCTCAGGGCTTCCATAAGAGGCTTTCACTGACCAGGTGGACCAGGTATCCCACAGTCACATACCTGTTTCACGGACCTCTCTTTTTCTGCCTATCTGTCCCGTTCTTAGGTGCCCTCCCTGCAGGCCTGTGCATTCCTATGATGTGGCCTGTGAGAGGTCACAGTGCCCTTAACTCAGCACAGCTCCTGATGTAGAGTGAATTCTCAATGATTATTCATGATGGGGGGAGGAGTCAGACTAAGCGACCAGCACCCGGCTTTATCAAGCACCTCTTAACCCAGGAAAGGAAGTGACCTCTTTCCCAGAAGGGTAGCTGTGGTGAGCTGAGGATTTTGCACACTTCCCTCAAACTCTCCCCTGGTTAGACACACTCTCCTTAGCCTGCCCATTGGTAAAGGCTTCCTTTGGATTTCCATAGTGCCATTCCTACCGAGGAGACTAGAAGTTTATCAATGAACTTGACGTGTGTTTACAGGTTTGTGTACAACACTCAGTATGCCTTGGTCAAGATCATCCTGCCCCCTAACTGGAGACCAGTGTCACTGTCCTCAAGGACAGAGGTGAAGAAGGTCAATCATGCTGCTGACATAGATAAAAGCCAGTGTGCTGGGGCTGGGTGGTGGTGGCGCACGCCTTTAATCCCAGAATTCCGGAAGCAGAGGCAGGGGGATCTCTGTGAATTCTAGCCTTCAGAGTGAGTTCCAGGACAGCCAGGGCTGTTACAGTGAGAAACCCTGTCTCAAACAAACAAACAGGCCAGTACTGGTTTATAGAACACGAAGTGCCACGGCCTCAGTCAGGGGCCGGATAGCTGGTGCTGCCCAGCCCTGACTTACAGCCAGGGCAATGAATGCCCAGCTCAGGTGCTAAGCAGTGACTATGTAAGGCTGGAGATTGAGGTGCCCTTCAGAGAAGGAAGATTGAGCAATACACTAATTGCAGGCAGCCGCCCTGCTTTTAATGGCTAGGCTGGAAAAAGGAGTGCTTTAACCACATAGTATTAAATCAAATCATTTCTCAAGCATACTGGCGAGGCTGGGCATTTAAAGGAAACCTACTATGAAATCTCTTACAGACCAAGTTCACTGAACCTTTTGACATTGGGGGTTCATTTCTGAAATTCTTTAGGAAAAATTTAATCCACGTGCTTTGGGTGCCCCAAGTCCCCCACTCATTCTGTTGTCTTTTGCTGCATTTCTCACTGGCACCCCTCCCCCACTGTCTGCACAGGCTCCCTGGAGCTTTGCAAGGTTTGTCCCTTCTACGGGGCATTGCTTTTCCATTTCTTAAAGGGTTCAATGCAGACACGCTGAAGGAATGGTCTGCCCTAAATTCATGGGACAGTCCTAACCCTCAACAGTTCAGAGTGTGACTAGATTTGGAGACAGAGCCTCTAAAGAGGTACTTCAGGTGAAATGAGATCCTAGGTGAGTCCCAATCCAATCTGGCGGGTAGGTGTCTAAGAAGAGAAGGCAGGGACAGAGCCAGGCCGATAGAGAGCCACATGAAGATGCAAGGAAAAGATGGTCATGTACAAGCCAAAAAGAAAGGCTCAGAAGAAACCGACCCCACTAGCACCTTGCCTTAGACTGTCAGCCTTCAAAAACTGGTAAGAAACAGATGGCTGTTGTTTAAGCCATCCCGTCCTTGGCCTCTGTCTTGGTGGCCTGAGCACACAGAGGCAGACTGGGTCTGTGGGTCTGGCCCTCGGGATCTGAGACCTTGGGCAGGGATGCAGCTCAAGGCTCCGATGCCCACTGGGACACCCAGAGCCCGAGCTTGCTCACTGCTCATCCTCCATGCCTCTGCTGCTGGAACGCTGTCATTTACTCACGGGAAAAAGAGCCTGAGCTTTCACTTCTGTCTGCTAGGTGCAGGGTGCCAACATCAGAAGGAGATCCTCACACCAGCAGCCTGGCTTTTTTTCCCCCTTCTGAAATTAACACTTGGCGTTTTCCCCAGTCTCTAAAAGCGTTTTCGCATATATCTTTAAAAAACAGCAAATCTATTTTCATTTTACAGTTGAGGTCAACCAAGGTTTTGGAGTGAGAATCTAATTCATGGCCAAATGGCTTACTGGATAGGTCTGTGTCTCTCAAGTCACATCTCTGTCCCTGTCTGCATTCCTTGCTGGGTCTTCCCCATTCCTGGGTGCACCCACACACATTTCTGTCACCACTGATACCCAAAGCATCATTGCTGGCTTGTTCTCTGCTTCTAAGCCATCAGCAGCTCCCAGGTACCAGCGTCTCCGCTGACCCTCACTGCTGTTTGCAGCTCAAGTCTCATCTCCACTTCCCTGTTTTGACCTGGTTTGGGGTTGACCCCTAGCAGGCCACAGGCTGACAGCTGGATCCTCAAGTGTGGTATTGTTGGGAGTATCTGGAGATGGCCCCTAGTGGGAGGTGTCTGGGGGTGTGCCCTCAGAGAAGGCAGTAGGACTCTAAGTCTCCTGGCTTCCTATTTTCCAGTGTGACCCTGACGTCATACACATTCTCCTATCTTCACCACAGTCTTTCAGATGCTGAAGTGCCACACCCTTACATCTCCAGATGTATGCAGTAAAGAAACCTCATGGCTTTATAAAGCAAGCCTGACTCTGATATTTTATTACGGTAATATAATCCTAAAATACCTCCCAGCACCAATCTCACTGTGACAGACCAGTCACGCCGCCCCAGAAAACAGGGCTTAGGCTCAGTGGAGATGCATCATGCAGTAGAGCGACCTTACAGACCAGAAAACTAGAACACAGGGGCCGACCTATGACTCTGCAGTGTGGCCGGAAGACCATGAGAGGAGCATGAGAGTCACGGCACAGCCTCTGGTCCTGTGTCAGCTGCAAAGCCCTGTGTGACACATCCAGTCTCCCAGAGGAGTCTGGCAAAATCTAAATAGTAACACTGCCTTCCTGGCCCCAAAGCCAGCAGAGAACACTCAGGAAATTTGTAAACTGCAGCACAAATTAGTGGTACCTGATGTTATTTCAGAACCCAGCAGTCCAGACAACTGCTCAGCTGTTTCCAGTAACAGGAGGAGAATGACAGCCAGGAAACAGACCCTAACTAGGCATTCTGCCCAGGAGGTCACAGGGGAGGGTTGTAAGTACCCTGGGCTGCTGGAATTGCATCACGGAACAGAGTGCCCGTTCTCCACACCACGTGAGAGGCATAGGCAGTGTGATAGGGAAATGAACAGAATTGGGTACAAATTGAGATCTCCAACTAACTAAGTATGCAAAATTATTTAGCATAATTGCATTGTGGCCAGTCACCATGAACACAGTGGTTCGCGCTTCTTTAGATGTAGCTTAACGCAATAGAATGCCATCTCTTTGTGGAACTCCTTTAAAATGACTGAGAAGCACCTGCTTGGCTACAAACTCTGAGGGGTAACTTCCAAGAGAAACAGTTTGATTTTCTACAATGACTGTTCTAATGAAGTAAGTTCAGGGGATGGAGAGATAGGCCAGTGGTTAAGGGCACTTGTTGCTCTTGCAGAAGACTAAGTTCTGTTCCCAGCTTCTAACCATCTACAAATCCAGTTCCAGGGACTCGAATGCCTTCTTCTGACCTCTGCAGGCACCAGGCAGGAATGTGCTGCACAGACATACATACAGGCAAAACACTCATGCGTATAAAATAAAATAAATATTTTTTTTAAAAAGAAAAACATTTTAATTAAGTAACTTTGGTTTTAATTTTATGTGATATCTACTTTCCTTCAAAGGTTAACTATTAAACACATGAAGTCAAATGTTCTCCTAGGACATGCTACAGGAGGGCCCGGCTTTAGGGGGCTTACAAGGGCTGTTCAGAGGGCTTGTAGAACTGACCCTCATCCCAAAGGTCCCTCCCCAAGTAGGGTTCCATTAGCACAGGACTGTGTCCCCTGCTCTCCAGGCCTGCAGGAATCTGCCTGCTTTCCGGGAAACATATGAAGGAAAAGAAGTCCCTCCTTCCACAGTTCTCCCACTTCCACAAATGCCCCCATCAAACACTGGTGACCTACTCCACGCCTAAGACCAGTAGGATTGCTGGCAAATGGCTCTTGAGGACAGCTAGCCTGTGCAAATAAACGGGACCCCAGTCTGGATAAAGCTAGGAAGTAAAAATAAAAAAGGTTTAAAGTCATCTTTTTCCCCCTCCTAGGAGTCAATACTGCAAGGCCCAGGGGAGGCTGCACTTCATTTCCACAGACCTCCTCCATCACAGAAAAGAGGGCTTATTGAGATAGTCATCCTGCCATAGGAAGCACCTGTAGGCTGTCCGCAGCCCCAGGCTATACCGCCCTAGGAGAATGAACCCACCACTCAACCCCCCAGCTCCTCACTCTGGCTTAGGGGTACTGGGAAAGGGAGCTGGGCAGGTGACGTAAGTCACCCTTGCTGGTTATTATTGTGTCTCTTTAAGGCATTTTTATTTTGACTGGCCGTAGGAAGCTGAACTTGGAAGAGGTTAGGTTAAACCTCTTTGGGATCTTGGGAGAGTTGCCTGTTGATTTTCTCTTGAATTTAGTGACATCAGATTCCCAGGAGCCCATTCTGTGATCCAAGGCTCTGTTCAGCCTATGGGGTCTCCAGTTCTGAGACTTCCTTTCTGCTTTTTCTACCTGGTTAGCTTATATCTGTCACCAGAGTTTGAGACCTTCTGGCCCAGGGAACTGGCTCCAAATAGATTGGTCTAACATCAGTGTATCCATAGAAAGGTTACAGAAAAGACACCTTGCTTTCTTGAGCACGATGACCAGTAGAAAGCCTATTTATCTGGCATCCTTATTCCCACAGAAGAATGTTCTGATCTAAATGTGTCCTCCAAAAGCTGGCACTGGGAGGCGGGGCCTAATAGGAGGAGGGCAGGAGGTCACAGTGTTCCCCCCTTATAAAGAGATCAATACAGACGGGAAGAAGACTTAGCTCTGAGAGGTCAGTCAATTTAGGACACAGCAGAAGGCACCCACTGGATGTAGCCCCTGGATCTGAGGTACCCCATCCTCCAGACTTGAAAGCTAAATAAACTCTAATTGTTTATACACAACCCAGCCTGGAGCATTCTGTTACAGCAGCCCAGCAGGGGTTAGGGTGGAGTTCCTGCACTAGAATTCTGAAGAGCTTATATGTACTAGAATTCATCCTTCCTTCTCCTCCTCCCTCCTCCTCCTCTTCCTCCCTCTCCTCCTTTTCCTCCTCTCCTCCTTCTTCACCACCCTCCTCCCATGTGTGGGGGTTTACAGGTCTGTGCCACAAAACCCAGCTGCTTGTTTTAAATAAATATGAGGCTTTATATTTTCTTATATACATTCCTCAAAATTCAACTGAAAAACAGCCTGTTCCACCAGCAGCCTGAAGGCTATTCTTTAAGGCACTAAGTGGTTTTGTGGCCTGTGAAAATTGTCTCATAGGATCTTGAGACCCTGGGGCAGGGGCACTGGGGGAAGGATTAAAGGGAGAACAAGATGCTGGCCAAGCCACCTCAGTTCTACTCAGCTATCCAGGCTCAGAAAGGCCACCAGGGAGGAACAGCGTGGTGTGGACAGGAGGCGAGATCTGGAGCCAGATCATTGCTTCTTAGGAGCTATGCGACCTTAGGCAACTTACTCAATCGCTTTGTAAACTCAACTTCCTTATTCTCCTCTCTAAAATGTGAGCATGGTGCTTCCACTTACCCCCTTGTGTTTCCTCAAGGGTTAAGTAAGTCAGCAATGTTGAAGCTCTTGGAATAACGCATATGGTAAGTAGTATATGGATTGCTCCTATTACTAAAAAAAATTTAAAGATGTTTGAAGAACCTTCTTACTAAAATTAAGTTTGACAAACACTCAAGCTTTTGGCAGCTATGAGGGATGGTGGATCATGGGTTCTAGTACTCAGATGCTCAAGTCTCTAACACGAGGCACAGAATTTACATATAATCTACGTATACTCTCCCATGTACCCAGACTCAAATCTACAATACTTAATATGCCAAACAATATAAACATGGTATGAATAGTTGCTATAGTATATTATATAAGGAATAACAAGGAAAAATCTGCACGTATTCAGTACAGATAAAATCTATTTGTTTGCTTGGTTTTTTGAGACAAGGCCTCAAGCAGGTCAATCAAGCTAGTGTTCAAGTTCAAGATCAAGTTTAGCTTAATATATAGCTGACATTGTCCTTCAGCTCCTGATTCTCTTCCCGCTACCTCCCAAGTATTAGGGTTACAGGCATGAGCCACCAGGGTTACCCCAGATACAGTTCTTTAAAAAATGTTGTTGAGTCTTAGTTGGCTCCACAGATGCAAATCCCACAGATACTGAGGAGGGGGTTGGGGGCTGATCGTATTTTACACCACCTTTCCATAAAAGGCCAGACATGCTGCCTCATTGGCCATGTCTTCTCTGTGACAATCAGAACCACCACAGACACACAGAAAGGACTGCCCACGACTGTTTAAGTAAAAACTTCACCATAAGAAGCTGGCATTGGGCTGGGTTTGGGGGGCAGGCCACAGACTGCCAACCCCTGGACCAAAATGAGTCCTCTACTTGACAGGTGAGGAAACAAGGCTAGTGAGGTTAGTTGACACCACCAGAAGCCAGGCTGCTGGCTGCCCTAAACCAGGTACTCCATAATGCTAAGTCCCAGGCCAGCAAAGAAACATCACACACAGGGTACAGACACTCCATGCCTGTCACCATGTCATGCTACTGAAGGGACACCCCAAGAAAAAGGGTTGCAGAGGCACCGCTTTTTCCCATTGATGCCCCTGGAACCCTGAAAGCGAAGCATGGAGCCATACACATCCAGACGGGTCCCTGCAGCTCTGCAGACACAGCCCAGGCTCAGCCACAGGGAAGCCTTTCAAGAGACAGCTCAGATCTGTACGCAGCCTTGCAGGGAAACGCTCTGTCCTGTGAGGCCAGGTGCTACATCTGAGAGAACCGGAGAAGTGTCGGATGAAATGAAAATCACCATACACAGGATTGGGTATGCTGGTAGAGTGAGAAGTGCCCCCAACGTCTCGGACATTTGAACACTTGGTTCCCCAGTTAGAGGCACTGTTTGGGGATGTTCAGATGGCCCAGTACTTCTGGAGGAAGTCACTGGGGGCAGGCCTTCAGATTTTAAAAGTTTTGCCTACTTCTAACTTCCAGTTCGCTTTCTCTGCGTGTGGCTAAGAATGTGACTATCTAGTTCCCATGCCGGTCACACGCTGCCATGCTCCCCAACATGACAGATTCTCCCTCTAAAACTGTAAGCCAACACAAACTCTTTTTTTCTCCATAAGTTGCTTTTGGTCATGGTATTTTATCATCGCACCGGGAAAGTAACTAATATAATAGGGCAGGGCCAACTTTTACAGAATAAATAAAATGAAGTATTTATTAACTATCACTGAGTTCAAACCATACAGACCAATCTTTTGGTTTTTTTTTTATTTTTTTTTATTTTTTTTTGTTCTCACACGCCTTTAATCCCAGCACTTTAGAGGCCAGAGGCAGACAGATCTCTGTGAGTTCAAAGTCAGCCTGGTCTACAGAGCTAGTTCCAGGACAGGTTCCATAGCTACTGAGAAACCCTGTCTCGAAAAACAAAACAAAAAAGAATGCAACAGACCAATCTTTATACACATTTTTTCCGTCCCTACACAAAAGGCAACAAGCAGGAAGTGAATTTAGACTTTCACGAAGACCTCTGAAGAGGAAAGGTGAGACCAACTGTATGGTTAAACCATGGCCACCAAATTCTTCAAAGCTCCCATCTGCCCCCTTGAATATGGACTCCTGACCAAATAGCATAAGATGGCACACTCAGCCAGTGTTTGGACTGGGCCATAAGTCCCTGGCAGCCACTCTTTCATTTCTTGGTACATTCACTTTTGGAACCCATCTGCCATGTTGTGAAGGAGCCCAAGTATCCAGTGAAGAAGGCACAATGAGATGAGCCAGAGTGTCAAACACTAGAGAAGCACGCTGCCACGGAGCAACACTCTCAGTGAGCTACACCTTCAGTGCTTGTTTATACTATAGCTCTGGCTGGCCTGGAACTATGCAGCCAAAGCTAGCCTTGAGTTCCTGAACCTCTTGCCACCACCTCCTCTTCTTTCCAAGTGCCAGGATTATAAGCTTATATCACCTGCAATTTTAGTTTCTCTTTGATGCATAGCTAAACAAATATGAGGCATGAAATGTCTTTCCTGTTCCTATATAGTCAACTTAAATCACCTTGTTCTGCCAGTCTATGAATGTATTTCTTTAAGTCATAGGAAGGGCTCACTGGTTAGAATTAGTTATAGACTAATTATATTCCTTCCCAATTCATCTGTTGGAGGCCTGACCCCCAATGTGACTGCACCAGGAGAAGGGGGCTTTAAGGAGCTAATGAAGGTCAAGGGAGGCCAAAGGCGTAAGGTCCAAACTCAATGGAGCTGTGTCCTCATAAAAGCAGACACAGGAGCTGCTTCTCTCTCTCTCTCTCTCTCTCTCTCTCTCTCTCTTTCTGTGTGCGCACGCGCATGTGTACAGAATTAGGTCGTGTGTGAGCAACAAGAAGGTGGCACAAAGAAGCAGGAAGACCGGAAACCAAACTTCTCAGCACCTCCATGTCCCTGATGTGGGGACAATGAGGAACATACCTCCCACAGTTCCACCGCTCTGCATGGTCGGTAGGACAGACAGCTGAGGACAGACGGGGTAGGGGTAGGTTCTGGGGAGACGAGCAGTATTCAGAAACAGAGAGACAGGTCCATACTGAAGCTTCCAGAAGTGCAGAGACCTGAAGAGCTAGAAGCCCCATGCCTGCCGCCTCTGCAGAAGGGCAACCAAGGCAGGCCCTCACTGAGTTCACAGCATGCTTCCAGATGGCTAATAATGGTTCCTGAGATAGGGCTGGGTCTGCCTTTCCTTTGTCCTATGTTCCCCTCCCTACTTCACTCCAAACTGAGCTCACCCCCGCCCACTCGCTCAAGCCCCAGAGACTTCCACAGGGCCGCGTGCCAAGAGACTGTGTTGTGTTTATCTGAAAGATGGCCCCTCATCTACTGCTCAGCTAGGAAGTCATTGAGCTTGTTACTTACGTTATGACAAAATACTGGCTATGAACAGTGTGAGGGAAGAAAGGCTTATTTTGTTCCCTCTTCCAGGAGTGACTGGCATTCCATCATGGCAGGGGGACTGTGTTGGAGCAGAGTTCCACTCCACACAACAAAAAAGCAGAGTGAAGACAGGATGGTACCGGGGAAAGGAACAGCACTCTAAGACACCCCCAGGGAGCATTTCTTCAAGCCAGCCTCACCTTCTGCTTCTCTCTGCCTCCAGCCATCTCTGCGCATTGTGGATCCATCAGGAGATTAAACATGCATGAGGTCAGAGCCCCATGATCTAATGGGCTCTGAGGCAGGCCTGACAGAAACACTCATGGCTGCCTGTCATTAGCCACCCAGGCGTCTCCCAAGCCAGTGGCATCCACAATCATCACATCACCTGTCCCTCCACGTCACAGGGCCTCTGCAAACTGAGCTGATGTGAGGGTGAGGAGCCACACGGCTTTGTTTTCTGAGCAGAAAAGAGTAAAGGCCGGGGGGCTGAAGAGCCTGAGAAGCCACAGCCATGGTCTAGAGGGCCAGGTCCTAATGCAAGGGGCAGTCACAGGTTCCCAGGCAAGGCTCTGTGTGATCCACCCCTAGCTTTCCCAGGCCTAATGAATCATCTCTCAAGAACCTCACAGACCTAGTAGTTTGTGTCTTAATCCCAAAAGTCAAAGTGCTGAGACAGAAGGCCAGCCTGGGCTATGTATTGAGACCCTGCCACAAAACAAAACAAACACAAAATCTGTCTCTGGGCCTAGAGAGATGGCTCAACAGTTAAGAGCACTTACCGCTCTTGCAGATGACCTGGATTCAGTTCCTAGGTCACATACAGTGGTTCATAATCAAATGGAACTCAGTTCCAGGGCATCTGACCCCCTCTCCTGACCTCCATGGGCACTAGGCATGCACGTGATACACATATATACACATAAAACACTCATACACAAAAAATAAGTAAATCTAAAAATAACTCACTGCTTTTGCATCGGATACTTGGCTTCCAGGACCATTTGAACGAATTTGGGCAGAGGTGGCTTTGGCTACCACCAAGGCTGGATGAAGCCCAGGCTAGGAAAATAGATCTTTACCCCAGATTATTCTGACAAGGAGGGTGTGGGGTGGGAATTGCCCTATCTAGAAGTTATCTAGAATGTCCTGGGCCACATTAGAAGCAGTACAACATACAGACAGAGGGAGCTGACTAAGGCTTGTGTCTGTACTGTTCACATCATACCTAGAGCGCTCTCCTGTCCTGGCTCCCATTTCAGGAGGTGGAGGGGTAGAGCTGAACAGGGAAAGGGAGTCTGGATAGATACTGAGCACCCAATCAAGAGAGACCTTGAAGAACAGTGCTTACCTTGAGGAAAAGCCTAGAGGCTCCAGCACTCAGAAGCCTGGAAAATGGGCTCTGAGATCCCAGCCAGGGGATGGGAGGCACATTGAGGCCCTTAGGCCACGGGTATAATGCAGCACACCTGTCCTGAGAAGTATCCAGGTATCCACCTGCTGAATGCCAAAACCCTCAGGCCACGCCCAATTTGAAGAAGAAGGATTACATCAAAGTACCAGGCTCTTCCATCTCCAGGATGGAAAGGATGGTGGGGCAGGGACCCTTAGATAGTCTGCAATTACATGAGACTACCCACAGTGCTAGGAGGGAGGATTTGGGGACACACAGCAAGGCTTTGCCTTTCCCTGCCAGGATCCCATCTTCAGTGAGGTCCAGACCCCAGGTCCACCCTGCTACCCCACGAAGCTGTTTTCCACCTATTCTAGTGCTTTTGGTAAATCTGAATTGGTGGGCTCCTTGTCTCAGCCTGGAAGATGACCCTGTTTCCGGGCACGACTGACAGGATGACTCAGTGCGTGTTCTTCGCTAGGTCACCAGGTCATTCTTAAAGAGCCCTGCATGAGTCCTGCCAGCCTCCCAGGCATCCCACAAGAACAGGAGTTGTGATCCCTGGGAGCGGTGACAACAGAAGGGAGGGCATAGGGGTCTGTCGTCTCCACCCAAATGTCCTAATACCAGAATCAGAGAAGCAATGAGGTCACAGCAGGCCACCAGGAACTGGGCACTTTGAAAGGCACTTTTCTCATATCTATTACGGATCCATTAAACAAGCCTGTCTCCAGCGTGGTGAGCAAAGTCAGCCTCCTCCAGGGTTATGCTCCATGCTGGCCTGTCAGACAGAGGTTGATAGCTACGTTCCCTTCTGCTCTGATGGCCCTCTTCCTGTCTGTGTCCTTGGAACTTCAGACAGCCGCTTCCTTACTTGGACCTCTGCTGCTGCCTACATGGGGCTAAGGACAAGGAAGCAGAGTGGGTAAGAACGCGGCTCTCAAGCCGATGACCGGTCAGCTTCCCAAGGCTCCAACAGCCCCAGCTGATCATGTGCTTCTGTGGATGCCTGCACCCTCCTCACAGGACCTGAGAAGCTTGACATGGTGTATGTTAGCTCTGCTGCTGAAAGAATGCATCTCCTCCCAGGGAATGAGAGGTGGTCACCCTCAGCCAGCCAGCCAGCCCAGGCGGACCTTAGGGACAGTAAATGCAAAAAGAAAAAAACAACCAACCAACCAAACAAACAAAAAAACACTCAGGGGCCCTTCTTTCTCCATGCCAGTCCCACTGTGGGCAACTCTAAATAATGAAGGGATAGACATGTAACCTCAAAGTGAGAAGGTACAGGCACCCGAGACATAATTTCATCATAAGTCTTGGAGTCACCAAGAATAAAACACATGGATGGGAGTGACTTGCTCACTCAGACTACCAGTGACAAACAAACTTTCCCAGAACAACGCAGGTGGCCTCAGAATAACCACTTAGTTCCTGTGTGTGAGGTAAAGCTGACCTGAAATTTGCTTGGCTACTTCCTAGCCATGCAACTTGAGGCAAATCCTCTCTGCGCCCTCATTGTTTTATGCATAAAATCTAGGTTTGGAAGGCTACTCAATATCTAAAAAGAACCCACTATGCACTCATACACTAGCAATCCAATAAGTGCTTGGTTTTTAACAAGTGCTCACTGGGCTTTCCAAGGGCATCAGAACAAACCCACCCCTCTTCTGTGCTACCCAGAAACTCTTACTGGTACCTGCCTGGCCTCTTGTAAGAACCAATATGGTCCACATGCTCAGGGGACAGACCATATGTGCATGTCCATGTCGGGGGCATGCTAAGACTTGAAGCGACAGAAAGTCAAGGCACACAGTGCTGCAGGTAGAAGTCCAGAACCTCAGATCAGGAAAGTTGGCTTCTCTTGAAGGCTCTCTCCTTGGGTTTTCATGTCCTCCTCTGGTAGTCCCTCAAGCTGTTACCTCACCTGGTGGCCCTTCAATCTGTTACCTCTGCTCTCATCTACAGGGCATAAAACCCAGGGCACTGTTTATCTCTATCTGCAGCCTATGAGTTCTTTTTCTGTTTTCCTTCCCAGATAAGGTATTGCTATGTAGCCCAGTAATCCTCCTGCACCAGATTCTTCAATGCTAGGATTACATGTGTGCACCTCTGCACAGAGCCCAAGTACCCTTCTTACACAGACGCCAATTGTGCTACATAAGGAAGTAGCCCAGTGCTTTCTATAAAGACTCTGACTCCCAGAGAGGCCACAGGATGAACAATTCCAGCAGGACTTTCAGAGAACCCAGTCCACTCTGAGCAACATGACCAGTGATCCTTGTTCTCTTCAAAAGTGGGGGACCCACAGAGCCTCTTCCAGGCACTATTCTGACCACAGGAACTCTTTTAGGGTTGCCAATCTCATCCCATCCTTCCCACAGCCTGGCCAGTGCCAGATGATGGCTAACCTGGACCAAATGCTGTCAGGTAAGAGCCTCAGGATAAAAAGATTAAGGAGAGCCAGTGGCATGTGGGCAAAACGACATTTGCAGGAAGGAGAGGGGTACCTGGGTGTGTTTCCAGAATCTCTACCCACATCACTGGCTGTCAGCACAGCAAAGAATCTAGCAGAAACTAGCAGAGCTGACCCACCCTGGCCAAGCTCAGCACAGGAGGGGTCAAGGTTCTCCACGGCCGACATGAGCCAGTGGACATGTAAGCCACAGAGATGCTAGTCACCCTGCTTGGCAAAGAGGAAGAGCTGAATGTTTCTTCTTATAGGAGAGCCTGGGTGCTGTAGCCAGGCATAACAAATAATACACATGCCCTAAAAAAATGACACTGTGAACACCGTCCTGTTGGGTACAGGCGAGGATGAGAATTCAGCACCAGGCCTCTGTCTCAATCTCATGGATCAAACTCACTCCTAAGGGATTCCCTATAATGGGATCATAGAGGCAGCATCTACCTCGCCCCATACACATTCCTTCTGAATAACTTCTGAGTTCTGTGGCCACCATTATAGTCAGGCACGTCCATGTCTCTGTCCCCTGCAGTCTCCCTCACAGAAGTTAGATTCATTCTGTAAACCCAAGTGCCCAGTGCTGACCTTGGCACACAATAGACAGTCACTGAACCCAGCCCTGTGTATGTGGCTCCTAAGCCACTTCACAAGCAAAAGCATGTTCTAGGCATCCAAGAAAGGCATCTCTCATGACTGTCTGAAAAGCATTGTGCCAAAGTAGCTCAGAGCATCTATATTAAGCCAGCCATAGTGGCTCATACATATAATCCAAGTACCTGGAAGGCTGAGACAGGACGATCACAAGTTTGGATACAAGACACTAGGGACTACATAGAGAGTTTAGGGTGAGCCTGAGCTATATATATAGACCCTGTTTCAGAAACCAGGAATAAAATCAAACAAAAATTTAAAAGAAAAAGAAAACTTAAGTATCACAGACAGCGCCTGTGCAGCCGGCTCTGCTCAATGTCTGTCCTTACAAGCCCTCTGTGCATTAAACCAATTAAGACAGAGACTGGCTGGACTCTTGGTCTTTGCTCGGCTAACAGAGGCCCTTCCAACAGAAATAAGATGGTGAAAGGAGTAGAAGCCGTGTGTCACTGTGGCTTCAGGGATTCTAGACAGAAGTGGCCGGTGGCGGCAGAAGCTTCTCATAGGTGGAATACAGCCTCACAGGCAGGCTAAGTGTTGCTCGGACCTGCATTCCCAAGCTGACCCCAGGGGTCTCCCTAAGTTTGAAACTGTATCTTTGGGCACAAGGAAGGACATGGTAAAATGTGGTCTGGAGAAGAAACGACCATGGGAATCCTTGCATGCCCTAAACAGCAGTCTGGAAAGACAACACGTTGTAAGGATTTGGTATGAGCAAGCTGTGTGAGGGATGGCTCCAGGTTTTGTAGACATATGGGACTCATCTACAAATATGTTACTTCCTTTTTTTCCCCCTGCAGTACTGGGAATCGAACCCAGGACCTCATACATGTCACGTAAAGACCTTTCCTAATACCTAAGCTGAAGTAGGGACAGTTCTCCAAACCATGCATGTGCCTCCATCCCTGTGCAGCTGTCTTCAAGGCCTACTCTTTAGGTTCTACTCGGGGCCCTTCTGCCCACCTTTCCTCCCCTTGGCTCACTCATCCACGCTGCCTTGGGCCGGAAGCCGGATTTGGACTCTGAGAGGAGATTTAAATTAACAGTGGGAGAAGAACCTCAGTACTTCTCTAGGTCCTTAGAGCCTCCAACCCACAATGTGGAAGGATCTTGCCCCAAGACTGTGAGCTAATTTCTTCTCTGGAGCCCTCAGGATAAAATAACAGAGGGACATCCAAAGCTGTAACAGGCCTGAAGCTT